>CM074722.1:275644861-275951119 GCA_037306005.1 Rhinophrynus dorsalis | reverse complement strand
AGGCTTAGTAGACCATTTAGCTGTCAGTTGTGTTGTAATGAATGGCATGAGGCAGTTGGACTGTAAGTGTCCAAATAAATTAATTTAATAATCATACCATAGGACTATTTCGGTGCATTCTATGAGAATAATCTAAGCAAACAGAAGTGCACAAATAGGCTAAAGCAATTAATGGGGAACAAGAATAAGTTTCAACAAAAAATGTTTTCCTAGGTAGATGTAATTCATACTGTAGTTAGGTTTATCTAGATCAGTGGCTCCCAAACAGACATACATGTGCGCCCCCCCCCCCCCCCCTTACTCTTTGGTTATTGAAATACATGCAACCCTTTGTATTTATAGTGTTTTGTATTTTTACTATTGTATTATTTATTTTGTAATATTTCTGAAGAAACCAATTCATCATAAAGCTCATTATACAGTCACAGTCCTCACTATTTTGATGGGAAATATTGGAGATGAACCACATTACCTATATTCTAGCACTAACTCAACCCCTATCAGGCTTACATTGAATTACATCGTAGGAGACAGTATGTGGAATAATTTGGGGAAATATGACAACTTTACATAGTTTCATCTAATAGTAATTCAGACTGATAAAAATGAAAAAGTTTCACTTTATACCCGTGAAGGAAACAGATTTTGACAGCATATAAGAACCAACTGACCTATCCAGTCTGCCCTATTTCCTGTGTAGGTAAATGCATAGTATAGTCTAGTCTCGTAACCATTTTTAATTCCTTCACTATATTAGTCCCTATCACTTCCTCTGGGAGGCTGTCCCATTAAAAGGTTAGTAATGTCGTTGTATAAAAAAAAATGTAATTTCTCTGTCGTCCAATACAGGTTACTGGTAACACTGGGTTAATGGGCAGGAACAATTCTGAGAAGTGACTGCTGGGTGGAGCCTACCTCCTCTTCTTAGCTTGCAGCTAGCCAATCCCCAGAAAGATTTGTTCCTTGGTCAAGACACAAGGCAAGAGAACAGTTCTGCTATAGTATTAGCTTTTTTTATTATTTTTTTGTTAAATATGGAATACCACCATTAGGCAGATTACAATCACTGACAATTCCCATCACCCAAATGTGGATAGCTTGGTTTACCAGGTGCTTTTGTGGACCTAAGCCCTGGGGGAAAAAATCTTGGCTGCAAGTTCTTTCCCCAGGAGTTGCCCACCGAGGCGGCTTCTTGATATATGGTAATCTGAGGACAAAAGACCTGCTGAAAAAGGTGAGCACCCTTTGAGTGCTGAGGTCCACATGTCCTATGCTTCCCCTCCACACAGGGGTCTCATTTGGCGTTCCTATTACATACTCATGCACTCTTTGGGTTTATTCTGTATGTCTGTGAGGTGTTTGGAGTAAGTTTCTGTGTTAACTTAACCCTTTTGTTCCTGGTTAGCACGTTTTGAGGGGGCTTTGGACACTTTCCCTACTGGGACCAGTGTTTATTGGGTCTACTGTTTAATTCTAGTGGGCTTTTGAGTGTTTTACGTTTTGGTATTCACCTTATTAACTTTGTTCTGCGCCTTTAAGGTGCGCGTTTACTGCCTCCATTGCTCCATTCACTTCTATGGAACTTTTCTCTGCAACCGCTCCACGTAGCGAGGTCAGAGATGGCTCATTTTGTGGGTTTGCCCTTCCTCTGTCGTCTGGTCAACGTTCTGGGGATGTTGGGGGCTTTAGGGGGCTTCGGGCACTGTTGGGGTACTCAGCGAAACTACGTTTCCCATAAGCGCAAGCTTCGTGCACTCGTTTCCAATTGGCTCCTGTAGCGGCAGCCATTTTGTGTATTCACAGATAGAGTATCCTACACAGGGCTTGGAGACGACTCCTCTCCTCGGCAGCTTAACCCTTTGCCTACCAGATAAGTCTTATTTAGTGTTTCTGGGATGCATTTAATTATCATACACACTGTTTTGTGGGTGTTTTGATACTTTGACCACTTGACTCTGAGAATGTCTACTCTGTTAGACTCTGGGGCTAAACCTGATACTGGGGTGTCTGTATCCTCCATTGCTCCTCATGTCACTCAGGGTTACCTAGATAATACTCAGGCCATGTTTGCCCAGCATGCACTGCTGCCCCTTATTCCCCTTAAATTGACACTGCTTCTAAGAAAGCCTTGCTTTCTTTACCCTTTCAAGGGACTTCACTGTTTGGATCTGAATTTAAGGAGATGATTAGTGAGGCTACTGGCGGTAAAAGTACTCTTACCATCAGTCTTCAAAAAGAAGTTTCCAGCCAAACGCAATCGGTCCTTTCGTTCCTTCCAAACTGAGACACGCTCTGCGTCCCAGGCGGGTCCGTCCTCTGTGCGCTCCTCCAAACCCAAACAGTCTTGGAAGCCCAAAGTTGCCCCCAAGGCCAAGACCTCCAAGACTGCTTCGGCATGACTCACTGAACCCGGGTCCGCATCCGGCTGTAGGTGGACGTCTCCACATCTTTCGCCGGATTTGGGAGGAGTCAGTGGTGGACCCTTGGTTTATTCAGGTGGTATAAGAGGGCTACAGGATCCCTTTCTCTTCCCTTCCTCCTTTTCGGTTCCATTTTACTCGTCCTTCTCTGGAGCCTACAAAAAGACGTCTGTTCGACGCTATTCAGGATCTTTTGGACAAAGAGGTCCTGGAATTGGTTCCATCAGAGGACACAGGTTCAGGATTCTATTCCAACCTGTTCGTTGTGGCCAAAAAGGACGGAGCTGCTCGTCCTATTTTGGACCTCAAGGATCTCACTTCCTTTGTTGTGAGTTCCCACTATCGTCAAGAATCCCTGCGTTCTGTGATAGCCGCAATGTCTCCAGGGGAGTTCCTTGCTTCCCTGGACCTTCAGGATGCATATCTTCACATCCCTATTCATCCAGAGAGCAGACGGTATCTCAGGTTTGTCTGTCACAAAGGCCACTTTCAGTTTTCAGCTCTTCCCTTTGGACTGACTTCAGCTCCTCAGGTTTTTCAGAGGGTATTGGGAGCTTTGATAGCTGTGCTTCATCGAGATGGTGTCAGGGTGACTCCCTACATGGACGATCAGCTCCTGAAAGCTTCAACTGCGGAGATCCTTCACCAGCAGATTCAGTTGTGCATCCAGACACTCAATCGCCATGGCTGGATTGTGAATCTGGACAAGTCAGACTTTGATCCCATCTCAACAGATCCTCTTCTTGGGACTCCTGTTCGACACTCAGCAGTGCATGGTGTTTTTACCTGAGGAGGTGGCTCATCAGATTGCTCTCCGTGTATCCAAGATCCTGGAGCTCGAAAGGGTTCCAGTGCCAAAGTTGACTTCTCTGGTGGGGGAAGTTCATTTCCACGATTGAGGCAGTGCCATTTGCTATGGCACACACCAGGGAACTTCAGAGGTTCGTGATTCAGACGTGCAAGAATCATCCAGATCATGAGCATCTGTCAGTCTCTCTGCCTCCTCATGTCGAGTTGAGCTTGGAATGGTGGTTGGACCTGTCTCATCTCCTGAAAGGGAGGTCCTTTCGGGTTCCCTATTGGACCACATTCACGACGGATGCCAGCCTCCGGGGATGGGGGGCAGTGTTGGGTCGTTTCAGTGCTCAGGGGAAATGGGGACTGGAAGAATCTCTCCTCTCCATCAATGTTCTGGAACTTCGTGCCATCTTTCTTGCCCTGAGACACTGGGAATCTCAGCTGGAGGATTGTCCAGTCAGAGTGGAGTCCGTCAACGTCACCGCAGTGGCCTACATAAACAGACAAGGCGGCACAAAAAGTCTCACCGCTTGGTTAGAGGTCAAGGCCATCTTATCTTGGGCAGAAGCTCATGTGCCAGTCATTTCAGCAGAACACATTCCAGGAGTAGACAACGTCATGGCAGATTTTCTCAGTCGTCATACAGTCGACAGCGGAGAGTGGGCACTTCATCCAGAGGTGTTTCACCTTCTAACCCAGATGTGGGGGGTACCTGTAGTGGATCTGATGACTACAAGACACAACAGGAAGGTGCCAGTATTTTGCTCTCGGTGGAGGGACCCTCTTGCTCTAGCAGTGGACGCTTTGTCAATCCCTTGGGAGTTCTCCCTAGCGTACATCTTCCCTCCTCTCCCTCTGTTGATCAGAGTCATCCAGAAGGTGAAGGTGGAGTGTTGTCCTGTCATCCTAATCACCCCGAATTGGCCTCGTCAGTCCTGGTATCCGGAACTGCTAGCCATGTCAGTGGCGGATCCCTTTCCGCTTCCTGCCCATCCAGATCTACTTCTTCAAGGATATCTGTGGAAGGAGGATGTTCAGCATCTCCATTTGACGGCTTGGAGGTTGAATCCGCAATTTTGAAGAAGAAAGGGTTTTCCTCTTCAGTGGTGTCCACGATGCTTAGAGCTCGCAAGCCTGTGTCTTCCAAGATCTATCATCGCATATGGTCAACTTTTGTGGCGTGGTGTTACTGATAAGGATCTATCACTTGATTTCCATCTTCCCACGGTCCTGGCTTTTTTGCAGGATGGAGTTGAGAGAACTCAGGCTGAGTCCCTTCTCAAGGTTCAGACTTCGGCTCTGTCTGTATTTTTCTAGGAACGGATTGCTATTCTTCCTGATAAAGTTTTCTTCCAAGATGTGGCTCATGTTCGGCCTGCCTTCAAGAGTCCAACTCCCAGTGGGACCTGAATTTGGTGCTGGGGGTTCTCCAGAGACCCCCATTTGAATCCTTTGCTTCTATTCCTTTACGTCTCTTGACCTGGAAAATGGCCTTTCTCTTGGCTATTGTCTCAGTTCGCCGGGTAGCAGAGTTACAAGCTCTGTCTTGTAAACCTCCTTACTTGGTGTTCCACAAGGATAAGGCCGTGCTCCGCACTTCCAAGGAGTTTTTACCCAAGGTTGTTTCAGAGTTTCACATCAATCAGGAGATTGTGGTGCCCTCTTTCTGTCCTAACCCTTCTTCTGACAAAGAAAGAGATCTCCATTTGTTGGATGTTGTGCGTTGTCTTAAATTTTATGTTCATCGCACTGAGTCTATCAGGAAGTCTGACGCCCTGTTCGTCATTCCTGAGGGGCCTAGGGCAGGGAGACCGGCATCCAAGGTGACTATTGCATCTTGGATAAAATCTACCATTCGTGAAGCCTACAAGCTGCGGAATAAGCACGTTCCCTTCAGGGTTACTGCTCATTCCACCAGATCAATTGGGGCCTCTTGGGCCTACAAGAATCAGGCATCTGCTGATCAACTGTGCAGAGCGGCCACTTGGTCCTCTGTGCACACATTCTCGAAGCACTATCGTGTTGATGTACTGGCCTCGGCTGATGCCAGCTTTGGGAGGAAGGTCCTGGAGGCAGTCTTGCCTGTTTAGGATCTTCTACTCTGTGGTTCTTAGTGCTTCTTTGCTGTTGAGCCCTGTTGGCTCTAGTTCAGTGTGCTGTGTTAATTCGGGGGTTCGTTTTTACCCCTGGTTGGTGTCCGTTGACACTTCTGTTACTAGGCTCTATGATTAATTGGTTCATAGCAGTTCTAAGTGACTTGGGCCTTGCGCCTGGTCCTTGCCTTACTTCCCGCCTCTGGGAAAGCTCAATGTTTGTACATCCCACTGTACCAGTAACCTGTATTGGACGACAGTGAAAATAGGATTTTAGTCTTACCTGTTAAATCCTTTTCACTTAGTCCATACAGGTCACTGGTCTCCCACCCTGTCAAGGGACCATGCTTGGATCTCCTGTGGCATTCAGTGGGAGACCTTCGGGGCATGCTCACAGGAATCTTCCTTTTCCTTCTTACCTCTGGTCAGTTTAGTGTCTCAAATCAATCTGGCTTGTTCTGGCTGAAGGCGGCTTAAGAGGGAGGGGAGGCTCCACCCCCTGCATACATTTAGATGAATGTTCCTGCCTTCTTAAAGGGGCGGATCGCCTCCCATTGTACCAGTGACCTGTATGGACTAAGTGAAAAGGATTTAACAGGTAAGACTAAAATCCTATTTTGATTGGCAAGCTGTTCTTGTTTTAAAGCTATACGCCATGGGTCTTGGGAGTCAAAGTATGCTACAATTTGCTCTTTGTTCCAGTTTTCCTAAATACTGATTTTATACTCAGTGTTGTAGTTACAAGCCCTCCCTACTGCCTTTTTGTGAAGTGTTGCTATAAATACAATTTTCCAATCTGGAACTAGTTCCATAAATAGTGTCTGGTTAAAAAGCTTGGCTTAGGGGTACCTTCCAGCCTCCTCCTATGATGGAGGATTTATCCATGTAAACTGGAGCACTTTCATTGGCTAGAGAGACCATATTTGGGAAGGGAACAGACGAAGAATGATAGGCTGCAGTTCAGGGCTGTAACGCTACTCCTTTTTAAAATTTTGAAACGTTAAATGTTGGCAAAGCATGCATTTTATAACAAAATAAAAATGTTCTAGCTTATCACTATACGAATATCACACTGAGCCAAACTTGTATGGGTGTGGTATTCCCCTTTATGTTTATGTTCCAATGAATGCTCATATCTATTGGAGCTTATAATCCTACGCTATAAAGTATTTTTTCATTTTGTTACCCTTGTGCTATAGCAGACTGGTGTGAAACTACACTAGCCATAGTACACTTTGTGGAGTGTGGCAGAGAACCAGATTGTCTCACTGTGGGATTCGGTAGGGCTTCTTACTAGACTGAAATATTATCATGAACCAGTGCTTCTGTCTGAGTGCTGATGTTTGTTGGGTAACCAAGCACTAGGGTTTTTTTGTATACATATTTGCTAGTCTTACGTGGCCTTAATTACCTATGCTCCTTTAAGTTTCACTCACACACACACACACACACACACACACACACACACACACACACACACACACACACACACACACACACACACACATAATATATAAAATAATTTTTTTTTTTTTTTTTTTTTTTTTTCATTAAATCCTATGTTACAGAATAAAACAAGGGCACTCTCTCTGCTGTCAGTTTTTATTCAAAATTTTTAAAAGTTCAAATAAGGAAGCGAATTTAATGTGCGTTTACTTCCTGGATGTTCTACCTGACAGGAAATGACTCTGCAGTTTCTATTACATTCTGTGGAGAACTGTTAGTCACTGACTTTCTCTATTAGAATGAAACAATACTAATTGGAATTTGACCACTAGCTGGCACTGCTAATGTGTAATAAAAAAAAAATTGTTTTACTCAACAGGAAAAGCTCTACAATATACCGTTTGTTTGTTTGTTTTTTTTGTTTTTTTTTGTGTTTTGGTTTATATATAAAGTTTACTAGTCTTTTAAAGGTGACATTTTATGTCCCAAAACAGTTACATGTATTGTCTTCTACTTTGTAGCTCTACCAATGCCTGATAGGTTTGGAGTTAATACTGATGCTGATCTAATATTTTCACATTTTAAGCACCACTATATTGGTTAGTCATGACATCACATAATAAAAAGCTGTACACCACGTTGCTTTTCTTGAGCGTTTTACCCATTTTTGATTTTGTGACAGCTCCTGAGTAAGGAAGTCTCCACTCTACAACGTATCATAGAGCAAGCATGCCGTGCACTGAGCTACTGCGTGGATGCAGAGCATGGCAAAGGGACGCGGCAAGAGGCAGAAGCAGAACGGTTACTGCTGGTGTCCAGTGAGTCTCATGTTTTATGGTAGAATGGGATCAATACTAGTTGGTGTAGAGTATTGATCAGGATCTGACTAATAATAGTGGTATGAAATGTCCCATTGTTAACAGGCTGCAATGTCAAATGATCAACTAGAGGACTCCAGAATATCATAGGAAAGATATGTGGTAATATTTGTGAGACTGATGCAGGCAATGTCTAATGTTTGTGTTTTTTGTTTTGTTTTGTTTTGTTTTTTTCTTCTTCTTCTTCTTGACTATCCCTTCCCTTTCAAGCTGAGAAGCGGCAGGCCCTTCTTAAGGAATTGGATAGACTTAGAAGTGAAGCTTCCAAAAATCCTGAACCCTGTCCCTCTTTTGAAACCCTAAAGCCCTGCCATGGTTCTGTCACAATCTCTGACATTCGGCTGCCTCTGAAAGTGGATTATGTGTGCTCCCCCATACGTGAATCAGGTACTTCTCTCTGAGACCCAAGCTTATTAACATAGATCCTGTACTGCTAATTCCAACTCAATGTTACATAATTTTTTCTGTCTTAGGGTTTCCAAGCCATTACTTCCTAATTCTCATCCGCTTTGGGTCCTATGATGTTGTGGCAACACCTCTTGCCAGTGCTGCTGATGCTCAGACTGGGGACACTATCCTGTTTCCCACAAAAGTGACACTGTAAGTGTGCTATTCAGATCTTTGCTTCCAAAACAGTCTTGATCATTTCAGTTTCAGTTACGGTATGTGGTGTTCTCTCACTTATGTCGCACCTAATATTTGCCATGACCAAACTGAGAAGTGCAAGCAAACCCTGTTAATGGCTGAGTACTGCAAGAAATCGGTATTTTAAAACTCTGGTCTGAGGTTTCTCCCCAATTTCTTCTCACTTAGGGCAGAATTCATAAAGTTAAATAAGAAAAAAAAATTCCCCATATCCCATCTGACTTAAATGGGGCTGTTAAGACCCTAAATGCTTGAGGTCCTCAATTAATTAGGACCTTTTTAATTAGGACTTTTTACAGGACCTGGTGTCTGCTTGGTGATGGCCATTATATTAACAGCTATGCATACTTTTTGTTTATTCTACTAGGAGCTTAACCCCTAGTAGTGGGTACTATGTATGTGCTTTGACAGCTGTACAAGCTGGGCCAAGCACGTACATTGTTCTCTCCTACCTGAACTTCTGGGTAGGAGTGCATGGGATCAGGGGTAGCCTCTTAAAAGTCATCTGTGACATGGTCACTGACATAGTAAGCTTTGCCCAATCCTGTTCACTCCTACCTGCTGTAGGAGAGAAGGGAAATAGAGCTTTTGCTCTCCTGCATTCGCCATATTGATCTCCCAGCACAATCAGCTGGGAGATCTATAACTGGGGGGCATGCAATGACTCCCCCTGTGGCATATACACGTGCATTTTTTTTTTTTATTCAGCCCTTCTTGGGAGGGCATCAGGAGTGGTCCTAATGTCCCCCAACAAGGTATTAATAAAAATAATAAAGGTGAAAAAAGTAACCCTCTGTGTGCCACATTGGACACCCCTGTGGCAGACAAAGGAGGTATGAATATAAAATAAATACAAATATCTGTGTGCAACAGGGGGTCCAATGCATTGCTTGGCACTGCATTGGACACCCCAGTGCCATGCATCCAACCCCCCCATGTATCCTAACCCCCACAGCCCACTGGCAGTCCCATTCTCCCTCCCCCCCTCAAGCTTAACCTTTTGTATCCCAGATTATCTGACTTGGGAACTATGCTTTTTTTTTTTCTTTTTTTTTTTAAACAGATTTTGTGATTGTCTTGCTTGACCTGAGGAAGATGATTGATCTCTCGAAAGCTTGTCTTAAAATATGAACTGTTGGTGCGAAATTAAAAAGTATCACAAATACCAAAGTACTCCCCTTTATATTAGAAAAAGTGCACTAATATGGCTTGTACGAATTAACTTGTAAGATAAGAGCATTCAACACTCTGATTCTATAGACTATCAAAAATATTAATTATGCATTCTATTTGATTTAGAAAGCTCCAACACATCATAGGACTATACAATTTAGGTAGCCTAACCCAGTGTTATGCACGCACTTGATGAGAGTTGTAATCCAACAGCAACTTGGGGGGCTACGTGTTTCCTACCCCTAGCCTAGGTACTTATTTGGTTTTCAAATAAATATCCCATCTGTTTCTATCCTCCACAGGAATGATGTCGCCTCTGATTTCAAGATCGAGATTGAGGTCTACAGTATGGTAAGTTCTAATTTTTTTTCAGAGCAAGTTTGGTGATCTAACAGGATGCTGACTTTGTATGGCTAATGACAGAGAATGCCTAGTATTCTTCATGTTTACAGTCACAGTATGCTTGATAAATCTATGCAAATTAAATTAGCCTCCTTCACATTTCTTGCACATGCCATGTTGGCCCTCTGAAATGACAGTTCTGCAAATCTGAGAGGACCAAAAACGTCTGGAATGGATGCAATAAATTACTTTTTTTTTTTTTTTTTTTTTTTTTTTCCTCCAGTGTGCTATATCCTATATAATAAAATGCTAGAATGTTTGTCAGATGCAGTCATGTGCAGTAGAGACTGCCCGAATGCACAGAATGCTGGGAGTTCTGTGCTGTGAGCATTCTGTGTGTTCGTGCAGTTGATACAGCGCATGACTGCATCGCGTGCAAAGCCAGTGAGGCGGCAGTAGTACGCAGAGCAGGACTGGTCTCTTAATCCTTTGAGTGCCAGAGGGGTACGCAATGCATTGCAAAGCGCAATGCGTTGCGTAACCCTCTGGCACTCAAAGGGTTAACATCACCCAGACCTTGGCCCGTGTGCACGGGCTTTTACACTAGTATATAATAATCTCAGATAATACACACGCTTAACACCTTGTCAATAGCCACAGTCCCCTCAGAGTCTGAGACACTTGTCAAGGACTAAAATATGGGAATGAAATAGAGGCTATAATAGCACACAACATTAATACAAAGCTTTCTCCAGAAAAAATTTTACAAATTTGCCCATTGCAAAAGTCTCCAGTGAAGACTGTATAAGATACTGATAATGTAAGGAGAAACCTATCAAGGACTCAGGGACTGTGGATGGTCTGCAACAGGATTAACAGACTAATTTACACAGACAGGCAGCAGACCAGTGAGGGATATGATGGGCAAATTGGCAAGAATTATTCTGGTGGGTGATGTGTATTAATTGCTGCAATTATTGTGCATCACTTGCTGACTCCCCTGTAAGCATGCTAATAGGTTGGGTTCACTAAACTACCTAACCAGCAATTGCCATTTAAGATATCCTTTCCCCACTTATTGGAACGCCATCATCTAATCCAATATGATATGTTAACCTTGTTACGATGTTCTATCCCCTTTCTACTTTATCCTTGGATTATAGTCCTTGACAAGTATCTCTGAGGGGTCTGTGTGACTATTGACAAAGGACTAACTGTGAGTGTGTGTGTATATGTGTAATATATTATACTCCGTACATATATATGTGTGCTAAACTGCGCACGCGCAGTAGAGACTGCTGGAGCTATGCAGTCATGCGCAGTAGGGACTGGCCTCTTGGGCTGATCCTGAGTGGGGAGCTCCGAATGGCTCACAGCCTGTCTCTGCTCCCGGCTGTGGGGCAGCAACAGAGGCCACTGGGTGTCGGTTCACAGCTTCCGCTGCTGCCCCAGAGCCGGGAGCAGAGACAGGCTGTGAGCCGTCCGGAGCTCCCCACTCAGGATCAGCCCATGTATACGGGCTTTCGAACTAGTATAATATATTTGTATCCATACATACTGTTACCATTGTTTTTAAGTCACTGCTAATGTTTTATTATCTGTTAGCCTCTCTTTGTTTGTTTTCATACCTCCTTTATGTACCATAAAATCTCAGGTATAACACACACCTGTATATAATACGCAGGTGCAAATTATACCCAAGATTTTAGGGGAAACAAGAGTGCCTATGTATACTTGCCAATCATTTTAGAAGTAGATTATGCTTACTTGGTGGAGGGAGAGAATGAATGGGGGGAGGGGGCTAAACTTTATTTTACTTGCGTATAATACAACAACCCCCCCCCCCCTTCCTTTCACATGAGATGAAGTGGGGCAAAATTGTGCGTATTATACACAAGATTATATGGTACTTTTTATGTATATTTTCTCTGTTGTCCAATACAGGTTACTGGTAACTTTGGGTAGGCGCGCCGCCCCTTTAAGTAAGCAGGAACAACTCTGACACGTGAGTGCAGGGGTGGAGCCTACCCTCTAACCTTGGCTGCAGCTTCCTGTTTTAGCTTCAGTAAGTTTTGTTCCTCGTTGCAAGCAACAAGGCAAGAGAACAGTTCTGTTTTAATTTTAGATTTTTATTATTTTCAACTAGATATTGAATACCACCATTAGGCGGATTACCATCCCTGACAATTCCCATCACCCAAATATGGATAGCTCCGTTTACCAGGTGCTTTTGTGGACTTAAGCCCTGTGGGGAAAATCTTGACTGCAAGTTCTTTCCTCAGGAGTTGACCACCAAGGCTGCTTCTTGATAATATGGTAATCTGAAGACCGAAGTCCTGCAAAAAAAAGTAGCACCCTTTGAGTGCTGAGGTCCTCATGTCTCATGGAACCCCTCCAACAGTGCTGGTTTGGCATGTTGTGGGGTTTGAGGATACTTTCCCTACTGGGTTTGGTGATTATATTGTTTAATTACATGTTCTAGTATGTCTTTAACTTGAATTTTATTTTCATTCAGTTTTTGGTGACGTTATGTACTGCGCCTTTAAGACGCGCTTTTTACCGCACAGACGCATTGCTCCATTCACTTCAATGGGACTTTACAGTTTGGGACATTTTCTCTGCAACCGCGTATCGCGGCAAGGTCAGAGACGGCTCATTTTATTTGTCTGTCCTTGCTCAGTCATCCAGTCAACATTCTGAACATGCTGGGGGCTTCGGGCACTGTTGGGGTACTTTTTACAGAAAAACTACAATTTCCATGAGCGCTTGCTTCGCATGCTCGTATCTGATTGGCTCCCGTCGCAGCAGCAATTTTGTGCTTTTCTGTGAATGAGTATCCTATGCAGGGCCTGGACACTCCTTCTCTCCTCAGCTCCTTAACCATTTCATTGCCAGATAAGTTTATAATAACATTTTCTGTGCTATTTAATCCCTTTTAAACACTGTTTTTGGGTTATTTAGTGTACTTTTGACCAGTTGATTTCTGTGAGAATGTCTGTTCCACTAGAGACTGGTGTTAGACCTAAGACTAAGGAATCTGGGGTGCCTGTGTCCCTCATTGCGCCTAATGTCATTAAGGGTTACCTAGAGAATTCTCAGGTCGTGTTTGCCCAACATGCGCTGCTGTCCCTGAATCTCATGCAAGGGCCTGCAGTCATGCATTAGAGCCAGTATGGATGCAAGAGTTTAAGACTAATACAGGGATCTCCGGTCCTTACAGGCGGTCTTTCACTTGTGTCCAGCTCCTGCTTCCATCAGGTCTTCCCTGCCAACACCGCCGGGTGCCCCTGATTTATCTGATTCCTCTGAGGAGCTGTTGGTGGATTATGATGATGAAAGCTGTCCTGCTGTACTTTCTTGGGGATCCCTTTGACGCTGATCCTGTTCCCTCTGCTGAGAG
Source organism: Rhinophrynus dorsalis (assembly GCA_037306005.1). NCBI lineage: Eukaryota > Metazoa > Chordata > Amphibia > Anura > Rhinophrynidae > Rhinophrynus > Rhinophrynus dorsalis. The sequence continues at coordinate 275,937,924 of CM074722.1, read as the reverse complement.
CCTAGTCAGGGCTGTATTGACCACCCTGAATATTCCCTTGGTACAGGAGACCTCTTCAGACCCTTCAGATGTGTTTCAGGAGACTCAGCTCCCTTATACATGTTTCCCACCTAATCCCACCCTTGACCGTCTGGTCTCTGAAGAGTGGAAGTTTCCAGATGGAAAGCCACCTGTCTCTAAGATATTTGCTACGCTTTGTTCATTTTCTGAAGTGGCGTTGGCTCTATGGCTACGTCCACCTAATGTGGACGCCCCTGTGTCCAGGTTGTGCAAATCTACTGCCTTGCCTGTAGTAGATGCTTCTGCTATGAAGGACTGGACTGAGAAAAAGCTTGATACTTCTCAAGGCTATTTTTTTGCTTTGGCTGGTTCTGCCCGGCGTTTGCTGCTGCGTGGGAGAATAGGGCCGTGGCCATCTGGACTGCACAGCTTACCTTGGCTATTCCCATGGGGGCTTCTACTTCTGAACTGCTGAGACTTGTTGCCAACATTGCTGAAGCGCAACATTATGTCTCTGATGCTCTGTTTGACACAGTTCGTATGATTGCCAGGGCTGCTTCTATGTCTGTGGTTGCCAGACGGACTCTTTGGCTCAAGATCTGGTCTGCTGATACCACATCAAAAAGGCTCTCATCATTGCCTTTTCAAGGTTCTTCCCTATTTGGGCCTGAGATTAAATATCTCATCAGCGGAGCCACTGGAGGTAAGGGTATTCTGCTTCCAGTGGTCCACAAGTCCTCCTACATACAAGCCCAAGGTTTCCAAACCTCCTTTGGCATGGCTTGCCAATTCCGTGCCCCCGCCCTCAGGTGGGAGGGCACTTGAGCCACTACCTTTCAATCTGAGAAAAATCTGTGTTGGACCTGTGTGTTTTGCAGATGGTGGTGGAAGGGTACAAGATTCCTCTTACCTCTCTTCCTTCTCTGCACGCCTTTCCTCTCACTCTCCTCTGGGCACAGGAAAGTGCCACCTGTTCGAGGGTGGTATCCAAGCCCTTCTGGACAATGGGGTCTTGGGGCCGGTCCCTTTTCCGGAGACAGGGTTGGGGTTCTATTCCAACCTCTTTGTGGTCTCCAAGAAATGCGGAGGTGGTTGTCCTATTCTGACTCTGAAGGATATCAACCAATTTGTGTTCAGATTTCACTATCATCAAGAGTCCTTGCGACCAGTGATTGCGGCCATGTCTCCTGGGGAGTTCCTAGCATATCTGGATCATCAAGATGCGTATTTGCACATTTCCATTCATCCAGAGAGCCGACAGTATTTCTGATTTGCCTGCGATGGGTGACTTTCCGTTTTCTTCCCTGCCATTCGGCCTGACCACTGCTCCTCAAGTCTTCTATCGAATTCTAGGAGCTTTAGTCTCTGCTCTCCATAGAGATGGCATCAGGGTCACTCTATACATATACCTTCTTCTGAAGGCCTCTTCTCCAGATCTTTCACCAGCAGGTTGACCTGCATTTGGATGCTATCCACTCACGGGTGGATCATCAACCTGGACAAGTCGGACCATGTTCCCTCCCAAAAGATGGTTTTCCTGGGTCTTCTCTTTCCCACTCAGAGTGGGATGCTTTTTCTCACAGACGAGGTGGCTCATCAGCTGGCTCAGAAGGTCTATAGGTTCTGAGCCAGGATCCAGTTTCCTGCCAAGAATTGTTCCTGCCTACTTAAAGGGGCAGGTCGCCTACCCAGTGTTACCAGTAACCTGTATGGACTAAGAGAAAAGGATTTAACAGGTAGTTTTTAGTACTTTTATTTTCTTATTAGATACTAGTGTAAAAGCCTGTGTACACAGGCTAAAGTCCGGGTGATGTTAACCCTTTGAGTGCCAGAGGGGTACGAAACGCGTTCCCCTCTGGCACTCAAAGGGTTAAGAGGCCGGTCCTGCTCTGCGTACTGGCGGCGCACATGATGCAGTCATGTGCTGTAGCGACTGCCCGAATGAGCAGAATGCTCCCAGCATTCTGTGCGTTCTGGCAGTCTCTACTGCGCATAACTGTATCGAACAAACATTCTAGCGTTTATGGTTTGTTATATGGGATGGGGTGTCAAAATTCCCCCATTAGTTAGATTACTATTACTGGCTTCCCCTGGAGGATTGCCCAGTTATCAGATGCTGTTGTGGACCCTTTGCAGCCCTGTGGAGAGAATTGTGCAACCCATGTGTCTTTCTCTCTCTTTCCTCTCTTCTCTCCTCTCCTCTGAAGGGGTCTCTCTGAGGCGCCTTTCTTTCAACTTTAATCTGAAGAAGTCAAAAAAAAAAAAAAAGTGTGCCATGGTCCACTTGTCCCACTGTTCCCTTCCGTGCAGGGGTATTATAGGAGTTCTTTATAACTCCTGCACTCATGTCTGGTATTGCATTGTTTTATCCTGGGGTCATTGGAGCTTGTTTGACTGTTTTTTTGGCTATTTTACCCCTTCCCTGCTGGTTTCATTGGGTTTGGGAGCTTTTTACTTGTCCCTTAAGATGTAGAAGTTTTTATTAACCCCTACATGTTCTATGGTGTGTTTGGGTGCTTTGGTACACTTTTGAAAAATGTGAATTTTTTTGTTCCGCACCTTTAAGAGCGCAGTTTGCCGCGCGGCCAAACTTGCTCCATTGACTTCTATGGGACAAACAACTTTGGGACATATCTCTGCAACAATTTGACTTAGAGTTGAGAGAGGGCTCATTCTTCTTGTCTTCTCTTGCCCTATGATCCTGTTCACATCCCCAGTGTCTTGAGGACCACTGTTCCCCTGCTAGTTCAGGTTCTGCCATTGCTAGGTAACAGTGAAGGTGGAAACTACATTTCCCAGAGTGCCTGTTTCGCAGGCCTGCCTTTCAGATTCCTTGGTGGGTGATACAGAGGAAGGGGAGTGTGTGGAAGTGGCCTCTCCCTATGTTTATGGTGACCCCTTTGAGGCTGACCCTGAGGCTTCTGCGGAGGGTCTCATTAAGGAGGTTTTAACTACCCTACAGATTCCTGTTAATCCCTAATTAAGTTTCCGCCTAATCCAGCTCTGGAAAAGGTTATACTGGATGAGTGGAAAATTCCTGACAGGTTCCTTTCTCTTTCTAAGATATTTTCTAAGCTGTATCCCTTCTCTGAGAGCGCTTTGGCTCAGTAGGCTATACCTCCTCAGGTTGATCCTCCTATTTCTAGACTCTCTAAGTCTACTGCTCTTCCCACCTGACACCACGGCACTCAAGTACATGACGGACAGAAAACTAGAGGCTATCCTGCAGTCTAACTTTGCTGCCATAGGTGCCACCTCGCGGCCCATCTGTCTGGGTCATTAGAACCGTTGCTATTTGGGGTGAACAGCTTTCTGTGGCTCAGTAAAGGCGCCCCTACGGAGGACCTTTTGGCCCGCTTGTCTGAGGCTCACTTACGTCACTGATGCTCTATGGACTGCATTCCACATCTGAGAAGAGATGGCTTATACTAGGAAAAAGGGGCGGGAGGGTGAAACGTTGCTTGTGAATATCTCTTAAACCGTAAAGCTTTGAGAGATAAGACTTATATCGTTCATGTTTTTTTAATGCCTACAAAATAAAATAAAGAGAAAACGAAGTATTACTATCCCTTTTAAATAATGCCTGATGGTAGCTGCCTGGCGCTCTCAGTATAATCTATAGGGGAAATCTCTTTCCCTGTCCAGGAAACACCTCTCTAGGGGCATTTGGAAACCCCAAGAAATCACAAATAGCCAGTCTTCAATTTATGAAGTTAATCGTAGTAAGTTAAAAATATAAGACATAAAGACTCTCCAATGTGTTTCTGGGCTGGGTGCTCTCTCCTCAGAAAGGTTCAGTTTATAATGAATTATAAGCTGAACCTTTCAGAGAAAACTGCATCCAGCCCACAAATGCTGCTTTACTTTAGTGTTAACCTATATTGGTTCTAACCTTTTTATTTCCTAAGATAAGACTTGCTATGTGATTCCTGGGGGCTTCAATTGCCTGGACAGTGGTGTGAGAATTCTCCTGTGGAGGTTGACTTTATGATGAGTCTCGTCCTCATAGCTGAACTTCTCTGAGGGAGATGGAGGATCTAGAAGTGAGTCAGCCTGGGAGGAAGTACATGGGCTTCTCCGTTGGGTAAAAATTCAGTATACAGAAAACTGGGAACTGAAAAAGGAGGTATTTGATAAAATAGCTCAAACTTGGGGTCTTCCAGTAGTAGATCTGGCATGAGAACAGGAAGGTGCCTCTGTTTTGCACAGAAACAAAGGATACCTTGGTCTTTTTGAGGAAAGCAATCTCCATTTAATGGAACTTGCATCTATCCAATGCATTTCCTCTGATTCCCAGGGTGATTTGAAAGATCAGGATAGAGAAGTCCCTAGTAATCCTGATTGCTCCATTCTGGTCCTGTGGGCCTGGTTTGCAAATCTCAATCTGAAGCTATTCCATCTTCCTCCAAGACTGGTTCACTTTTCCAGGGACCAATCTGGTTCCAGGATGTGGAAAGGCTAGTTTTGAAGGCATGGCTCCTGAAATCACCATCCTGAGATTGCATTTTGTGACACTCAAAATGCTTGCCTCTTAGGCGTTTTCTCTGTATGGCGGGTTTTGAGTTGCAAGCTGTGGCTTGCAAACCTCCTTTCCTGGTATTTTTATCAGGGCAAGGCAGTACCTTGTACCTCTCAGGAGATTTTACCTAAGGTTGTTTAACATCTTTTAACAGACTTTAACATCAATCAGGAGATTATTTTTTTCTTCCTTTTGTCCTGACGCTGCCTCTAAACAGAAGGACCTTCACCTGTTGGTTGCAGTGCGGTGCCTTAAGTATTATATGCATGGTACACAACCTTTCCGCAAGGCTGATTCCCCCTTTGGATGCTGTCTGACCGACCTGCCTTAGGTGCCTCAGGAATAACAGTCACTCTCGCACCTTGGATTAAGGCTGCCATATGCCAGACATATGTGATCAGGAAGATACATGTTCCTTTCAAAATCACTGAACATTATACCAGATCTGTGGGTGCTTCCTGGGCCTACAAAAACCAGGCCTCTGCTGAACATCATTGTAAGGCTGCTACTTGGTCTTTCTTGATTACTTTTGGCACAGTAGTGTTCGATAATGTTTTGGCCTCGGCTGAGGCCAGCTTTAAGTTTAGGTTCTTCAAGCAGTGTTTCCTGTTTAAAGACTTTTTCTCCATGGTTCAATATGACATGCAGGTACCATGGGGAGGTGACAGCTCCTCCCTGTAGGCTGGAATAATTCTGCAAAGAACTTTTGGGTGGAGTATCACTTTCCTCCTTATCGGGCTAGCCCCTGCCCCAGATAGACTTGTTTCAGCAACCTGGACAGAGGCTGACAACTTTCCTGCTTAGTTTTTAGATATTTTTTCTTACTAGATATGGTGTGTCAAAATTCCCCCATTAGGCTGATTACCATTCTTGGCTTCCCCTGGAGTATTGTCCAGTTATCAGGTGCTGTTCTGGACCCTTGCAGCCCTGTGGAGAGAATCATGTAGCCCATGTCTCTCTCTACTGAATGGGTCTCTCTGAGGCTCTTTCTTGCAATGATAATCTGAAGAAAGAAGTCAAGTTAAAAAGGTGAGCAATCCTTTGAGTTCCATGGTCCACTTGTCCATCTGTTCCTCTCTATATGGGGTCTTATTGGAGCATCATACTCCTGCACTCATTGTTAGGAATCTTTTTGGTTTGATTCCAAGGGGTTTTGGAGTTTGCAGGCTGCATTTTCTGTATTTAACCCCTTCCCTGCTGGCTTCACCAGGTTATGGGGCTTATTTCGGCTTATCCTTTTAGCTTTCTGAGTTTTTATTTATCCCTACACATCCCATTAGGTATTTGGGTACTTTTTATTCACATGTGTTTATTTTTTAATTTTTTTGAGTTCCGCATCTTTAAAGGGTTAGTAATGTCACTATATAAAATTTCATATTGCAGCTATTGGAAAAATAAACTAAACTACCCCAGTCCTATCTCTCAAACCTTTATGGTTTGCGAGATATAGGATGCTAAAGTTTCCCTGATGTCAGCTGTAAAGCTGACAGCAGGAGCTGCATGTTGGCTGACTCGAGGCGGCTCTTCAGCAGAGCCAAACTAGCGCAATGTAAAAAGAAATGCTTCATCGGAACGGTCTACAAAGTGTGTCTGGTTTGCAGGCACACTTTGTAGACTGTTCCAATTAAGTATTCCTTTTTGCGTTGTGCTATTTTGGCTCTGCTGGAGAGCTGCCTGCTTGTCCCTTGACCAGAATCTCCTGCTGTTAGCTTATAGCTGACGCCGGGGAAAGCGGAGGGAGGGGGAACTTAAGCCTCCTATATCTCTCAAATCATAAAGGTTTGAGAAGATGGGACTGTGGTCGTTGAGTGTATTTTTCTAATAGCTGCAATATGAAATTTTTTTCTATATCGACATTACTAGGCTTAAAGGCATGCTTTACTGTGTGGCCGCACTTGCTTCATTGAGTTCTGTGGGACATATTTCTGCAACAGTTTGACTTAGAGCTGACAGAGGGCTTGTTCATCTTGTCTCCTCTGGCCCCATCATCCAGTTCACATCCCCAGTGTCTTGGTGGCCCTGTGAATTTGGGTTCAAGCCTTGATAGGTTACAGAAAGTAGACAAAACTACAAATCCCAGAATGCTTGTTTCTCTGGCTTTCTTCTGATTGGCTGTGATTTTGGACGCCATTTTCTTTCTCTATTTGCTGGAGTATCCTACGCAGAGGCTTGTCTCTCCTCACTCCTTAAGTTAACAATTCACCTGCCAGATAAGTACTTTTTTTGGGCTTTCTGAGGTGATTTATAAATCTGGGTTACAGTATTTGGGTTTCTCATACTGTCTAGACACTTCTCCTAATAGGATGTCTGATGCAAAGGGACATGGGGCTAGACCTAAGGCTAAGGTCCCTGACCCCCCTTACTGTTCTTCATGCCAAACTGGACTCCATAGAGAGTACTCAGGACTCTTATGCCCCTCATGCGCTGTGGCCCCTACAACACCACCTGGGCCCTCCAGCCTTGAACAAGAGCCACATTGGGTCAAGGACTTAAAGTCCTCTGACAGTTTCCTCTTTTCCTCCATTCTTGGAAACCCCCCCCACTTCCTTCTGGTTTGTGGCCCCTGGCATTCCTGATCTCTCAGAAACCTCTGAGGAGGATTCCTTTGAGGATGATAGGGAGGAAGGGGGGAGTATAAGGAAGGTGCTTCTTCATATGCTTAAGGTGCTTCTTCATATGCTTATGGTGACCCCTTTTGAGTCTGACCATGTGCCCGCCGCTGAGGGTCTCATTAAGGCGGCTTTAATGACCTCACAGATCACTACTCCCACTATTGAGGGCCAAACATCTTCGGCCATCTAAACGGCGTAAGGAATCACTCATGGTTTTTCTGCCCAATCCCACTCTGGACTAGGTTATCCTGGATGAGTGGAAAATGTCAGAAAACAGATTCTCTCTCCGAGAGATTTTCCAAGCTGTACCCTTTCTCTGAGGCAGTGTTGGCACAGTTGGCTACACCACCTCAGGTTGATTACCCCCAGACTTTCCAAATCTACTGCTCTACCCTTGGCGGACACCACAACATTGAAGTATATGACTGATAGGAAGGTGGAGGCTAGCCTGAAGTCTAATTTGCTGCCATTGGTGCTGCCTTGAGGCCTACCTTGGCTTCTTTTTGCACCAGATGGCAAGTGCTCTAGTGACCCAAACAACTTACTGAAGCTATCAGTAAAGGTTCTTCTAAGGAGGCCCTATTGGCCCTCTTGGTGAACATGTCTGAGGCACAGACTTGCGTTACTGCTGCTCTTTTTGACGCTGTCAAGCTCACAGCTAAGGCTTCTGCCTTCTCTGTTTCTGTTAGACGCACGATGTAGCTTAAGATTTGGTCTGCGGACTTCTCATCTAAGAAGTCACTGATTTTTCTCCATTTGGCTTGCAGAATCCTGGACTGCAATTTCTGGTGGGTGGGTGCCTGCACCATTTTTCAAGCTCCTGGGCAGCCTCTGTTGTGGATCAGTGGGTCTTACAGGTGGTTTCGGAAGGATACAGGATTCCCTTCAAATCCCTTCCTCTCTACAGATTCCTCCAGTCCATAAGTCCTCTGGTGCAAGAAAAGCTGCGTCTTTTCAGCGAGAAGGTTCAGAATTTCTTGTACAAGGGAGTCTTTACTCCAGTTCAGTGAGCAGAGAGGCACAAGAAGTGCTTCCGCTTGGTCAGAGGCCAAATCCATCTAGGCATGGGCAGAAGAGCATGTTCTTGCTATTTACGCCGTGCATATTCCAGGGGTGGATAACGTCCCGGCGGACTTTCTCAGCCATCACAGGGTGGACCCAGGAGAGTGGGAGCTCCACCCAGATATTTTTGACCTGTTTAGTGCAGAGGTAGACCTGATGGCCACCAGGAACAAAAGGAAGGTTAAGCTCTCTTACTCCTGTTGGAGGAATCCTCTGGTGATCCCCCTAATGTTTTCATCTGGCCTACAGCTTCCCTCCATTTCTCATTCCCAGGGTGCTGATGAAGATTCAGATGGATGGTCCGGCGGTCATCTTGATCGCCCCTTACTGACCCAGGAAGCCCTGGTTCACAGAACTTGTGGCTCTGTCCACATTGCCACTCAGACCGGATCTCCTCTTTCCAGGGTTATCTGTGGAAGGAGGACGTGGAATGCATGACTTTGACGGCATGGCTGTTGAAGCCTGCATCCTAAGACTGAAAGGGTTTTCTTCTGAGTGGTCTCCACTATGATCCAGGCTAGGAAACCGGTCTCCTCCAAAGCCTACCTTAGGGTTTAGTCCATTTGTCAGTCTTGATTTGTTAGGGACCTGTCATCAAAAGGGTTTGATCTCCTGGTGATCTTATATTTTTTACAGGATGGTGTGAACGAAAGACTCAATCTTAGCTCCTTGAAGGTTCAGACTTCAGCTCTCTCTCTATTTTTTTTTTTTTTCAGGGCTTCTCTCATGCCTTCTTTCATGCCTTCCCTGCCTATAAGGGTCCCACTCCTCAGTGGGATCTTAATCTGGTTTTGGGTGTCTTGCAGCGGCCTCCCTTCGAATCCTTGGCTACCATTCCTCTGTCTTCTGATGTGGAAGATGGCCTTTCTTTTGGCTGTGGTTTCTGTCCACAAAATTGCTGAATTGCAGGTCTTCTCCTGCATACCACCTTTCTTGGTGTTTCACAAGGATAAGGGTGTTCTCCGTACCTCCCAGAAATTCCTTCCTAAGGTGGTCTCTTATTTCTACATCAATCAGAAGATTAAGTGCCTTCATTTTGTCCTGACACCATATCTGACAAGGAGAGGGATCTCCACTTTCGCTATTGCCTCTTGGATTGTATACCATTCGCAAGGCTTACGAAATGAGAGAGAAACCAGTGCATTACAGCACACTCCACCAGGTCTGTTGGGACCTCTTGTGCCTACAAGAATCAGGCCTCTGCTGAACAGCTGTGCAAGGCGGCCACTTGGTCTTCTGTGCACACCTTTGCAAAGCACTACAGTGTTGATGTTCTGGCTTCAGCTGAAGCCAGCTTTGGCAGGAAGGTCCTAGAGGCAGTTCTGCCTGTTTATGACCTTTACATTTCTGCGCCTTACCATTTTTAACTGTTTGAGCCCAGTTGGCTTTTGCTCTTGTGTGCTGTGCTATTGTTAATCAGAGTCCGTGGACACTTAGTTTAGTTTGGGCTGTTCCATGTCCTGGATAGTCCATGGGAACTTGGGTATCATGGGTACCGGCGCTTGGTCCTTTCCTTTTTCTTCCCACCCTGAGAGCTTAATGTTGGTACATCCTCATGGTACCTGTATTTCATATTGGATGACAGGCAAAAGAGGATTTTATTCTTACCTGTTGAATCCTTTTCTCTTAGTCCATATGACACCCAGCGAAACGGTCCATGCTTGGCCTTCAAGTGCTGTACGTGGGAGTCCTCTTGGGTCTGCTGCTCTTCTTTTGTCCTGTTCTACTTATTAAGCTTATTGCAAGTCTATCTGGGGCAAGGCTAGTGGGAAAAGCCTGATGAGGAAGGGAAGGTTCCACCTACAACTTCTTTACAGAATTGTTACAGCCTACAGGGGGGAGCTGTCACCTCCCTATGGTACCTGTATGTTATATGAACTAAGAGAAAATAATTTAGCAGTAAGACTAAAATACTCTTACTTTTTTTTGCCACATTTCATTCAGTAGTTTGTGCCCTTATGGCTCTTGTTTGTTTGATTTGCTTTGATTGCTCGGTATCTGACACCAGAGTTTACACAGATCCTGTGGGATATTGGTATCCAATGGGGATAGTTGGGTTGTTGTCATTTCCCTCCCTGGAATCTTTGCTTTGTTATATCCCCATGGTTCATGTGTTCTATATTGGATGTAAGAGAAAACAGGATTTTAGTGAACTTACTGTTAAAACCTTTTCTCTTTAGTCCATTTGTAGCACAGGACTCTCACCCGAAGAAAAAAAACTACCTGTGTTTACTTCCCCAGGCAGAGGAGCCTTTTGGGGGGTCTTTGTTTAGGGCTTTCTTTTCCTTCTCCCTGCTTTGGTTCTTTTTCTATGGTGCTTGTTAAACATTTAATCTGGATTAAGGTGGGAGGTTGAGCTGGAGGAGGGAGTCTCTTCCCAAAAGACACTGTCTTTTTGAATTGCCCTGCACTTCTGCAGTAGGGAACACAACCCAGTGGTTCCTACGTTCAGTGGTTCATGTGTTCCATATGTAGTAAACAGCCTAATTTTCCTTACGTACAAAAAGGAACACCGGTACCATTGAGCAGAGTCCCTCCTGGAGGGCAGGGCACATCACAAAAGAGTTTTCGTATGTGGAGACTCGCTCCTCTTCCCTCCCATTTCCCAGAGTTCATGTGTCCTGTGAAGCAGTTGGCGGTGCAGCAGATATCCTGCTAGTTTTTATTATATTTTTCTTTAAAGGGATAGTAACACTTCGTTTTAACTTTATTTTATTTTGTAGGCATTAAAAAAACATGAAGAATGATATAAGTCTTATCTCTCAAACCTTTATGGTTTATGAGATATCCACAAGCAAAGTTCCCCTCCCCGCCCCTTTTTCCTAGTGTAAGCCATCTCTTCTCAGATGTGGATCAGGTTGTATGACAGTACAGATAACAGAAGGGGACAATTTTCTTTGTATGAAAACAATGAAAGCCCTTCCCCCCTTGAAAAGTTTTTCAGCTTTTTCCATTATCTTAATTGAAGATTGTCCCTCTCTGCAGTCTACCTGGGCATCTCCCTTCTTATCTGGTTGAACAGGGGGGGGATACTTTGTTTGTGAATATCTCTTAAACCATAAAGGTTTCAGAGATAAGACTTATATCATTCATGTTTTTTTAACGCCTACAAAATAAAATAAAGTTAAAATGAAGTATTACTATCCCTTTAAATATGAGACTGTATAGTCCCCCATTAGGCGGGCTACCATCACTGGGCTTCCCTGTAGTTGGATTGCAGAGTTATTTTTTTTTTTTCTTTGCCCTGTGGAGATGGACAAGTCTGTTCCTCGTGGCTGCGTCTCTTAAAATCCTGCCCTCTCCTATGATGATAGCCTGAAGAAAAGATATGTGAATAACCCTTGTTGCATTGGTCCACTGTATGCTCCATTCTAAGCTATCCCGTAGAATGTGTATTTTATGGCTGTTTTCTCTCAGGTGGTCTTGAAGTACAGATGGCTGCTGTCCTTTTTGACTGTTAACCCTTTCACAGGTGTTCTGGTTATTGGGAGCATAATGGGTGCTTTCATGGGCTTATTCCATTGTACTGAAGATCGATTTAGTATAGCGGCTCCTTTAAGAACCAGAGCCCACCTGCAGCTATCTTTACTCCATTGACTTCTATGGGCTAAACTTGTTTGGGACATAGCTCTGCAACCATTTGGGCTACAATAGTCAGATATGGCACTATCATCTAGTACACTTTCTCAGTGTCCATGGGGCACACTGAGGCTAAAGTAATAGGCACTGCAGGGCAACAGGCAAAAGAGAAGACTACAGTTCCCATAATGCTCTGCTTTCCTGGCTTTCTTCCTATTGGCTAGCACTCCTGTTGTGGCCATCTTACTTCTACCTTGCTTATCCTACTCGGAGGCTGACTCTCCTTGTTCCCTTCTCCAGTTTAACCCTTTGCAAATCAGGTAAGTGCATTTTTGGTATTTCTGGGATTCTTTCTTTAAACTGAGGACATTTTAATCTAATTTTCGTTTGATTTCGACACTATCTTCTGGACTTGTCTGAAACTATACGGCATATGGGGGAATCCAAGGCTAAGGATGTAGGGACTTTCCTCATCCCCCTTTCCCACTGTTCATCATGCCAAGAACCTGCATGCATTAAACTCTCAGTGGCACAAATCCCTTCAGTTCAGGGGGTTCTCCATTCTTGTAAACCTCTGCCCACCTTATAAACACATTGACCTTTGTTCAGCTGGCACACTCGGGTTATTGGAACATCCTCTGAAGGAGAACTGACTCTGAGGACAAGGAGTATGAGGAGATGGATTCTTCCTATCATGGAGATTCCTATGTGGCTGATCCAGTCCCCGCTGCTGGGGGAGTCCCAATGATAGACCACAGGGAGAACAGAAAGGTCCCAACGTTTTGAGATCACAAGGGATTCTCTGGCCTTAGCAATGGATGCAATCCATCCCATGGAATTTTTGCCTGTCCTATTGTCTCCTCCAATTCCTCTCATCCCCAGGATTATCTGGAAGATTAGATTGGACTGGGTGCTGATTATCATAATTGTTCCATTCTGTCCCAGGAGTGCATGATTTGCGCACATGATCAGCCTGTACATTCAGGATCAGATAAGTCTTCCACCCAGAACAGATCTGTTGCTCCAGAGTCCCTTGTGGTATGAGTGTGTGGGAGAGGCTGGCCTTAACAGCATGACTCTTGAGGCCACCATTCTGAAGAGGAGAGGATTCTCTGATGACTGTTTCCACAAATGATAAGGATCAGAAGCCGGGTCTGGTCCATTTTCCAACAGTGGTGTGTGGATAAGAACATGTACCCTTAGGTCTTTGACCTTCCTATGGTGCCATCATTCCTACAGACGTCAACAAGGATATCCGGTGAGTTCCCTCAAGGTTCAGATCTCATCCCTGTCCTTTTTCAGAGACAAATTGCTGTCATCTCTGACATGAAGGTTTTTTCTTCAGGGAGTGACTCACGCTTTCCCTCTTCTAGGGATCTCCCAACCCCGTGGGATCTCAATTTAGTCTTGGGCATTCTTCAGAGGCCTCCCTTTACATAAGGAGATACTTCATACTTGTCAGGAGTTTCTTCCTCAGGTAGTCTGAGTTAGTGTGCCTTCTTTTTGTCCTCATCTTGTGTCTGCTCTGGAGAGAGATCTCCATCTGTTGAATGTTGTGCTCTGCCTTAAGTTTTATGTGTACCACGCTAAGCCTTTTTGATAGGCTGACTGTCATCTCTGAAAGTCCTAGGGCAAGTCAAACAGCATCCAAGGTTACCATTGCCTTTTGGATCAAGGCTACTGTACACTACTCATATGAGATTAGGAAGAAACAGGTTCCCTTCAAGATCACCGTGCGTTCCACTGTTGGATCTTGTTTGGTGTGCTTTGCTAGTTTGGTGTCTGACACCTATGGTTATTCAGCTGCAGAACAGTCCTATGGAACTCTGGTATCATGCAAGTTTGTGGGTAGTCTTTTCTCATTGCTGTCCCTGGGAATCTGGGCTTTGGTATATCTCTGTGGTACCTGTGTTCCATATTGGATGTAAGAGAAAATAGGATTTTAGTGGTCTCGCCTGCTAAATCCTTTTCTCTTTAGTTCATATTGAACACCGGTCTCCCACCCAGAGCAAAAACCTCACTTGTGTTACTTTACTGTACAGAGTCCTCCTCTTAGGGTCTTAGCCCTGGGAGATTCTGTTCTTACCCGCTTCTTTTATTTTGGCTTTTTTGTCAATGAGTTCTGGAAAATGGGTGGGGAGTTGAGCTGGAGGAAGCAATGTGTTGCATACCCCTCTGGCACTCAAAACATTAGGGGAAATTCACTAAGGTATGATAAAGCAGAATTACAGAGTCTCAACCCCAAAGACCCTGTCTGCCCTACCTCCCAGATGGAGGTACTCAACACCATGTTACCTGTGTTCCCTATAGACTAAAGAGAAAAAGATTTAACCGGCAAGAACACCAAAATCCTATTTTATAAGAGATTGTGTTTTTTACTGACCGATAATGTGATTTATGTATAAGGAAATAGAAGCATTTCTGATGCAACCTAAATCCACTAAAGGAATGAAAGAACTCGCTCATTGATTTAAATGGGACATTTAAGCTCTTGAATTCAACTCTCCATAGCATTGCCTTGCAGACTTCTCTTGTGTTAAAGGTATTTAATGTAAGTTTGTTTAAATGCGGGCTTTTATTTGTCACCTGTTATGTACATGCTTTGCCCCAGTATTGCTGCACTCCTTCTCCACTTCAAGGACAGGGCACCCAAAAAGTCTGTTGTGGCGATTCCCTTCTCCTTTACCTTTCCTCCTACTCGGCCTTTCTTGTGCTTGATATGGATTTTCTTCAGAATTCGTCTTATAAGCCTCCCTTTGTAGTTTTTCGTCCAGACCAGTGTTATGTTTTTTGGGTTTGTTTTTATATATTTTACTAGCAATACTGGCATGACTTTGCCCTTGCGGTTAGTAATGACTGCTTTAATGAGTGGCTTGTTTTATCAGTGCTTGGCCCTTTTTGCTCCATAAAGTTGTGCAACACATTGCAAAGCACTGCTTTACATAACTTCTGAAAGTGTGCCAGTTTGTGAGTGTGTGTGTGAGTGACAGCTTGTGTGAGTCTGTGTGTTGCGTAGAGTGCATTGCATATTGCCTAATAGCATTGTGTGTGTGTGTGTACCATTTTACCTGTCATATACAGTGTATAGCATATTGTGTTTTGCCTACGGAGTATTGAGATTTCCCTATTGCATTTTGTATTTGGCTACAGTGCATATAGTTTTGTTAGTGTTTGGCGTATTGCTTATAGCATTTTGTTGTACAGCCTATTACATTTGACATATAGTGCTTTGCATATAGCTGGTGCATTGCTCATAGCATGTCTTAAATCGTTTGGACTGCATTTCCATAGGGGGATTAGTCAAAGCCCTGCCAACACATTGATAGTGCAATAAAGTTAAATGAGAGCCTACGTCCTTGATAAACAAGAGAAGAAAGAGGGTAAAAATGGAGATGTGTGGGTGGGGGTCCTCTTGGGTAGTCTTTTCAGTGTATTCCCTTTTCTTTCGCTTGTTTTTTTGCTATTCTATTGGCTTTGCTATATGTTAAAATGGAGATTAGCAGGGTGGGATAAAGTGGAAGGGTGGTGGCAGTCTTTGGCTCAGAGACCTTTTTTTGAAGTGCCCTTTACCACACCCATGGTTCCTGTCTTCCACGTGGACTAAGAGAAAAAAAAAAAAAAAAAAGCAATTGTGAAAACCTGTTAGAGATCTTCCTCCTTTCGTCACATTGCTGTTGGTTGTATTATTCAAAAGATAGCACAGTTCATATTGTGAATTAGAGTGATTACTTCATGAAAGTCTCAGCTGAAATGACTCAGCAGTTTGTTACCTTCTATGAACTGTTTGTCAGTGATTCTCCTCTCCTACAGAATTCAACAAAACAACTAATTGGAATCTGACCACTATAGGACATTAAAGGGATAGTAATACTTAAAATGTAAAAAAAATGTAGGGTTTATCCCCCTGAGTAAAACAAGGTTACTCCCACTGCTGAAAGGTGTTTCATTCAAAAGTTATTAATTTTCAAAGTTGAATTTTTTTAGGTGCAATATCACAGTGGCCTAAAATTGTACAGTTGCGCTGTTGCTACACGATCCTATGGCCAGCTCTGGTCCCGGGACCATAAATCTCCATAGGATGGTGTAGCAACAGCGTCACTGTACAATTTCAGGCCACTGTGATATTGCACATAAAAAATTCAACTTTGAAAATTAATAACTTTTGAATGAAACCCTTTTCAGCAGTGGGAGTACTCTTGTTTTACTCAGGGGGATAAACCCTACAACATTTTTTTTTTTTTTTTTTTTTTTTTTTACATTTTAATTATTACTATCCCTTTTAATAACTTAAAACCCCAAGAGTTTAAGCTGTAATAGCTTTGAAAGTATGCACCTCACCTGTGTATACCCTTGTTTTACACATATCAATCTATATTTTTGATAACAAAAGTTTACTGCTCCTTTAAGGCCCAAGCCTATTCTTAAAGCAACAGTTTTGTTCCTATGAAGATGCTGCATCAGGTTTGCTTTTCACCCTTCCACTTCCTTGTGATTCACTTTGCTGAGCAATGGTACTTTGCTTCTAAAGAGATTATAAATAGCCTCATTAAAGGGATATTAGCACTTAATATGTGTATATTTATATATAACACACAATTATTGTAGGGTTTATACTCCTGAGTAAAACAAGCGTACTCCCACTGCTGAGAAGTTATTGTGGCTCAAATGTGATATTTTAGGTGCAGTATCTTAATGTCATGAAATCTTAGGCGCTGTTGCTATGCAATCCTATGAACAAACTTGAATCGCACTCCAACGTAGTAAATAAAACCAGTTCTTATACTTTTATTGCAGAATATCAAAATTAGACACTACACATGCCACAATAGTCTCACACGTTTCGCACCTAGATGCTTAATTATAGACTAAAGAAGCTCCCATCATCCCAATCTTTTAAGGGGAAGGGTAACACCCTCTCATTACAACAGCCAATACCATATGGAAAAACCAGACGCTACACTCCATAATGAGTACAGCTGGTCCATTAACCCATGTGTATGCAATACACAACTGTCATGTGTCCCAATTCCTTTCAAGAGAGTGTAGTGTCTAATTTTGACATTCTGCAATAAAGTATAAGAACTGGCTTTATTTACTAAGTTGGAGTGCGGTTCGTGTTTTATTTGTTTGAACTTTTTAAAGGGTACGGGATCCCTTGAACCAGCACCACGATGAAGAAGCCAGCTTGGTGGTGAGTGAATTCCTACTTGATACACTGTGTATATATGGAAGCCTCTTTAGAAGCAGTGCCATTGTTTCTTTGTAGCAGCTACACAATCCTATGGACAGGTCTGGTCAGGTGACCATATAATGCCACAGGATGGTGCAGCAACAGCGCCACAATAACATTTCAGGCCATTGAGATTCTGCACCCAAAAATAAAATTCAAGTTTGAGCTGCAATAAATCTTAACTGACGCATATAAGCTGTGAGAGTACACTTGTTTTACTCACAAGCATAAACCATATATTTGTTCTGTTTTACATATTAAGTGTTACTATCCCTTTAAGTACCAACATAATTCAAAGAGAGGGAAAGCATAATGGGGTGCTTTTAATGTCTGTGTGCCAAATATGTGGTGATACAGCTTTCTATAGAATGGTTGAATATGGGAGGAAAGGTTGATTCATATGTTGAAAGTATCCTTTAGTACTCAAATGGTTTCAATCGTGTCCTCAGGGGCCTCTAATAGGACAGTATTTCAGGATTTCCATTCTTGAGCAAAGGGTTTTATTCCGAGGCAGAGTTATTTAGATTCAACTTGCCTCTGCTCAAACAGTGAAACTGTAAAGAAACATCCTAATAGTGGTGCTTGAGGACAGGTTTGGTAATTCCTGATCTAATCACATTTTACATGTGCATTATGTATGCATTTCATCAAGTGCAGTTATTCTATAAAGGCTGTGTTCCAGTCCACTTTTTTGCTGCTCCAATTAGCTGGTTTGCCCTAGAAATGCTCCACTTTACCTTTACACACAATGCCTACAACATTGTATTCTGTCCTATGTATCCCTAGGCCCCAGGGTCATCTGTTCCAGTAATGGAGAAGCGCAAGACATTAAAGCCCAAGGTAAGTGAGCACTATACATTTTTGTTATTTAACACAACAGCTATCAGGTGGTCTATTACTTTCACTTGTAACACATCTGACCTGACACAGTTCTATCAGTTTACCCTATTTAAAAGATTGTTCATGCTGATAAGCCATTAGAGTTTTTTTTTTTTTTTTTTTTTTTTTATAAATGCAGTGGAAAGGATTAAGACTAGATGTCTGTGTTGTAGCAGATTACAAAAACTGATGCAAAAAACACATAGTAATACTTAGAATGTATGTGTGTATGAATATATAATATATATATATATATAATAAAACAAGTTGTACCAGCACTCAGGATTTTTTTGAAAATGATTATTTAATTTTATTGATGTCAACGGTTCAATGCCATTTATGCATTTTCATAATCATAAATGGCATTGAAATGTTGA
This sequence comes from Rhinophrynus dorsalis, assembly GCA_037306005.1. Lineage (NCBI taxonomy): Eukaryota > Metazoa > Chordata > Amphibia > Anura > Rhinophrynidae > Rhinophrynus > Rhinophrynus dorsalis. The sequence goes on along the minus strand of CM074722.1, from coordinate 275,919,666 downwards.
AATCAATAAAATTAATCATTTGCAGAAATCCTGAGAGTGCTGGTACAACTGGTTTCCTTTATGCTAATTCCGTCCCAAGTACTTCAGGGCTGCTAAAATGTTTATTCAAAAGTTAGCACTTCTATCCCTTTAAGTATCCACTCTAGGTTTAGTAGAAGGAAGCTTGATACAAATACATCCTCCACTAACATTTAATGATGAATAGTGAGGATTCAGTTCTTCGTTCCTGCACCTGTTCCAGCAAGATTACATTAGCCAAAAGTAGAAGTATGGCACATATATAATATAGTGAGAGAGAGAAAATATAAGAACTGAGGCAGACCAAGCACCAAAGTGGAGAAATAAAAACTCATTTAATGAGGCTTTTGACCCCCTTGAATGCTAATGACATCTCAAATGCATTGCTTGTCAGTGTGCTGGACACCTAGCACTCAATTAATTAAAGCCCAATGTGAATTTTTATTTGTCCTTATGGTGCAGGTGGTTTGCACCAGAATTAGTCTGGTCCTTGTAGTAAATCGGCTTCACTGTATGAGGTGAGCAGAGAGTGTGTGCGTGCGTGGCAAGGAGGGAATATGTGGAAGGGGTCAGTGTGTGAGGAGGAAGTATGTAGAAGGGGTCAGTGTGTATCACCTTATGTTGCATTGAAATGCACTATATTTCAGTATGTTGTGTCTATCCTGCCTGCCTAGATGTAAGGATCAATAACCCCTTCGCTTCATTGTATGTAAAGGTTTGGCCACCTTCTCTTGGTGTGTGGAGTCAGTCTTTTACTCTAGTAGGCTCCCATGTGCCAACCATGGTTCTTGACAGTGGCCCTTTCTGCTTCAGGTAGTCTTGGTCGGCCTTCCTGATGGTGTTCAGAAAGAGCTTAGTCTTGGGTTTCATCAAGGTTTTTTCAGTGGTGCATTGCATTGCTCCCTTACGCAAAGACTTTCAGCCAGGTGATAGCTCATGCCTACCCTGTCTTTGGGATCCCTCTCCTCCATTGGGATTGAACTTGGTATTAGGAGTACTCCAGAAGCCTCCTTTTCAGCCTCTATCTTCTGCTTCTTTACATCTTCTGATGCTCTGTTTTTCTTCCGGCCTTGTCTGTTCAGCAGCTGGCCAAACTTCAGGCCTTGTCCTGTAAGCCTTTCTTTCTGTGTTCTCACCAGGACCACCTAGAATTTTTTTTTTTGTCGGATTGTTTTGGAATTTCACATCAACCAGGAAATTGTCCTTCCTCCTTTCTGTCCAGCTCCTTCTTATATACAGGAGCAGGAAATTCATATTTTTTTTTTATATAAAATTCCTGAAATAGTGTTAATCTCATGCAGACCTTTTGCGGAAATCTGATTCATTCTTTGTCATTCCTGTGGGCCCGCGTGTGGGTCAGGCTGTGTCTAGGTTTATTGTTGGTTCCTGGACTATCCACTAGATTTATGTTCTCAGTAGGGATTTGTTTCTTTGAGTCGTGGTTCATTCCACCATATTAGTGGGCGTATGTTGGGCCTATAAGAATCAGGCAGCTGCTGAGCATCTATGAAAGGTGGTGACATGATTGTCTGCAAACGTTCACCAAACACTACTGTGTGAATGAGCCGACCTCAGCTGAGGCCAGTTTTTGTCAGAAGGGCCTTCACGCTGTGGTGCCTATATATAAGCATGCCTCCTGATCTCTTTTTCTCTCATGTTTTACCAGTTTGGTCCTGTGGATACTGGTCTCCAATGGACAGTTTCTTTCTCTTTCCCTCCCAGAAATCTTGGCGGATAGCTTTGATTCTTGTGTTCCACAATGTTTGACAGAGAAGACAGGCCTTTAGTGAACTTATTGTTAAATCCTTTTCTCTTAGTCCATGTGGAACACAAGACTCCCTCCCAGAGGGAAAGAGAAGTGTGGTATGAGTCTCTGGGCAGAAGAGTCCTCTTGGTTTCTCTGATCAGGAGATTTCCTTTTCCTTCACTTCTTTCTTGCTTTATCTTTTGGTTTTAAATAAATTAAAACTGAATTTAGTAGACAGGGGTAAAGTGGAGAGAGTTTCCACCTTAAACACCTTTTTAAAATGCCCTCCCCTCCTGGAGGTGGAGACTTTACCCCATGGATCTTGTGTTTCACATGGACTAAAAGGATTTATTGGTATCTACACACACACATCCCCTTTTCGCTTACGTCCAATATGGAACACAGGTACCATGGGGTTGAGTTCCTCCTGTTGGGGGGCAGGACACATCTCAAAAGATAATCTTATGGGTGGAGACTCCCTCCTCCAGCTCAACCCTACCACTCCCTGTAATTACCCAGGATTCATGTGTCCTGCATTGAAGGGAGGCAAGATACACTGAGTTGTAGGTATTGCTAGGAAAACAGGGAAGACTACGTTACCCAGAATTCCCTTTTTGTGGCATTCCTCTGATTAGCTGTCAGTTGTGCAGTCACCTTTTTACTTCTCTCTTGCTTATCCTACACAGAGGCAGACTCTCCTTACTCTTCTTCTCCAGATTAATATTCTCCTGCCAGTTAAGTATTTCTGGGCTTTTTATAGGTGATATTTTAGTTTTGGACTTGTTCTAGTATCTTAACTTATTTTGGACTGGCTGTCAGACTCTAAGGGACATGGGGATAAATGTAAGGCTAAGGACTCAGGGGCATCCCTTACTGCCCCACCACCACCATCACCCTTCTCTTGCCAAATGGGTCTCCCTAGAGAGTATTCAGGATCTATATGCCCCTCTTGCGCTCTGACCCCCACTACTCTTCCGGAGCTATACAGCACATATGAAGAGCCAGCTTGGGTCAAAACACTTCTGTCATCAGTGGCCCAAATCGCTCCATCTCTCTCGCTCGCTCCATCTTGCGAGGGCGAGAGGGAAGGCGAGAGTGCGAGAGCTCTCACGCTCCATATCGCTCTCCTTGCCATTCAAGCCTGTTTTAGGAAGCAGTTGACTCACTGCTTTCCAAAAGGATTCTAACTCCAGTACCTCTCCCGGAGCACGGTTCAGGTTTTTATTCCAAACTGTTTGTGGTTCCAAAGAAGGACGGCGACCATTGTCCCATTTTGAACCTCAAATGTCTCAACAAGTATGTGATTACTACGAGCTTCAAGGTGGAATCTTTTTGTTCTTTCATAGTGGCGATTTGCACAGGAGTGTCTGCTGTCGCTGGACCTTCAGGATGCATATCTATGCTCACAGCACTGGCTTCAGTGCCTCATGTGTTTACCAGGGTTATGGGGGCCTTGACATCCTTCAGCCACACACAAGGCATTTCCATGACACCCTATCTGGACGATCTGTTGCTCAAGGCTCCCTTGGAGGAGTTCTTGGTCCATCATGTAAGGGGCTGTGCCCAACTACTGGTCCACCATGGGTGGATCTTGAATATGCTAAAGTCCTCTCCGGTGCCTTCCCTTCAGGGAAAAGTCTGCCTTCTGGAGGAGAAAATTCTTTTTGTGATGCAAGAAGTATCTCAGGCCCTGGAGTGGCCCTTGTCCACGATCAGCGAGTACACGAGGGTGTTGGGAAGACTAGTATCAACACTAGATGCTGTACCCTGCTCTCAGGTCCACATGAGAGCTCTTCAGGGACATGTCATCCAAAGCTGGTCTGGAAATCCAGAGTATTTGGATTAACAGATATTTCTTTCTCCGAGGGCCAGTCTGGACCCCCAGTTGTGGCTACGATGGCACAGCCTGGAACAGGGGAAACCCTATGTGATTCATGAGTGGACCCTGATCCTGATGGATGCCAGCCTCAGCAGCTGGGGTGCAGTTCTGGGTCACCTGGGGGTTCAAGGCAGGTGGACTCAGGAAGAAGCACTGCAGTCCATCAATGTCTAGGGACTCTCTTTAGGCCATATGGAACACAGGTTCCCACCCAGAGAAAGGGATTTTCGTGATATTGCTTTCCAGAGCAGTTGAGTACTTTTAGGGTCTTTCACTCTAGTGGCTTTCTTCTTCCCTTCCCCGCTTACTACTTGTTGTGTGACTTCAGTCACACAAATTCTGGGAGTTAGTGGGTGGGGTGTCTTTGAGCTGGAGGCAGGAGTCTCCATCCCAAAGACCCTGTCTCTTGTGATGTGCCCTGCCCTCCAGGAGGAGGGATTCATCCCTCTATACTACATGTGTTCCAAATGGACTAAATCAAAAAGGATTTAACAGGTAAGAACACTGAAATCCTATTTTCAACAGGTCTTACCTGATGAAGGGAAGAGTTCTGTTTTTGAGACCCTCCACCTTAAATCACATTTTCAGCATTACCTGGTGCTGGTGGAGTGTGTAGCACCACTTCTAACTATAGACATTTGAACAAGGAGATTGCCTATTGCTACAGTTTCCAGTGGAATACAACTCCTATCATGTTGTGAATTGTATTCCAAAAACAGCTGGATGGTCACTTAAATATGTTTGTAAGCAAATGCATGTATTTACATGAACACATTTGCGCATGCACACTTTTGCGCATTTCCATTTGCACAAATACAAGCATGTATGCATTTCCAAGGGAGCAAGCACGTGCCTTTTCTCTCACGTTCAACCACACGCCTGTCCTCCACAGACTGTAAATATAATAAAGGAAATTCAGCAAGGAAGGAAGGGTGATCTTATGACACAGAGGTCACTGCTGCAATAAGGGAAAGATATAAAGTGTTCAACTTTGTGTATCTTTGTTTCCTTCAGTCACACTGCAGTGCGAGTTTATCTACTAGATATAAAGTGAAAAACTGGGTAATATACCTGGTTGACATTCTTTCTATAGCTTATCTGAATGTCTATACTATATAAGAAGTGGTCACGTGACCATAAATTCTACATCTGTGCCACCCCCCCCAGGGAGGCAGCTAGGAGGAGATTTGCATTTGTCCTACACATTGCCAGAGCCCAGTATTACACACTCAATTATAATGCACACGCCCCAGCGCTGGCACATAGCAGGACATATACAGATCTCCCACACACTGCCTGAGCCCAAGATACACACCCTCAGGGCGCAGCTAGGAGGAGATTTACATATCCCTACACACTGCCTCCGTACAAAATACACGCAGCCATTTAAATTTCCATACCCCTCACTATCCCTTCACCGAAACAGAAAAAATGTCCGACTTTCGCCTCTTGGGGTCTAAAATGTAAGCCAGCACTACATTCTGGTTTTCCTGAAAACACACTTGCATCACTCACTTTCACACACTAACAAAAAAAAATTGCCAATCACTCACACACACACACACACACACTACATTCATCAACATACTCTCCCTCACCACTCACACATACCACCTACAACAATGAGCTGCATTTAATTTTCTGCATCAACATACACATACAACTAATAACAAAAGGTTAAAGTTTAAACTCTAAGTGTTTGATTACACATGGGGAGAGTGGCCTTAAACATTTGTAACTCCCTTACATTGAGGCAGGCCAGGAATTAACCCCCTGGCAGCCAAACCTCAAGGGCAGTTCATCGCCACCATATAAAAAAAATTAAGACTTGGGGAGGGACTTGAGCTTTTTCATTCTCTGATGAAGCAGTGCAAGTCCCTCCCCATCAGAGAATGAAAAAGCTCAAGTCCCTCCCCACGTCTTATTTTGATTGCATATGACCACAGTTCACTTTACAGTGGTTTTCAAACAACACGGCCTTTACTGTTATGTACAGGAGCTCCAACACTAATCATGGCCGCAACAAATTCACCCTTCTTACTACTTCTGGCTCCACCCCTTCTATCTGGCTGTTTCCTTCTGTACGGGGGCTAGCCTGGGAGATCGACGGCTGTTGACATGGCGCTGTACAACTTTAAATAGATCATGGTGGTCTCACGCTCATAATTCCCAAACCCTTCCCTCTGTCCCATCTCCTTTACTGCTCCTATTCCTCCACTGTCCTGTCTTCCTCCCACTCTCCCTCACCTGCCCCACCTTTTCCCTCCTGTGCCCCCTGTCCTGGCTTGGAGCTCCCCCAGCATCACATAGCTCAGAGCCTGTAATTATTTGGCTATGCGGGGAGGGAGCGGGCTGTCCCAGCCGGTCCCTAGGCTTTTCCTGCCGTCAAGGATATCTACCCCTCTCCTCCTTCCCCCAGGCTTATCCCCCTGCTCTGTCTGCACCCCGGATCTCCCCCCCACATTAAGAGAACACCGATCCCACCTACCGGTTGTGGTCACCTGACCACTTGTCTTTTATAGAATAGATGATCAGTACGGTTTCTCGGATATATTGGATGGACAGTGTTGATGCCCTTTGCCTGATCAAGATCTACCTTTGCGTTATGCTCAATCAATACACATAATGACATAATTTTAATCTTCTTTTCTACTTATGGTTTCTGCATATCCCAATTTCTTGTGTAGACTTTGCTTCGTCTGACTCTTAATGCCTGATGACTATTTACCCATATCCTTTGTTTCTTGATTACAATATTAGACTTGTGCTCCAACTAAAGACTTGTTTCTCTATCTCTGTTCCCAGAGATTAATTTAAACTTGTGTGATTTGCAACTATGTTGTTGACCTTTGAGGCATTCAGTCAGTCTTGTTGCAACATTCCCCTCCTTTCTACTGTAGGCTTTGATATCCTGGGTATCGCTTAGTGCATGCTATTTCCATTGGACTTCAGTACACCATTAAATATAGATCTATTTGTACATATTGGCCCTTTAGAGTTTCCAGTCTATAGATGTAACTTTATTTGACATTACATATTATGGAGGAGTGTAGATCGATTTTTATTGTACTGTTCACCAGAGATGTTGTTTTCAGTATTTGCTTGCCTTGCTTATTACACATACCTATGATTACTCTGATTCTCATTGTCTATTCACTTTGCCTCACATCCAGGTGGACCATCAGGTCTGTTGGCAAGGCAGCAGGGAACAGTGGTGCTCTGCACACCGGTGTTCTCTTGGTTTCACCACGGTTCAACCCAATCGGTCACTGGGTGATTACCTGACATTCCCCACTATCTTATTAGCCTCACTGGTAACTGTATGATTATATTCAATTACTTATTATGCTGCGGATTTGATCTCCGCTGACTCGTCGGTGTGCAGTACAGTGCTCCAGAGACCCGGACTCCAGTGCATTAGCACTTGACACTGTGAGGCTGCGAGACTCATACCACCAACTTATTTGACACTGTCAATAGTTGTTTAAATTTATCTATACTTTTGGATATTAAGATACCCACTCTTAGATCTTATTAGTGAATTATGAATCTCAATATTATATTTTTAACTTTATTCAAGTCACAGCTGAGAGATGTCACACTCTGCAGTCACCTTGTCGGCTGCAGGTTGGTTATGTCACCATTTACCCTGGGGGCACATGGATATCCAACAGCAGTCTATATAATGTACCCTCCATCTTGTATACTGTCTTGATAAAGGTTGTCATGTAGGACAAACACTAACAATTTACTTGCGCGCACGCTCTTATATATATATATATATATATATATATATAATATTTATTTATTTATTACATATACATTAGCAGTGTGGGACTGAGTTGCCAGTCTCTTTGGTTATTTTGTAAGCTTAACAGTTTAAGTTTCAGCAGGATACACAAAACATTGTAATGCATTGCATTCCCCTCTGTCACTGAAAGGGTTAATGTGAGCCTCAGTCAGGAGGAGTGAATGTATGTATATTAATGTACAGACTACACACAGGAGTAGTCTGTACATTAATTTACATTATATATACACTCTTCACTGAGGCAACTCCATTCCACACTGCTAGTATATAATAAATACATACACTGTGTATGCCTATATATAAATATATTATGCACGTATAAGCTGTACCAATATTGCTAGTACATAGATAAATGCAATGTGTAATATTATTTTTCTCCCCACTCACCAGATCACCCCAAAGAAGCTACTGGGTTCCAGGGTAAGTGCATGTGGTGCGAGTGGTTTTGTGCTGGATGTTGGAGATAATCTTTGGTCTTAACCATCTTTCTTCTCTCTTACACACACACAGAAATCCAGCTTGAACTCCCCAGGTAAGAGGCTTATGGTGGTATCCATACAATACATGCATTCTTGACCACTCATATGACTATTGTGTGTGAGCTGTTCTTTTAAAAGGAGAATCAAATTGCCCGTTTACATTGAAAGATTATATATTCTCAAATTAACAAAGCTTAGGCTAAGTTTAGGGAACGGTGAATGATTCAGCTTTATCATCTGTCTCAAACCCCCTACCACCACCCACTTTAAATATTACTATAATCACAATGCTCTGTAATTTAGCAATGCATTCTAAACCTGGCATTTAAAGCATACAAAAATCTTTTCGGCAAGGAACACACATTTTAATATAAATTTGACCCATTCCTTGTCTGATAAGCTGAGCCTTGTGCAGAAACGAAAGCATAATTTTGAGAAATAAAATTCCCTAAATTCTCATTTATTTATTTACATGGTGGTGTGTATTCTTATTTTTCTGTTTGTGTGTGTTTTTTTTTTTTAATCACTTGGATGTGAAGCAGCAGGAAGCATTCTAGTTGCTAAATCAGTTTTTGGTTATTTGTTAATAATGCACCACTCACATTCCAACCATGCTCATAAATTAACCTGTGGTATAGTCTATGCTGTTGTCAACTGTAAAATTAAAAGCCCAACACTAAATTGTGTTATAAACGTTATTACTGGATTTTTCATTAACCTGTACTGAAAATATTTCATGATTTTCACTTGCTTCCTTCAGTTCTATATTACTTTCTGCATGTCCAGGCTGCCTTTTAGACTTACGTTTTTATCCCCTGTACTGCTGCTTTAAAGCTTTTTCTCTCATTGAGTAATGATTCCTTTGTACTAGTAAGCGTATCTGTTGAAATAACTTTTTATCAGTATTGTATTATTTTTACATATATTATGTATTTTTTTAAATGAAATAGTTTCAACTTCCATTTTGGATTCTTACACTAAGCTATTCGGTAACAAATCTCACCTTTGTTTGTACCTAGGAGGCTGTGGTTGGGCTAATAGTGTTTCAGATTAACTCCCTCTAGTTTTCTGGGGGTTGCTGCTTTTGAATGGCTGGAGAGCCTCATTGTATTTTCTTAAGGAAAATAAAAACTACTCAATCGATTCCCATGTTTTCTGTTATAGGAAGATGTGGTCTGTGAGTACTGGTCTTCTTTTTGTATTCTGCATGCTGTACAAAGACTGGTCTCTCCCTCCTGCTTGCCAACTTAACCCCATGCAGTCACAGAAGTGCTATTGCTACTTTTAAAGGGATAGTAATACTTCGTTTTAACTTTATTTTATTTTGTAGGCATTAAAAAAACACGAAGAATGATATGTCTTAGCTCTCAAACCTTTATGGTTTTAAGAGATATTCACAAACAAAGTATCCCTTCCCTGTTCAACCAGATCAGAAGGCAGGTGCCCAGGTAGACTGCAGAGAGGGACAATCTTCAATTAAGATAAGGGAAAAAGCTGAAAAACTTGTCAAGGGGGGATGGGCTTTCATTCTTTTCATACAATGAAGACTGTCCCCTTCTGTTATCTGTCTGGTCATACAACCAGATTCACATCTGAGAAGAGATGGCTTACACTAGGTAAAAGGGGCGGGAGGGGAAACTTTGCTTGTGAATATCTCATAAACCATAAAGGTTTGAGAGATAAGACTTATATCATTCTTCATGTTTTTTTAATACCTACAAAATAAAATAAAGTTAAAACGAAGTATTACTATCCCTTTAAGTATAGTTTCTCTTCCTTTTATAGGCAAATAATTGTTTGGCCCTAAGCTGGATAAAGATGTCAGCCATGCCACAGGAGGCAAAATTACCTTGCTACCTCAAGTTACTCCTAAGCATTCCTTTTTTCTTAAAAAGATGCCTGCCTTTCGTTACCGCCATAATTTCGGGTACATGCCTAGTGAACCACTTCCTCAGGCCCTATAGATAGGTTTTCGCCCGCAGCTCAAACAAGCTTGGCAAGGCAAGAAGACTTCATGGTGGGGAAGTTCATTTCGACAATGGAAGCGGTTCCATATGCCATGGCTCACACCTGAAATCTCCAGAGGTTTGTGATCCAGGCATGCAGGGGACAACCGGATTTACTGAGGATGTCCTGTCCGTATCTCTTTCACTTCATGTGGAGCTGAGTTTGTCATGGTGGCTACAACTTCCCAATCTGCTGAAGGGCAGACCCTTCCTGGTTTCCTTCTGGACGACTGTGACAACGGATGCCAGCCTCTCCGGCTGGGGAGCGATCCTGGGTCACAGCAATGGCCAGGGCCGGTGGTTTCCAGAGGAATCTCTCCTTCCCATCAATGTGTTGGCGCTTCGGGCAATATTTCATGCCCTTCGTCATTGGACGCATCATCTGCATGACTGCCAGATCAGAGTCTAGTCTGACAACGGCAAGGCCGTGGCCTACATCAACAAGCAAGGTGGCACAAGAAGTCTTGCAGCTTTGTTGGAGGTCAAAGCTATTTTAACCTGGGCAAATATCCTGCAATATCCACGGTTCATATTCCCAGCATAGACAACGTGCTGGCAGACTCCCTAAGTCGACACACAGACAGCGGGGAGTGGAAACTGAATCAAGAAGTGTTCAACCTCATTGTTCGGAAGTGGGGGCTTCCTTGCATCCATCTGATGGCAACATGGCACAATCGGAAGGTTCTGTTCATGCTGGGGGGACCCTCTAGCTCTGTCAGGGGATGCCACGTAGATACCATGGCACTTACCTTTGCTGTACATCTTTCCTCCCATTCCCATGCTACACAGAGTGTTGTGGAAACTGCGTCTGGAGAGCTCTCCAGTCATTCTGAATTCTTCGTAGTGGCCTCGGCAGGCTTGGTTTCCTGAGCTCCTGGATCTCTCGGTGGCGGAGCCTTTTCGGCTCCCCCACCGTCTGGACCTCCTCCTTCAGGGATATCTGTGGAAGGAGGATGTGGATTTGACTGCATGGAAACTGAATCCTCAATACTGAAGAAGGGTTTCTCTTCTGTCATGGTGGCCACTATGCTTAGTGCCCACAAGCCTGTTTCCTCTAAGGCCTATGAAAGAGTTTGGTCCACCTTTCTCTCTTGGTGTGCTGATAGGTATCTGTCTCAGGACTTTGATCTCCCTACGGTCCTGTCCTTTCTGCAGGATGGGATGGACAAGGGTCTCAGTCTGAGTTCCCTTAAGGTTCAGACGTCTGCCCTATCTGTCTTCTTTCAGAGACTTATCACAGTTCTTCCTGATGTCAAGGTCTTCTTTCAGGGTGTCGCTCACACGCGTCCTGCCTTTAAGAGCCCTTCTCCTCAGTGGGATCTTAAGTTGGTCTTGGGCATCCTTCAGCGCCCTCCCTTTGAGTCCTTAGCTACTATTCCCTTGTGCATGTTAAGCTGGAAAATGGTTTTTCTCCTGGAGATTCTGTTTGCAGAGTTGCAGGCCCTGTCTTGTAAACCACCCTTTTTGGTGTTTCACAAAGACGAGGCGGTTCTTTGCACCTCTCGGGAGTTTCTCCCGAAGGTAGTATCGGAACTCCACATTAATCGTTCTGTCCTGACCCTGCCTCTGACAAGGAAAGGGATCTTCACTTGTTGGATGTAGTGCGATGCCTCAAGTTCTGTGTGCACCGCACTGAGTCCATTCGCCAGTCTGCTGCCTTGTTCATCATTCCTGAGGGTCTCAGGGCAGGGAGACTGGCATTAAAGGTGACAATTGCGTCCTGGATTAAGTATACTGTTCGTAAGGCTTACAAGTTGAGGAAGAAGCCGGTTCCATTTTGGGTTTCGGCTCATTCCACCAGATCCATTGGGGCTTCTTGGGCATACAAGAACCAAGCCTCAGCTGATCAGTTGTGCAAGGCTGCCACTTGGTCGTCAGTGCACACTTTTTCAGAGCGTTACTGTGTAGCTTGGGAAGGAAGATCCTGGAGGCAGTTTTGCCTGTCTCTTCAGTGCTCCTTCACTTTTGAGCCCAGTTGGCTTGAGTTCTGTATGCTGTGCTATGTTCCTGGTGCAGTTCTGCACCGGTTTCTGTGTCCATTGACACTTCAGTGTTCTTGTTGAGCTGTTAGTGATCTCATGGTTCATATAGGTTCTGGTGACTTTGGGGCCCTGTGCCTGGTCCTTGCCTTCCCACCCCTGCGAAACTCAATGGCTGTACATCCCAATGTACCAGTAACCTATATTGGACAACAGAGAAAGGAGGATTTTAGTCTTACCTGTTAAATCTTTTTCTCTTAGTCCATATAGGTTACTTCTCCCACCCTGTCAAGGGATCTGGCTTGGTTCTCTTGTGACTGAACTTGGGAGTCCTGTCTGGTTCATGCTCACAGGAGTCTTCTCCCTTCTTACTACCTAGTCCCTAGTTAGTGTCACAAATCTTTCTGGAGAGGGGTGTCTAGCTGCAGCTAAGGAGAGGAGGTAGCCTCCACCCAGCATTCTCTTCAAGAATTGTTCCTGCTTACTTAAAGGGGTGGTCGCCTACCCAATGTACCAGTAATCTATATGGTCTAAGAGAAAAGGATTTAACAGGTAAGACTAAAATCCTCTTTTAGACTTTGTGGCTAAACCAGTTTATGCTGACCCCATGGTTCAGGAGACCATCTCAGCAGTTCACATTCCAGGGGCAGAAAATGTAGTAGCAGACTTTCTCAGTTGCTAACACCTGTATCATGGAATTTGGGAGCTTGGCGTGTTTTCAGTGTTATCGTATGCCATTGAGGGCTTCCAGCAGGTGGATCTCATGGCATCTCGCATTAACCACAAGGTCCCTCAGTTCTGCACCAGGTCCCGGTGTCCTCTAGCACTCTGGATATGATGAGCATCCTGTGGGATTCTCCTCTGGCGTGTTTCCCCCAACTCCCCTGATCCCAAGGGTGCTAAGGAAAATCAGGATGGAGCGTGCTCACATCATCCTGATTGCCTGTTATGACCCTGTCAGTCCTGATTTTTGGATCTACTCAATCTGTCCATGGAAGAACTGTTTTGTCTTTGCTTTGCATCCTGACCTCTTGACTCTTGGGCCATTATGCCACTCTCGGGGTGGCTAGCTTTGATGGCATGGATTGAGGCCAGCATTCTGAAGAAAGTTTTCTTTGGACAAGATTGTCTCTATGCTCCAGGCTAGATTGTCGGTTTCTTCCAAGACTTATCATAGGATTTGGTTACAAGTAGTGTGCCGGCAGAGGCCCGCATCCGCGGCCTTTTTGGCTTCAGATTGATTTGTCCTTACTCCAGGATTGTTTTTAGAAAGTGCTTAGCCTTAGTTCCATCAAGGTTCAGCTTTCTGTTTTGTTTAGTTTTTTTATTTTGTTTTTTTTTCTCCTAACGGCACATTGCTTTCCTGATGTACAAACTTTTATTCAGGTGGTGGTTCATGCTTACCATGGTTTTGGGAGTGCTCCAGAAGCCCACTTTTCAACCTCTGTTCAATATCTTTGCATCTTCTGCCATTCAAGACAGTGCGCCTTCTGCCGATTGTCTGTCTGTACAGTAAGCAAAATTCTGACCTTGTCCTGTAAGCCTCCCTTTCTGGTTTTTCATCAGGTGGTTTTGCATACTCATGTTGTCCCCCCCCCCCCCAACTTTGTTTCAGATTTTCACATTAACCAAGAAATTGTACTTCCTTTCTTTTGTCCAGTTCTAACTGGAGTGGTAATTTCCTCTTAGATATGGTAACATGCTTGAAGTATTATATTCATTGCAGCCTTTTGGGAGATCTAATTCACTCTGTCATTACTGAGGGCCCACATTTGGACCAAGCTACTTCAAAGGTTACTGTAGCCTCCTGGATTAAGGTGATAATTCACCAGGTGTATATTCTAGGGAAGAAAGTGCTACCCTTTTTTGGGTCACAGCACAGTGAGTGCCTTCTACACCCGCCAAAATCAGGCCACTGCTGAGCAGTCGAGTAAGGTAGCAACATGGTAGTCTCTGCAAACCTTTACCAAGCACTAGCGTGTGAATGTGTTTGCTTTGGCTTAAGAACGCCTTGGTCAGAAGGTTCTTCAGGATATGATGCCTGTATAAGTTTCCTCCTTACCTCCTTTTTGAGTTATCAGAACCCTGTTAGTTCCTGTTTGTTTTTTGATGTGCAGGTTCAGAGTCCCTTGACACCTGAGTTTCATTATTGCCAGTTTAATCCTTTCGATGCTGGTCTGTGTTGGAGAGGTTTTTCTTTTTCCCTTGATGACATCTTGGGGGATAGCTTTAAGTATATCCCCCTATATAAAAAGTAAAAAATATATAAATGAACAAAAATAAATGGTAATAATAAAGTTTGACACAATCCTATATAGTGGTGGGATTTTAATTATACATTTGATCACAGCATGGACTGTAGCACAGGTTAACTATGTGCATCAATGGAATTTGTGATTTATTTATTTTTTTTTTTATTTTTTTTATTTTTTTTTTTGTATAATGCCCTCTGAGTAGTAATATATTCAGCTTGTTATAGCTGCAGAGCAGTTGTCTTCCCAGCAAACATTGCTTCCCTGCAATAGGCTCAAACCCACAATAACTTAATTGGGCACCATCTCATATCCAATGTTGGCTTTCATTTGGGGGAGATTCACTAAAGTGGTGATGACTTTCCCAGTTTATCACTTCTCCAATTCCTATGTCGTTCTATGGAACCTATGCACTAAGATTTCTTCAACTCTGGAGATTTTGGTGAATAGGCAACATAGAATATCACTTTTCCAGTTCCTACATTAATCTGGAGAAGTCATCCCCACTTTATCACCGCTTAGTGAATTGCCCCCATTGTGTCCGCCAGATCAAAGAATGATTAATATAGTGGACGACTTAGGGGGAGGAGTTGACCATGGTCCAAGATGGCTGTGCGAACCCGTTGCTCATTTATATTGTGCATATTCTGTCTTCTCTACCCCTTCAGAGGATAGCTGATGCCTTTATTTTGCTGAATGCCGCCGGGGCACAAGAAGCAGTCCAGCGAATGGCCTTCTCTCCACTTCATCTCCAACTTTTTACCAGTCAAACTCAAAGCCACACAGGCATTAACGTTTAAGACCCAGGAGTTGGGCATCTTGACGGCAGCATAACCAGACCTAACCGTCATCCTAAACCCGTCACCAATTTTGAGCTGAGTGCTTTCTTTGTGGAACCCAACAAAGAGAGCTGTATACCTATGGCACACTCCACTCCCTCGATCACGAAAGATGACTTGGAGCCTAGTCTCACAAAGGAGGATATGAAAGCTCTGCTTTCTGAACTCTGACCTCAAACGAGAGTTCGCCCAATTAGGGCAACACACACACTCCTTACAGGAGGACAAAGAAGCCTCTTGGTCGCAAGTGCACAAAATCATGCAAAAACTGCTGCAACAGAAAGAGGCTGTTGACTTCCTTACATCAGGAATTGACGATCTGTATAACAGCAGCCAGAGATGCAATATAAGAATCAAAGATCTTCCAGCATCTGTTCCTTCCAAAGATCTGATGGTCACTCCAAACCCTGTTTGCAGATCTCCTACAGGCCACAGATGGCCCACCTATCAAAATTGACTGTATGCACCATGCTCTATGCCAAAGAGGCCCTCCCGGCTCCAGCCCCAGAGATGTGATCTGTTGTCTCCATAATTTCTCAGGTAAATAGCTGTCTATGCAGCGCATCTGGGAGTTGGTGTCTAGCCACTTTGCTGGCTGCCCCATCCACCTCTTCAGTTATCCATCTCCATTCACACTGAGACAATGCTGGCCCCTGAAACTTCTTGTGTCTCAATTGCAAAAGTTGGGGATCTGCTACAAATGGGGATTCCCCTTCCAGTTATCTGCCACCTGCAATGGAGAGACCGCACATATCCAGGACTTTGGGCATAGATCCACCTGATCTTAATGTCCCAACCATCCTCCCCACTTCTTTCCAAGACACATTGAGAACAATTGATAACTTTGACCGGCCCCGAGCCTAATAATGCCAAACAGTCATCTTCTACTGGGCCTATGGGAACTCCCTCAGATTCGAACAGAACTTTTACCAGGCCCCATGTTTCTGCAGGCAATATCACCTATTCTAACCTCCCTTCAGACTCCGCGTACCCTGCCGCTCCACATACAAGCTTAACCCGCATTCTAATCCAGGACTTAGTTGCAGCTCATTTTGCCTCCCTGGAACTTCTCTAACTACTTTGACTTTGGCCTTTGCAGCCAGGGTAGGCACCTGCCTCTATCCCCTTATTGGTGTTTTTGGGACTTTAGATTATTATCTGCAGTGATCTTACTCTTATGTTTGATTGTTAATGCATATGTTGAATTGTACTACATCTCCCAACACCTCAATTTTTCCCAGTTACTACAGAGTGATGGACGCTGGCTCCTTTTTTCATATGTGGTGGTTGTGCCCACTCATAACCCCTTTTTGGAACGAAATTACCCATTGCATTGGCTTTGTGGCACCTCTATAGACTGAGACTTTAGTGGTGCTATTGTTTGCTGGTCAATTACCCATCCATATAGCTCAGTCCCCGCACCTTATCACCTCACTAATGCTGCCAAATATTTAATACCTCTTCACTGAAATTCTTTCTATCCCATTTCAGTTGCTCAGTGGAAAGTCAGAGTACAAACTACATACATGTTACAGCTTAATGCAATATCTTGTAACCTATTTTCTCAATTTGCAGCAATATGGTCACCATGGGCCTCATCCTCTAATCACCTTTAAATGCTCCCCTACAGACACCGATGTGTGTCCAGAGTCTGCTTGTCCTTTTCGCTTCTCTCCTCACTCCCTCCTGTTTCCCTGTCCTACTCCCTCCTCCATATTCTCCATTGACCCTTTCCTCCATAACTCTCCTGTTTTCACATCTCCCTGTTGGTGCTCCATTTCCATCTTCTCTTTCCTCTTCTTGGGTCTTCCTTAGCCTAGCTCTTCTTTTCTTCCTCTCAATCACGCAGTATGACATTGCTATGTACCACTGTTGACTTCTGACATCTGCTGTTTCTTTAGATGTTTGTATTTCTTCTGATTCTTAATACAGCTTTAAAAAAAAAAAAAAAAAAAAAAAAAAAAAAAAAAAAAGTGGATTTTTGATTAATCTGTGTCTCACCCAGTTGGAGACTCTGCCTGCTTTTTCTTTCCTCATTCTACACAATGACTTTCATCTGGCAGCCTGAACTGCATGGAGTTAGTCAGATGGTTCTTATTACAGTGAACATGCTTTTATCAAATTCATATTGCACCTTTTTTCACTTCCAGCCTATAGCCCTGTTGTTGGCAACATTCTGAGACCCAGTAGCTTCCTGCTTGTTGGATCCTTGACTATATCTTTGGAATCTCTGGGCAAGATGAAGTTTTCCCTGGAAAAGGTAAGTTTCACTGCAGTCTCCTACGTTTTGGGCAATTCCTCAACTGTGCTAAAAGTTAGTGGCATAAGGTGGCTGTAAATACCACATATTGTAAGAGAACCCTCTATTTGTTAATTATCTTGTACTTTCCCATCAATTTTCCTCCTTCCCGACTTTCTCTTTCACACCTTCCCTACCTGTCTCTTTCTAGATGAAATTGGAAGGCAAACTCGGGCGCATACTTGGAAATCATTTTCAGAATAAGGTTGTTACAAATTTCTCTCCCCACCTCCTTGTATCAATCTACCTGTAGCTTATAGGTTTGGATAGTGAGACTTATAACTGAGCACCCTGAGATTTCTGTACTAACAGCTGTGCTCTTCCTTGTGTGACTGAAATGTTTGCGCCAATCTGGTTTATTGTGAGTTGTGACACTTCAACAGTTTCTTCCTGTAATGCCCAAATTATCTTATGCAACAATTTGTAAATGTTTTTGTCTCCCCACTAATGGGTATGGTTTTTGCTTTTGAGTATGGAAAAGGTACGTCCACTAGTGGAAGATTACTTTTTTCAAAAGTTACTGCAGCTCATTAGGCAACAAATATTACAGAGCCAACTGCAGTAACATTTCATGTACTGAATTTTCTTTGAGGTCTAATACCTTTTGAATGAAGCATCACCTCAATGGGGGTACATGTTTTTTTATAGATTGGAAACGTAATCTATAGGTTTACTGTCCCTTTAGTCTTCTAGTATACATTTGTATCCAAGAGGAGCTGTTATTTATCTTCACTGGTCTACCTGATTGAAGATGCCAAACACATTGTTCCTTCACCATATACAAACTCACTTCCACGTGTATGTGTGTGTATGGAAGCACAAACTCCTCGGCATAAAGGGCCCAGGTGTAATGACGTCACCTTCCTGCAGTCGGCACCCCGACTGCACAAAAGTGACATCAGCCACCAGGTAAAAAAAACAAATCCAAAACGAAAAAATCCTAAGCATATAACATACTTTAGTTGTCTCAAAAAGTCAGAATGTAAACAGTCTTCCTGTATTTAAGCAAATAGCTGGTAAACTTCATTAGACAATCATAGACCATTGATGCTGTAAAGTCCCACTGGTACTGCCTCTCGTCTCGCACATAATTATTTTGCAGTTGTTGTGGTTCATGGCTTTGGGTGCATTTATTGGTGCAAAGGGTTTCACAACAGCTGCTTTAAAAGTGTGAGTGAAAAGAACTGCAAACTCTCATACCATGTGCTTTCTCCAAAATAGAGTCTTTGTTGGGAGTTCCAGGATGGCATCAGACCGTGTGGCTTGGGAGTTCAAAGATGGCGTCAGACCATGTGTTTGCTCCAAGATGGAGTCAATGTACATGTACTGAAGTCCAAAATGGAGTCTATGAACAAAGACACAGGCTGTATCCTATCACAAGAAGAGTAGCTTACAAAATTCTCACACTAACAAACACTAGCACAGTTATCGGAAACAAATGCAACTGAATAAGCCAACCAATTAATATATGTGCATAAGTCCACACGGTCACAGCCCAAAACGGCGCTTGCACAACATGTGGCTCTCACAACCCATGGTATACCCAGAGAAGTTTGTTCTAATGACCAGTACCACAGTTAACACAATAACACCCCAGTACTAGCAATAAGCTATAATATTTAATAACAAACCATATTATAAGAACAATACTGTGTATATTATCAAATATATTTGACTAAACACCTAATAATGCTAACTAAACAGTTACTTACTGCAGTGTAAATAAAACACAATATGCAATAATTATAGTAGAAACACTATATGTTGGTTACTTAGGGTGTTTTTCCTAGAAATATAGTATAAAAGACAGCAGAGAGAGAACAATACAGTTTTATACTTTGCTATCCTGGGAAATCTTATGAGGATGGTGCAGCAGGAAAAGGAGGCAGGCAATGAGCACTTGGCTGCTTCCACTGGAGGTCTGGCATCCACTCTGGTTTCTGGAACAGTTCTCTGTTGGTGGATTAAATTGGTGCCTGATGTTTAAGAAGAAGAGTTCCTGGGCCTACGCACCACTTGGCTGGATTTGGAGCCTCATCCGGCCAGGCTTGCTGGCTGACTATATCTTCCCCCACATCAATCACAACACTCCCCCCATTCCAAAATGCCTCTCAAACTCTCACTGGCAGTCTTTTATTGTTGTAAGCACCAGCCCTGGACCACACCACCTCCTCCCCACCCCCCCCAGCAGCAAAAGATATACAAAGGGAGCTGATCCTATCTTTGTCCTTTTCCCTCCAAACCCGACAGAGACCAGGGGAAAGGATTGTTAACATGGTTCTGAAAACTAAGTGTATTTTAGGGCATGGGAACATAAAAAAAGCACAAATGTAGTTGCAAAAATGTTACATTACACCATGTAATGGACGCAGTTTTGTCACAGAATTGCTGCGACTTTACCTGTGTCCAGAACAGCGGTGTTTCAGTATGTTCTGCACTGGTCCTCCCAGTTTCTTCTTGCTGTTACCCAATATGTCTGTGGTTTATAAATAATAAAATAAACAATTGCTTGCCATTGTTAGATAGTATGCGACATAGCATCCCCCCGCCATGAAAATATAGTTTCCTTTAGATCTTATAAGGATTACATTGCCTACTGTTATAATATTATAATATGAAGTACAGGTACCATGGAGAGGTGACAGCTCCTCCCTGTAGGCTGGAACAATTCTAGAAGAATTTGTGTGTTGTGCCTCCCCTTTCTCCTTTTCAAGCTATCCCACTAGCCCTGCCCCAGATACATTTGTTCCAGTAAACTGGATAGAGTCTGAGAACATTTCTGCTTAGTTTTAGAATTACATTTTTTCTTTAGATATGGGGTGTCAGAATTCCCCCATTAAGTGGATTACCATGTCTGGCTTCCCCTGGAGGACTGTCCAGCTATCAGGTGCAGTTGTGGACCCTTGCAGCCCATGTCGCTCTCCTAACTGGGTCTCTCTGAGGCTTTTTTTTTTTTTTTTTTTTTTTTTTTTTTAATGATGATCTGAAGAAAAAAGTAAAACGTTGAGCAACACTTTGAGTGCCATGGTCCACTTGCCCCACTGTTCCCCTCCATACAAGGGTCTTATAGGAGTATTAAACTAATGCGGGGTATCTTATTAGTTTGATCCTAGGATTTTTGGAGCTTGGGTGGCTGTTTTTTTATGTATTTAACCCCTTCGTTTTATGGGTCTTTTTTTGGCTTGTCCTTCTAGGATTGGATGTTTTTATTTATCCCTACATATTCCCTTGGGTAGTTTGGTAATTTTATTTACTTTGTAAAATTTAAAATTTTTGAATTCCACGCCTTTAAGGAGCGCTTTACCGTGTGGCCGCACTTGCTCCATTGACTTCTATGGGACAAACTGTTTTGGGACATATCTCTGCAACCGTTAGACATAGAGTTGAGAGAGGGCTCATTCTTCTTGTCTCCTCTTGCCCTGTGATCTGGTTCACATATCCAGTGTCTTGGGGGCCCTGTGATTTCGTGTTCAAGCATTGCTAGGTAACAGCAAAGAAACAAAACTACATATCCCAGAATGCCCGTTGCGCTGGCTTTCTTCTGATTGACTGATTTCGGACGCCATTTTCTTTCTCTATTTTGCTGGAGTATCCTACACAGAGGCTTGTCTCTGAGGATTCCTTTGAGGCTGATACAGAGGAAGGGGAGTGTGAGGTGTTGCCATCTGGGCCGAACAATTTACTGAAGCCATAGGTAAAGGTGCCCCTAAGGAGGACCTTTTGGCCCTCTTGGGTAACATTTCTGCGGCCCAGACATATGTCACTGATGCCATAATAATAAATGCTGTCAAACTTGCAGCTAAGGCTCCCGCCTTCTCTGTTTCTGCTAGACGCACATTGTGGCTCAAGATTTGGTCTGCAGACCTATCGTCTAAGAAGTCACTGATTTCTCTCCCTTTTCAGGGCAAATCTCTTTGGGCCTGAACTGAAGCAGGGTTATAATTGAGGCCACTGGAGGCAAGAGCCCTCTGTTGCCTCAGGTTTCCAAGCGCCGTAACTCGGCAAGTAAACAGAGTATTTTTCCGCCCTGCCAAAACTAAGCACAAAGGCCGAATCCGAGTGTGTCTCAGGCCTATGAGTAAGGACCATATAGATCCAAAACGCATTAGGAGTTTGTTTGGGAGCTAGTATCCTGTGTCTGTTACTGTATTTGTAAACTTTGGAATAAAGTCTGTGTATTTTACACACATGAATCTGAGTCTGAGTGTGGACAATTCATTGCTTGTTACAAAATATAACCCGAGGTAAACTTATAGAGGTAATTTACATTAGTAAGGTGCTAAAGTTTAATTTACACACGTGCAGTATGCATCAACAAATTAATTGGCAAGATATTATTTGGGTGCAGGGCCGGCGCCTACCTCGCCTATAGGTGGCGCACATTCTCTGAGGGCGCATCGGCCCCCGCTGCAGCTCACCACTTACTGCGGGAGCAAAAACAAAAAAAGGAAAGTTCCGGTGACCTCCCTCAGCTGGCTATTTTTTTTTTTATATAGCACAGCGATACCTGTTTATCTCTCACTCTCCGCTCCTTCAATCCTGGACCAGGATTGAAGAAGCAGTGGGGGAGACAGAAACGGGCATCGCTGTGCCAGATGGGTACGCAACGCATAGGTTTTCAATGCGTTGTATACCCCTCTGGCACTGAAAAGGTTAAAAAAAAAAAAAATAGCCAGCCAAGGGAGAGCACAGTAACGTACTCACTGGGGAAAAGAGACGTGCACCGTAAACAGTGAGTGGAACAGTGGTCAAGAGGGGATAAACAGACGGGGAGAGAGAGAGTCAAAGGGGACACATGGGAGATATGAGTCTGGCATGTCAGAGTTAGCCAGAGGTTACACAAAGTTCAATATTTAAAAGAAAACATTTTAACTTAGAATAAAAATCCACAGTGCATTGTTGCTTTTTTGTATGTGAAAAAGCCACTTTAACACATTATGGTCCAGGGGTTTTCCAACACATTGCATTTAAAAGGTTAGGTTGCTAATATACACAAACCTTGGTATATGATTCTGGTACTACATGATAAGCAATATTAAGTATTATTAACCCCTTGAATGCACAACATTTAATTAGCATTATGAGTGTTAATCCTACCTTTTAACTGGCATAAAGTGCCTTAGGATTCTAGAGACAAATGCTCAGTGTCAAAAGTGATACAATTCTGGGGCAAATCAACAGCTATAAAATGTTACTATGTTACATATTCCCCAAATTCCTATTGATTTAAACAGTATCTTTAATCTTTTGAATACTAGAGATGGTCTATGTATTGTTTCTCCTTTCTTTTGTGCAAATGACCCAGAATTCACTGGGCATATCTAGATCCTTTGGCTAGATTTTAAAGCAGAACTGTCACCTGTTTTTAACCTCCCCCCCCCCCCCCAACACCCAGGGCTGGCGCCACCCATAGGCGAGGTAGGCGCCGGCCTAGGGAGCACATTCTCTGAGGGCGCATCGGACCCCGTTGCCGCTCACCACTGCGGAAAAAAAAAAAAAAAGTACGCTTCGGTGCCCTCCCTCAGCTGGCTATTTTTTTTAATGTAGCACAGCGATACCTGTTTCTCTCTCCCCCTCCGCTCCTTCAATCCTGGACCAGGATTGAAGAAGCGGAGGGGGAGAGAGAAACGGGCATCTCTGTGCTACATTTAAAAAAAATAGCCAGCCAAGGGAGAGCACCGTAACATACTCACTGGGGAAAAAAGAGACGTGCACCGGAAGCAGTAAGTGGAACAGTGGTCAAGAGGGGATAAACAGACGGGGAGAGAGAAAGTCAAGAGGGGGATCAAGAGTCAGACCGGGAGAGAGAGAGTCAAAGGGGGGATCAGCAGTCAAGAGGGGGATCAAGAGTAAGACTGGGGGAGAGAGAGAGTCAAAGGGGGGATCAACAGTCAAAAGGGGGAGCAAGAGTCAGATGGGGGGGAGAGAGAGAGAGAGAGTGTCAAAGGGGGGGATCAGCAGTCAAGAGGGGGATCAAGTCAGACAGGGAGAGAGAGTCAAAGGGGGGATCAACAGTCAAAAGGGGGAGCAAGAGTCAAAGGGGGGATCAGCAGTCAAGAGGGGGATCAAGAGTCAGATGGGGAGAGAGTCAAAGGAGGGTCAACAGTCAAAAGGGGGAGAGAGTCAAAGGGGGGAGAGTCACATATAGAGAACATACACTCTGTCACACTGATACACATATAGAGAAGCACACACACATACTTACACACTGATATCCTTACAGAGGCTCGCACACACTGACACACTTATATCCTTACAGGGAACACATACACAAACTGACACATATAGGGAACACACTGACACTTAAATGCATACAGAGGCGGGGCATAAATGGGTAGGGCACAAGGGGTGGAGCCAAGGGGCGGCAGTATTAGGTTTTGCCTAGGGTGGCAAAAATCCTTGCAACAGCCCTGTTTGGGTGCCTTAACTGATGCCTTGGGACTAGTTTGTAACTTGGCCTTTTATAACAACTTCATGGGGACAGGTGTATTGCAAGATGGGCAGTGGGAATATGGAGTGGATGATCGTGGGACCCGACATATAGATGGTGTGAGAAGTGGAGGTGGTTGAGCCGGCATAGTTCCAGGTGCATGTTGGTGGGACACTTACTGGCAAGTGGAGTGGAGCATGGGTCCCGAGCTGGACTTGGGATGGCAGTCTGCTTGATCACCAGCACAATAGCGCTTCTATTCCTAGGTGCGCAGGTCACACAACATGAACCCATTGAGTGCCCCTTTGGCGTTCAAAGGGGTAACCCCTCACTCATTAGCACACAATCACTTCTGTTGCCAAACAGGCAGGTCACACAACATGCCCTCTTGCTTGGTGCCGGTGTGTTGTGGATTGGGAGCATTCAGCCTGTGTGTTTTGAATGGCTCTTCTTCATCTGTTGTTGCTACCATCCTTACAACTCCAAAACATTATGCACTGGCAGTGAAGGATGATAATGAGAAGTCCTTTGAAAAAATAGATATCTCTATACCAGAATACTGCCCATACAGGGCTGCATGTAAATCCTTTAACCCTATGGGTATCTAACGTATTGCTCTACAATGCGTTGGATACCTCTCTGACACTCGGTTAATATAATGTACAGCTGGTTCCACCTACCACTGCTGTTACTGCCCTGCTCTCTTGTGTGTCCTTGTTGTACACAGAAGCACTTCCTTGTGTCCCTGGTACTACTGTATCCTCCCTTAACCAGACC
This sequence comes from Rhinophrynus dorsalis, assembly GCA_037306005.1. Classification (NCBI taxonomy): domain Eukaryota; kingdom Metazoa; phylum Chordata; class Amphibia; order Anura; family Rhinophrynidae; genus Rhinophrynus; species Rhinophrynus dorsalis. The sequence goes on along the minus strand of CM074722.1, from coordinate 275,895,150 downwards.
TGGCCTTACACCTCCCACCTCTTACCCCCAGCCCTCACTCTCCCCTCTCAGCTCGGGCCTGTAGTGTTCTCCATGTCACTGCTCCAACCTCCTTATTCTAACCCTGTGCACTCTCAGTCTGCCCTCTCCTCTGGCTCAATATTTTGACGTCTAAGGGAGCTAATAAAGGGTTCAAAAATGTAATTGAGTGATGATCATAGGAAAATGAACCTGGCAGTTATTATAGGGAATAAAGACTACAGATGCAGATTATGCACATAAAGCATTACTATCTCTTTAAAAGGTCATACATGAGATCAGCTTCACTTCAACACCCCACAATCCCTTCATAGCTGCATTGACAGTACTGCCTCATTGTTATATTAACCCCTTAAGGACCATGCTCTCTGACATTCTAGAGGACCACGGCACCTCCCCCCCCCTCACGGCTGTGTTCTGTGATCATGAACTTCCGTGGTGTGCCAGGACCGTCATTGGTCCTTATGAGGTTTGTAGTTGCATTTGGGGTGTTCAAATGTAACATCTGAGAAGAATCTTGGCATTGCTGCAAGTCACAACTCACAATAAAGTCACTAATCCAAGAGCAACAAAATCATTCAAACTTTCTGCATGTACTATAGACTGTCCTGCATCTGCTTAGTTTGTGATGACTACCATTCTCGATGTATCCCAGCATTATGTTCTAACAGAGTATAACCTCGGTCCTCAGTACCCCTAACAGTGTAAGTTTTATGGACATCCCTAGGAGGGCATTTCAGAAATGGACAAAATGGCATTGCCACTAATGAATACACCTATGCTTCGGTGTGGAGATCCTGAAAGCCTCATCTGTTAGCAGTACTTGAGAACTGGAGGTGGAAAATACTGCTCAACCAATGCTGCTTTTGTGGAGGCCCTGCATGTTGGTGATTGATTTTTCCTTAATTATTCTGTAGCAAAGACCCTTCTCATTCTTTTTTCCAGGTCCCTTTCTTGTCCCCACTTGAAGGGAGTCTATATCTTAAGATGCATTGCCAGAGTCACTCCTCAGTACAACGTAGCGGGTTCCTGGTAAGTATGGACAGCCCTGAGACAAGGAAAGCTGAACAGTAAGCTGCTGGAGCCAATAATGCCTTTTTTTCATGTTCAAAATCTGCTATAGTAGTAACACCCTTTAGAACTACATCACAGAGGCAACAATATCTTTTTTTGGAGCAAGCCACATGATTGACCCCTTCTGTGGCAGCTGTTGAAGAAGAAGCCTATTCTAGCTCTCACTGCTAGGGACTGCCAGTTGTTTACACTTGCACAATAGAGGCTGTTAGTATTCTCAATGTGCTAATCGGTGAGATCACTTGGGTCAATCAAATCTAATTACTGTTAGTCATGACCTTGCATCTGTCTGGCATCCTCTCTGCTCTAAGAGTTGTGATCACTGTAGGTGGCAAGACATTGGAGAGGAGGGGGCTGGGTGCCTAATATTATCCATATAACGGATTATTTTTTTTTATTCTTAGGTTGTTATCCCTTTCTCTTGTCTTTCCAGACCATGTTTGAAGATGTAAGCGGTTTGGGAGCCTGGCACAGACGCTGGTGTGTGTTGTCTGCAAACAACTTATCCTTTTGGACATACCCTGACCAAGAGACCTTAAAGGTGAGCAGATTAAGAGGTAAAACATTAAATTGATGGAAATGTTGTCCTCTGTGTTGGATGTTATACTATGAATTGCTTGTCTTCTGCAAAGGCAAAATGCTTTCTCTGTATCCTGATCTTGGGGGCTCCTGACTGGTATCTTACTCTTGTGCATAGGAACCACTGGGCCAGATAAACCTGGTAAACTGTACTAGTGCCCAGATTGAACCAGCCAAAAGGGAGACATGCGCCCGCCCCAACACCTTGGAGCTAATCACGATGAGGCCACAGCGAGAGGATGACGTGGACAATCTGGTGACACAATGTCGCAACACCCTATGCTTCACCAAGTACGTATTAACAAACTGGGCCCTGAATCCACTGTTGTCTAGCAAATGATTTTCCTACTACGGTCACTGTGCACGAAGAAATAGTAGAGGAATTCTGGGACAAACAATCTGCAGTATAGGGGAGAATTAGAAGTTCCCATTGACTTGAATGGATCTTTAACTTCTTGAATGCTAGAATGGTATTCAATGCATTGTGATGTAATGCACTAAAGATCCACTCGTGGATTTAAAGTGTCCATTTTCATTTTTCCCTATGGTGGTCAGTTTGTCCCAGAATTGCTTATATTTTGGCCCTTTATTGTAGCTTTATTTTCTGAAGTAAAGTGGAAGCTTCTTTGTGCACTGTGACAATCCTGTAAAGTACTGGAATATTTAAAATCTGCAGCCAGCAATGAGTTTGTCTGCACATTTCCCTTAACCTTCAAGGACCAAAGGTTGTGTGAAGAATTGTTTCACAACCCACTGTTCCCTAAAGGTTACGTTTTTGTATATGGAATATGGTGCGTTGTTAAAGGAAAACTATCGTGATTGCCTTATTGTCAGGACTGCTTCTCTTGGAACTGACCGGTTGATCAAGGAATAGATTACGTTGCAGTTACATTTTAAGTTTTTATCTGCAAATGTCACCATACTCTTCAATAGAAATCTGTGACAAAGTACCAGTAATAACATTTATCACTAGCAATGTAATCTCAGCCAAAGTCAGAGCTCCATTGTAAAACCAGGCAGATCAGTGGGGCAGCTAATGGAGATCTGTAAAATTAACATCCAGTTGAGTTGAGTCAAGTGGGATTTGACTCTGCATGAACTGTAAGTGTTGTTTGATTAAGTTGTGTCTGTGAGCCACAAATTTCTAGTGTGCCGTAACCCGGGAGGGCAGGTTTTATTCCCTATACCCCCTGAGTTGCAGATGAAACCTTTTGGGGGCTGCATAGCAGTAGAACTAGTAAACCATGATAAGTGCTTTTTAAGGTGGTTAGACTTTCTAATCTGTCTGGCCTTATATTCCCTGACTCCCACATACATTTTATGACCTGACCAATGATTTAATAAGATCTCATCTTGGCTTAACTTATTACTAGATGGAGGCCCATGGTTTTAGATGGTGGCTGGTAGATCAGTTTTTGTGCATGTGTTTTTTTTAATGTGGAACGATTCTGATTTTTGTCCAATGTAATAGGAATTGGCTTTCTGCTGACACCAAAGAGGAGAGGAACCAGTGGATGGAATGTCTGAACCAAGTACTGGTGGATCTGCGGACATGGAGCTCCAGACCTGGAAGGGTGAACCAAAGTCCTCAAGGATGGCAAACTCGCATCACTCAACCATGTCAACTTGCTGCTTCCAACCAAGAAAAAGATTGCTAACTTTAGCAGTCTCCTCAGTGTTTTTACTTTGCATTAATTTGTGCTTCCTACTTTGTATTCAGACAATGTATTGAAAGTAGAAACTAGCTACAGGATATAAAACATCCTTGTAGCAACAGATTTTATTCCTTCTTTTCATTTAAAGTGCAAGTATATTTAGTTTTACATATTATTAAGCAGTTGCGGAATATGCAAAGTCTTATATAATAGAATATCAAAAAAAATATCTTAACCTTTTTATTACCTTTATATCATTTGACAATGAACTCCTTGTATCTCTTCTTTCCAGATAGCTCTCTGTCAGGTACTGTGAAAGCAGATCTACTGATACAATTTAACAGTATATCTGCAATAGAATAGACTGAAGGTAGGGAACTATTACATCACTGATAGGTTACACAGCATATAGAGAGCCCTGAGTTCTCTGTATTCTGAAAATGACTAGATAGGAGACAGCTCCGTAGCTCCCCTCAAGTCTTTTCTGCTGCATGGATAGTGTTAAATTGTAAATCTAGCCCTGCATTTGCGGTCCCTGCCAGAGTGTTATCTGGAAACAGGTGATACTCGGAGGTCATTGGTGGGGATATAAAAGCTGTACATAATAGGTTAAAATGAAAAAAAAAAAGTAAAAAAATTATTTATTTATATATATATATATATAGAGAGAGAGAATGACTTTGCATATTCTGCAACTGCTTAGCATGTAAAGTCAAAAACTGTTTAATCGCAGTCTAAGACTGCTACATGAAACGCTATTTCAGTCACTTTAAAATTAACTCTTTGAATGCCAGAGGGGTACCCAACACGCGTTGCTTTACAACACATTGGGCACCCCCTGGCACTCAAAGGATTACAGCAATAACACACAAAGCAGTCCCTTTATCTTCTCCCTTTTATAACAAATCATATTCTGACAAAAAAACAAAACTCCAACTTGGACTCCTGTATATATTCGCATGCGTACAATAAAATAATCTCTTCAAAATTAAGGAAAGGGAGGAAAAAAAACACCTTCAGTACAATTGGATATTAAGTGTAACTGGCTCTGTATCAAGCTATTATAGCTGGGAGATTGATATGTAAGGTTATAAGTAGAGAGAAAAATTGAGCAATTGTGGGGGGGAGGGCAAACTGCACAACAGGGAAGAAATTGAAATTCGCATTGATCTAAATGTATCTTGAGGAGTCTCCAATCCATTGCTTTGGAATTTGTTGGAGACCCTTCTACCATTCAAGGGGCTAAAAGACACATTTAATCTGTGAATGTTATTCTTCCCTTACTGTTAATTGGTTTGCTCCACAATTGCTCCAATTCTTTGTACATATGATTGTAGAGTCCCTTGAAGTAAAACATTGTCAGCAGGGGATTCTGGGAGTAAAATGAAAACTTGTTTTCTATCATGCTGCTGGTCTGTATATACAGTTTAAAATGCACCTTCTTTCTCCAGCATATAGAACTCGTTATGAGGCCCTTTGCTGGAAAACTGTAGTCTTCCCTTCTACCAAAGGTAAACAATAGCAGAGAGCAATTAAGGAGTTTTGGGCAACGGTACATTCTGAAATGGAGGCTTAATACTGATATGGCATCTGGAGTCTCACAGTGGTGTTCTGAGGGATACAACCTGTGTGTTTCACATTATCTAATTTAGGGAAGAGAATGATTTATAACCATCTGCTGCTTAAACTATGAGAAGTGCCTTATCAAAAGAAAATGTGATCTCACGGTACCACGGGTACTCGTTTATTTTCACAATACTTTTTTTTTTTTTTTTAATATAGGTATAAATTTACAATCATCCATTTTATCTAGGGGGAAAACATGATTGCTAATAGGTGGTTGTTCACTAAGCCAATGAAAAGGTTTAGTTTTTTTTTAAATAGCGTGATGGTCCTTACCATGCTCTTGTAAACACTACTACTAGGGAAAATCACATGTTTTTGTAATACTCAAACGGTTTACAGCATCACTTTATACATATGTCCAATGTGCTTAAAGACAGAAGTGGAGCAATTCCAGGGAAAACCAACTGCCCCACAGGGAGTAAATATAAATTCACCAAATCCATTGTTATTTAACTGGGCCCTTTAACACACTGAATGGTAGAGAAGTCTCCAGCACATTACTTTGCAACGTGTTACACGTCTCTAGCATCCAAGGGATTAATTGCCCCATTTAAATCACTGGGAATGGTTTTTGTCTCTTACGATAGTTTACCCTAGAATTTCTTCTTTTGTTTTTATACATTTTCCCCACTGGATCAAATCCGAGTGCTGCACCCACGTTAAAGTAAATACACTTTGTGTGTTCTCTCCTACTTATATATGTTTTATGCTGCTTTTTCTATTGTGTAACTGTTGTCTCTGTTCTTGTCTGTGCTTGACTTACCTGGAACGCCAATATAATGTATCTCTACATTATTATACTACAATGATAAAATGTTTATCTGATTTTAATAGAATATTTCCGTAAAAAATAAATAATTTAAAACCTTTGCTTTCCTCCTTAATAGTATTACAGTGGTTAGTGTACTGTAAAGATCTGTAGGACACACACACTTCTCATTTTTTTAACGTATTTGGTTTAGAACAAGGTGGATGTACAAGCAAAGTGGTGTATTTAATGTAGCGCGCTCAGATTAAATTACATAGGGTGTACAATTTCATGTCTATTTCTCCATACCCATGAATGTGTCAATGTTCTGACTCTTAGAAAGAACTGACGTACTTGTTTAGCTATCTGGAATGTATGTGTCCCCACTCCCCTTCAGGGGGGTATGGGGGGGACAGGAAGGGAGAAGGGTATACCCCAAAATCTGGTTTTACTGATTGGAAAGATACAGGCAGTTCCTTTCTGATCTGGCTGTTGTCTGTGTTATGGGGGGGGGGGGTAAGAAGGAAGTAAAGGAGACTGACACACCCCACCCCAATACACCAACATTCTGTCTGAAAGACAAAGCCAGCTGGGTGTCCAGGTTCCTAGCTGTTATCTCTGTACTGGGGCGGTATGGGGAAACAAGCAGTTGAACAGGGTTTTTGGGGGGGGGGGTTGTTTATCAGTGATGGGGGACAAATAAAACATTTAAATGTGTGTGTATATATAGATATATATTACTATGAAGTTTTGGACAGGTGTGAAAAAATGTTGTAAAGGAAGTTTTCAAAAAGGGACATTTTTAATAGTTTATATTTATCAATTAACAAAATGCATAGTGAGCAAAATATTTGGCTGTAGTAGTAGGCTGGAAAGCAGTACAAGAATGAGTGTCTGCAGCGAAGCGAGGTGGAGTTGGAGGCAGATACTTATTCATCTCGCAGTACCATCAGGGAGGCATCTGATTGGCCCCAAATTTATTCTGTAGCATGGTCTGAATGACCCCCAAAGATACAGCCAAAGTCATGAAGAATTATCTTAAGTGTAAAGAAGAACAAGGAGCTCTGGAAGTGGTGGTATGGCCCCCGAAGATACATGGGGGAGATTCACTAAGTGGAGATTTATTACTTTTCCAATTCCTATGTTATTCTGTGGAGCTTATGCACTTCCACTTTGGATATCGTGGTGTATAGGCTTGTTAGAAAAACATAGGAACTGGAGAAATGATAAAGTGGAGATGACTTCTCCAGTTTATCACCTCTTTATCACTGCTTAGTGAATCAACCCCTGATCTCAACAACATAGTTGTCTGTCTGGGATTACATGAAGAGAGAAGCAACTGAAGCTGCCTAAATCCACAGAAGAACTGTGGTTATTTCTCAAAGATGTTCGGAGCAACCTACCTGCCAAGTTCCTGAACACTGTGTAAGTGTACCTAGAAGAATTGATGCTGTTTTGAAGGAAAAGGTTGGTCACACCAAATATTGATTTGATGTAGATTTTTCTTCTGTTCACTCTCTATGCATTTTGTTAATTGATAAATATAAATTAACTTGTCTATTTTTTCACACCTGCCTAAAACTTTTGCACAGTACCCCCATAAATGATATACTGTTTTTTAAGCACAAATAAGGCTTTCATTTGATACCCTACTTCTATGGATAACCCACCATTTACTTTATTAAAAAAAAAAAAAAAAAAAAAACACCACTTTTGTTTTTTTCTCTTGGGATCAATTGGGCACAAAGGGTTACATTTTTATGTCGACTGCATGAAAGGTATGACCGGTCAGTCATACCTACAAAATGTGCAGTTTAAAGTGGCCACTGTCGTTAACCCCCCCCCCCCCCCGTGAAAATCCCCATGTCCCTTTTTCCCACCCTATTTTGTCTTTTTTTTTTTTTTTTTTTTTTTTATCCCTGACATTTGGCGGTGTGTATAAGTTTATTACATGGCTCCACAACAATCACACTTCCAAAATTGTTTAATGATTTTTTTTTTTTTTATAACATTTTTGTAAAAAAAAAAAAAAAAGTGTTGTACTTGTTTAAAAAAAAAAAAAAAAAATCATTGCAGGTGAGAAATTGACCTGCATTTAGCAAGCCTGCATTACCAGCAGTGAAGGGGTTAATACCCCCAGCTGCTGTATTTTCATTTGCCGCTAGGTGTCTCCTCTCTAATTCTTTCTCCCTTACTTTGATAGCAAGGGAGACAGAGGCAGAAGACACACGCAGAGACAGCATGCTTTCTGTACTGCCTCTGGCTCTCACAATGCCAGTACAGGTCCTGGACTGTCGTGGGCCCTTAAGGGGATAACAACCCATGATGGTCCAGGACCAGGTGTTAAAGGAATATAAAGGTAGTGGGCAAGAATCAGGAGCCTATGCTGAGGATGATTTAGATCTAAATATATCCACTGTGCTGGTCTATAAACTGAAAAGAGAGAAAATATTGGAAAGTATAACCCTGAACAAGCAAAGATGTGTAATAAGACAGGGTCATCCTGTCAATCAGCATTGTCACCGCTTCTAAGCCACACACACACACACACACACACACACACTCACTCACTCACTAGTGTTGAGTAACCAGTAGTAGCAACAACCTTGGCTGTGAAGAATGCCGCTGCTGCTATTGGAAGTGCAGCACCTTTGACACCTAGTAATAGAATAGCATTAACATGTAGCAGCCCCTCAGGAACACCATAGTCCATGAAGGCCAATCAAAAAGTTAAGCATGTTACTATCTATCTGTGCAGGCTCACACCTATGTACCACATCAATGACATACCACCTGAAGCACAACCACATGTCTGACTGGGAGACACACTATAAACAGGTCAGATGTGCCAGAACTAGCAACAGCAGAAACACTACTAACATTTGCCAGGAAGTATTGATGCGTCATTGTGCCAAGCGTTGGTTCATTTCAAATAACATCTATGGCTCCTACTTCAGAAGTGTATGATGACTCTGAGTTTCTTATAGGATAAGGCAAGTATCGTAGAATGCCCACACATGCTGCCTCTACCACGTCTTCGAGTCATGTTGTTAAAGCTATCAAGTCACAGGGTTCTTCTGCCATGTACTGACAAACCCACACACAGTTCTTGGAAAGCAGTCAAAAACTTTGCAAAAAAACAGTCCCAAAGTACACCTGTGGAATGGCAAGATTGCCAAGATGTTGGCAGTAGACGTGCTGCAGTATTCTTTTGTACAAAGCCGAGGTTCTAGGGAACGGATGTCGTGTAGCTCATCTCTGGCATATCCCAAGCCACAGTTACTTTTTCAAGATGGATGAACCAGGAATGTACAACAGGCAAAGGGCTGTAAAGCTTGTATGGCAAGAAAATCAATCTGACAACAGATAAGCGGGCAGGCCACAGAATGTAAGACTGTGACTGCTCATTGGATTTCTCTCCCACCACCATCAGTGGGTAACACTACTAACTTATAGCATCAGGTGACAGCCAGTAATATTTCCTCTGGTTCTGGCAGTACAATCAGCTGCATCTCTCTGAGGATTTGGATTCTGTCAAGAAATAAAGAGTTATGCATATTGATAGAGTGGAGTTTTGCATTGTGGAGGGTAAGAGGGAGAAAATTAGCACCCAAAAAACTTCTAGGCAGGATAGTGAAAAAGCAGGCAGCAAAGCATTCAGACCAGCAGAGGCAGCTACATCATCATACAGAACATCCCATTATGAACACAGGATGATTCATGAGTCTCCAGGGGTGGCAAATATCCAACATTGCTGGTGGCAGCACATCTCTGTGGTACTTGCTCCTCGAGTATGGGTCGGAACTTGATACACAGGAACATCCTGTTTCTCCTAGGAGTTGTCCCACTGCATGTGAGATGGTTTCAGCATATTTGCAGGATAGCTACATTTAGGGCAGGAACAATGGCCCTGTTGACTACTGGCAAACAAATCTGCGTGTGTCTAGCACTGACACATACTGCACTGGAAACCCTTAGTTGCCCTCCTGCAAGTGTTGAGTCTGAGTGGGTTTTTACAGCTGGTTATATTGTGAATGACCGTAGGACATGGCTATCAAGCAGCAATGTTGGGAGACTCCCATTCCTAAAAATTAACCAACATCTAATACTGAGTATCAGGTAGCAGAAACCACAAATGACAGAGAAAGCATGTAATAACAGCAACACAGATGAGGAGGCATGTGAAGGGTTGCTGCCATCTACCACTGTTTGGACCACTGCTATGACCAATAATTAAAGTGTGTCAATAATTTGAGAATAAGGATAGCTTACATTTGACACAAACATGATAATGGTAATAATTGCTGTAGGAATCTTTGTCTATATAATCACCACACCAGTCCATCACCACCACCATACATACACATCTGCCACATTGTAGGTTGTACTTTTTTAATGTATTAAAATAATGGTGAGCCAGCATAACTGTAGGCATACACCGAAAACAGACAAGTTAGCCAAACAAAAGCACTGAATAATTTTTTTTTTTTTTTTTTTTTTTTTTTTTTGCAAGACATATAATACCAGAAGATTTTTTTTCTCAACCCTTTGACGTGCCAGGACCATCACACCAGTTCTGGCACGTCATGGAATTCCAGGGTTGCCACGCTGTTGCATGCAGCTCGGCGACCCCGTAATCCTAAAAACAAAAAGGACCCCTGGTCCTTAATGGCCATCCATGTGCCGCCGGCCAGTTATTAAGGGGTTAATCAGGGCTTGTGTCAACTTGATTTAACCCCTCTTTTACCTTTTTCACAACCATTTCTCAATCACAAAATGTGCACAGTACACTCCTATCAAAATGAGGGGAGAGGTGGAGACGAATGGCCTCCTTATCCACAATCACTTTCACTGGCTGGGGTAGGTGATGTTGCTACGTCAACATTATCCCTGGAGCTAGGACCAGGATTATTGGTGTCAAGTGGAGTAGGCCCTAGTCCCATATCACTGCTTGAAGAAACCAGTCTCTTGGTGGTCATGGTGCTCAGACTGTGGCACACTAGCCCTCTCATCACCATCCTGCTCCTTAGATGGATTAAACAAGTCTGCACCCCTATATCACTAGGGAGGGATGATGTTGTGGGACTTTGTCTCATTGGGTATGAGGAATGTGGGATCCCAGTGCATTTAGCATTAGTGGTGCCACTGCTAGTGTTAGTAGAAAAACAAAGAAAAGGAGTATGCACTGGCCACTCAAATGAATCTGAGAACCGACCTTAAGCCACCTAAAATAGTGGGGGTCCCTCTGGGACTCAAAAAAACAGACATATACCAATACCAAAAAAGGACCAGTAAAGACAGAACTAGTCCTTAAAAGGAACTAGAAAGTCCCGTTAGTGAGGCACTCAAGGTAAAAAAAAATAATACAATCAAAAAATATAAATTTTTTTTAATGGTGCACAGAGCAGTACATGTATCAAAAGGACATTACTTAAAACAACACAGGGCACAGAATGCTCCCGGATCTTTATACACTCTGCTGATTGGTACAATACCAAAGTTACTGAAGTGACAGGGTAAATAAATATACAAATACAAAATGATACAAAACCCTGTGACTAGTAACAAAGGTCAAAACCGCAGTGAAAAAGCCAAACAGATTAATAGACAAGTTCCACCAGCCACAGAATAACATCCTATATAATAATTCGCTAAGTTGTGTGTAACGCCCGACATGCGCAGTAGACACTGCTGCACGTGCGGCAGTCATGCGCAGTACAGGCTGCCCGCGCCGCGGCTGATACAGAGCTGGGCGCTCCGATGGAGCGTCCAGCTCTGTATCAGCAGTGGCGCGGGCAGTCACGCGCAGCAGTGGCCCGTGTAACGGGCTGTTCAACTAGTATATAATAAAAAGGGTGCTTCACAGTACAACCTAACTAATGTGAAAAGACTACACCCTATCTTAAATATAAAAAGGGAATATAAGCACAAGTGAGTGAAAAATAAGTGAAGGCAAATACTAGTGAAAAACAAAAAAAAATATCAGATAAACAAAATCCATGGCAGAGGAAGAATACTTATCAATGATGACATAAAATACTATGTCCAGGAGCAGGATCCCCCGTGAACTCATCCCAATGCGTTTCTCCTAACAGTCTTCGTCAGGGGATACGCATAGGGATGAGTTCACGGGGGGATCCTGCACAAAACTGGTGTAATTCTGGAGCAAATCATCTGCACTATAGAGGACAGGTTACATTCCTATTTCAGTCAAAATTTGAATGCCATACAAGTCTCCCATTCATTGAGTCCACTCTAGCATTAATTATTGTTAAAAGTCACATTTACATAAAAGGCATTTTGTATTTGTCTTCTATTGTACAGCTAGTTTGCCCCAAATGTATTCCAGTTTTCTTTTGAACAGTGCCCTGAAAGACTCTGGGCTTTATTCATCAAGCTAAAGAGGTGTGAATGAACTGTGCACTACTGGGGGCAAATACATTTCCATTGGTTAAAACTGGACTTTTAACCATCTGAATGCTAGATGTCTCTAACGCATTGCAAAGCTATATGTTAGAGACTAATGGTTCAAGGAATTAAAAAGCCTCAGTTAAATCGGAATTTGCAGAATTTTAGTTTATCCTACATGATGTGGTTAATTTAGTTCAGAATTATATAGGTATGCCTGCCACATAGCATTTATGTGTATAATAAAGGTTGGAAGCTGTGGATCTTACTTCTTGGTGATCACCACTGGCTGATGAACTGCCTTCACCACATGTTTTCTCTGTCATCCAATACAGGTTACTGGTAACTCTAGGAGGCGATCCGGTTTATATGCGGTTTATACGTGAAACGCGTTGATGTGTCCATACACCTCCTAGTGTCTGTTGCTGACTTGTAGTGAGCCGTTCATATGGATAAGTACATATTGTTTTATATTATGTGAAATAAACTTGGATTTGATTTTATTGAGATTCGCTTCGGGTGTTAGTGCAGAGTGGAGCTGATATTATTTGCAATTTTAACGGATCAAGGAAGATCTGAATTTCTCTGGCACATACCGTAGCATCTCTTTTTTATGACATTGCAGTGGTGGTTAAAAGGAAGGTCCATTAATCCTAGAGCCGCTTAAAATTATGTGTTTTTGATATTTTGATTCAAGGAATTAAAAAGCCTCAGTTAAATCGGAATTTGCAGAATTTTAGTTTATCCTACATGATGTGGTTAATTTAGTTCAGAATTATATAGGTATGCCTGCCACATAGCATTTATGTGTATAATAAAGGTTGGAAGCTGTGGATCTTACTTCTTGGTGATCATCACTGGCTGATGAACTGCCTTCACCACATGTTTTCTCTGTCGTCCAATACAGGTTACTGGTAACTCTGGGAGGCGATCCGCCCCTTAGTAGGCAGGAGCAATTCTCAAAGTGTATGCAGAGGGTGGAGCCTCTCTTCCCTCCTTGGCTGCAGCTAGCCAATCAGCTCCAGAAAGATTTGTTCCTCGGTGAAGACAACACCAGGCTGAGAACAGTTCTGCTATAGTTTTAGAATCTTTTTTTTATTTTTCTGTTAGATATGGAATACCACCATTATACTGATTACCATGATGGACAAATACCCGTAGATGTGGCTAGCTCAGTATCCAGGTGCTTTTTGAGGACCTTAAGCCCCGAGGGGGAAAATCTTGATTCCAAGTGCTTCCCCAGGAGTCACCCACTGAGGTGCTTCTTGCTACATGGTAATCTGAAGACAGAAGATCTGCAGGAAAGGTGAGCTACCCTTTGAGTGCTGCAGGTCCACTTGTCCCACAGTGCCCCTCCGCACAGGGGTGTATTTCTGGAGTTCCTATTGCACACTCCTGCACTCATTGGGTATGTCTGTTTGGAGCAGGTTTATGTGGTAACTTAACCCTTTAACTGCTGGCTAGTAGCGCTAGTCGCCAGAAATATTACCTGGTTTCAAAGATTTTCCAGTTATTCGGAGGCTCACAGTAGCAGGAAGCACGGACATCTCGTCATAGCGATGTATGTTCGCCTGCGCTGTCAGTCCCTTTTGGAGCCGGCCAACAGGATCTTCGGAAATCATTTGTTTCCCTTCCTTTTCATGTGGAACTAAGCTTGACATGTTGGCTCGACCTTTCCAACCTGCTGAAGGGCAGGTCCTTTCTGGTGACCTTTTGGACCAAGGTGACAATGGACGCCAGCCTCTCCGGCTGGGGTGTGGTCCTGGGCCGCTTCAGCGCTCAGGGTTGGTGGTCTCCAGAGGAGTCTCTCCTTCCGATCAATATTCTGGAGTTTCAGGCGATATTTCATGCCCTGAGACATTGGACATCTCAGCTAGAACGAGTGGAGTCCGACAATGCCATGGCTGTGGCTTACATCAACAAGTAAGGCGGAACAAGAAGTCTCGCTGCTTGGTTAGAGGTCAAGGCTATTTTGTCCTGGTCAGAAGATCATGTGCCAGCTATATCCGCAGTTCACATTCCAGGCGATGACAACGTCATGGCGGACTTCCTCAGTCGACACACAGTGGACAGAGGAGAGTGGCATCCACAAGTGTTTCAACTTATTGTGCAGTGATGGGGTCCCCCTTACATCGACCTAATGGCGACGAGACACAACAGGAAGGTTCCAGTGTTCTGCTCCCGGTGGCGAGACCCTCTGGTTCTGGTGGTGGACGCAATGTCCATTCCTTAGGCCTTTCCTCTGGCTTACATCTTTCCTCCCCTTCCCTATGTTACACGGGGTGTTACGGAAATTACGACTGGAGCTTTGCCCAGTCATTCTGATTGCTCCATACTGGCCTCACCAGTCTTGGTTTCCGGAGCTCCTGGATCTGTCTGTGGCAGAGCCTTTTTGGCTCCCCGACCGTCCAGACCTTCTTCTACAGGGTTACCTGTGGAAGGAGGATGTTCATCGACTAGCTTTGATGGCTTGGAAATTGAATCCTAAATATTGAAGAAGAAGGACTTCTCTTCTCGTGTGGTGGCTACTATGCTCAGTGCCCGCAAGCCTGTTTCTTCCAAGATTTACCATTGTGTCTGGTCGACTTTTCTGTCCTGGTGCGCTGACAGTGACCTGTCTCAGTATTTTGATCTACCTGCGGTCCTGGCCTTTTTGTAGGACGGTGTGGATAAGGGCCTCAGTTTGAGTTCCCTTAAGGTTCAGACTTCTGCACTCTCTGTTTTCTTTCAGAGACGCATTGCCATCCTTCCTGATGTCAAGATTTTCTTCCAGGGCGTTTCTCATACTCATCCTGTTTTCAAGTCTCCCACTTCTCAGTGGGATCTTAACTTGGTTTTGGGCGTCCTTCAGCGCCCTCCATTTGAATCTCTGGCTACTATCCCTCTACGTCTGTTGACGTGGAAAATGGCTTTTCTCCTGGCGATTGTATCAGTTTGCCGTGTTGCAGAGTTACATGCTCTGTCCTGTAAACCACCCTATTTGGTGTTTCACAAGGACAAGGCGGTGCTTCGCACGTCTAAGGAGTTTCTACCGAAGGTGGTCTCTGAGTTCACATCAATCAGGAGATTGTGGTGCCCTCTTTCTGCCCTGACCCCACCTCTGATAAGGAGAAGGATCTCCACTTGTTAGATGTTGTGCGTTGTCTTAAGTCTATCAGGCAATCTGACGCTCTGTTCGTCATTACTGAGGGTGCCAGGGCAAGGAGACCTGCGTCCAAGGTGACTATTTCTTCTTGGATCAAGTCCACTATTCGCAAGGCTTATGAGCTGAGGAAGAAGCCTGTCCATTTCACGGTCATGGCTCATTCTACTCTTTCTATTGGGGCCTCTTGGGCTTACAAGAATCAGGCCTCTGCTGATCAGTTATGCAAGGCGGCCACTTGGTCGTCTGTGCACACCTTTTCGAAGCACTACCAGTTTGATGTACTGGCATCGGCTGATGCCAGCTTTGGGAGGAAAATCCTGGAGGCAGTTTTGCCTGTCTAGGATTTTCCTTGGTTCTTAGTGCTTCCTTCTCTGTTGAACCCTGTTGGTTCTAGTTCAGTGTGCTGTGTAACATTCCTGGGGTACTGTTACCCCTGTTTTGTGTCCGTTGACATTTCAGTTGTTGTTGGGCTATCTCTGATCTGATGGTTCATATATGTTCTGGTGACTTTGGGGGCCTTGCACCTGGTCCTTGCCTTCTTCCCACCTCTGAGAAACTTAATGGTTGGACATCCCACAGTTACCAGTAACCTGTATTGGACGACAGAGAAAAGAGGATTTTAGTCCTACCTGTTAAATCCTTTTCTCTTAGTCCATACAGGTTACTGGTCGCCCACCCTGTCAAGGGACCATGCTTGGCTCTCCTGCAGCAGTTTGTGGGGGTCCTTCGGGGTCATGCTCATTGGAGTCTTCTTCCCTTCTACTATCTAGTCATAGTTAGTGTCTCAAATCTTTCTGGAGCTGATTGGCTAGCTTCAGCCAAGGAGGGAAGAGAGGCTCCACCCCCTGCATACACTTGGAGAATTGTTCCTGCCTACTAAGGGGCAGATCGCCTCCCAGAGTTACCAGTAACCTGTATGGACTAAGAGAAAAGGATTTAACAGATAAGACTAAAATCTTCTTTTCTTTCTTCTGTTTCCCTACACACAGCAATGCAATTTGGGTAGAGTCTTCTACCTCTATCCAGCTGGGGTAGGACCAAGCTGGAATATGGCCGAACTGAAGTGGAGCTCTAGCAAATCTGGCATTTTTACGGTTTCTTTTACTATTCACCTTGGAAAGATAGCAGTGTCATCTTAATCAGTCCACTATGGACCAGGTGGGCTTAGTTTGCAGATCTTTTCAGTTTGTCCATTCAGGAGCCACTCCGCCTCCTGCTGAGACCGGGACCCTTGTAGTACAAGGATGTGAAAAAACTGGCCTTGATGGCATGTCTCTTGAGGCCACCATTCCCAGAAGAAAGGGATTCTCTGAAGATGTCATCACCACCATGATCCAAGTTAGGAAGCTGTACCAAAAAGTGTGGTTCAATCTGTCTGCTCAGACTTTTGATCTTCCTACGGTGCTGTCCATCCTTGAAGATGGTGTCAATAAGGGCCTCAGTTTGAGTTTATTTAAGATAGAAATCTCAGTGCTCTTTTCTTTTTTAGAGACTCATTACCATTATACCAGATAATACTATAATATTATACCAGGGCTGACTCATGCCTTCCCTTCTTTTCTGGACCCCATGCCTCTGTGGGATCTCAGCTTGGTCTTTTGAGCCTCTGGCCTTGGTTTCCATTGTGTCCTTTGACTCTAAAATTGTCTTTCTTTTGGCTGTTGTCTCTGTTAGGAGGGTGGCTGAGCTGCAAGGTCTGTCTTTCAAGCCCCCTTTGTGGTTTTTCACCAGGGCAAGGCGGCACTTCGTACCTCACAGGAGTTCTTACCCAAGATTGTCTCAGATTTTCACATCAATCAGGAGATTGTTGTGATTTCCTTTTGCCCTGATCATTCATCCAAACATGAGGGACCTCCATGTGCTCCATTACACTTAGCCTTTTCACAAGGCTGACTCTTTTTGTCATTCCTTAAGAACCTAGGGCAGGTCAGGCAGAAAATAAGATTACCATACTCAAAGCTTATGTGAATGGGAAGACGCATGTTCCTTTCAAGATGACAGCACACCCCACTAAACTGTGGGCACTTCCTGGACCTACTAGGACCAGGCCTCAGGTGAACAGCTGTGCAATGCTGCAACATGGTCCTCCTTGCACATACTTACAGTTCCTTCAGGCAGTTTTGCCTGTCTGTGGATGCTTTTTCGCTTTTCATCTACTGCCCAATTTGTTGTTCAGTAGTTTGAGCCATATTGGTTCTTGTTTGCTGTGATATTTTGGTGACCATTGACACCTACTGTTATACAGATCCAGTTTTGTCCTAGGCAACGCTGGTATCCTTGGAGAAATGAGTATTTTTCTCCTTTCCCTCCCTGGAATCTTTGGGATGCTTTGGTATACCTCCGTTGTTCCTGTGTTCCATATTGGACATAAGAGAAAATAGGATTGTAGTGAAACTTACAATTAAATCATTTTCTCTTTAGTCCCTATGGAACACAGAATTCCCACACAGAGAAAAACCTACCTGAGTGTTGTTCCCTAGGCAGAGGAGTCCTCTTGGGATCTTAGTCTTCTTACCTGCTTAGGTTCTATGTTTCTGTGGTATTTGTGACTCATAAATCTGGAAAATAGGCGGGGGCTAAACTGGAGGAAGACAAAGGAGTCTAGGTCCCAAAGACCCTGTCTTGTTTAAAGTACCCTGCCCTCCTGGAAGAGGGAGCTCAACCCCGTGGTCCCTGTGTTCCATATGGACAAAAGAGAAAAGGATTTAACTGTTAGTTTCACTAAAATCCTATTTTACAGATGCTAGCATGGAGTACAAGGTATTTAAGTGTATATAAGCACTTTCATTAAAGTCTAGAGTTATTAAGTATCTTATATCTTAAGTGATTTATAATGCCAGTATCCCTGTTCTTATCATATTCTTTTTATGTATTCTATATCAGAAAGCCCATGAATCTTATAAAATGTCCCCTTTGCTTTTGTCTGTATTTCTAGGTAGTATATGCAGTACACAAACATCGAATGGGGGTTATCCTTGCCATGAGGTAGCTCTGGGGTTTCCTTGACACATTCTGTCAGAGTATACATTCACAACTGAATTTCCCATTAGGCAGAGTAGAAAACTGCATAGAAAGCCAACCTGTAAGGGGTGCCCCTACTGTACTGGTCCCACCCACATTTTGAGATATGAGTATGGCCAGGTTAATTCCAGTGCACCTTTTACTTGCCATTACTTAGCCTTTTTCAATAATAGATAAAAAAAACAACACATTGCAAAGCAGTACAATGGGGACCTTTTATGCCAAAGGGGTTGAAAGCATTTTTGTTTTTGTCTGTTAAGGTTAAGGATATTTTCTATGCTAAGAACAATGGAATGGGCCAGAGAAATGTAATGAGTTGGGGTGCATTCTTAGGTAAGGATAAAGAAGTCTAAAAAAGCTTTGCCTTGTTTATCCTGCAATGTGTACAGCTCTACATATTTATACTGTGTTCTCTCTAGCATCTTGAAGACTGAGGCATGGATGATTGCCACTCTTTATACTCTGTCTATATATTTGCACCCATTATTTATTACATCACAGTTGGGCACACAGGCCCTCCACTGGTGGATGGACTTCATTTGCCATCATCCTTAGCCAGCCAAAGGCTGCCTGAGGTCGATGAGATTCGTAGACCAGCCACTGATGGATGTCCTCTGGTTGCATATACATGCTTTACAGGTACAACCTTCAAATAAACCTTGTTTCCCTTGAGTAGCAAAGCACCTGCGATTTGGTGATAACTATTCCTCTTCATTCCAGCAATGTGGAGCTATTGACATCACTGTTAATATACACTATAGATGACTAAGGAGTGATTTGTCCTTTGGTGATCAAATCTTCAGACACATAGTGATCAATTGTCAGTACAATACTATCTTGACAACTTCAGGAGCCACCTTTTGGCTCTCAGGTACCTTAGGCCCTTTGGCTAAGAGAGAAAGTCCTTTCATGAAAAGTTGGAGCTCTGTGTGATTTGTATTGCCCTTCTGCATTGGTCTCAGCTTGTTTGGGTCTGCTGGTGTGTATGCAGTCCAACAAACCAATGATGTTGGCTTATGTCAACCGCTAAGAGGGATCAAGAGCATAGCCCCCTGGTCTATTACTCTATTTCATTATGTGGTGTCTATCTGGGCTGCTTCTCACTCTCCCATGTTCAAGGTTTGTGCATCTATCACTGCTTGGAGGCAGGCTGTGTCTTTACTGGACTTTTCTTATGATTTGCTCACTACTTACTTTATTACATGCTTAATATATACTTAATATATTTTTACTGAAATTATTATGTGGCCCCTTTAAGTTGAGTGGCCATTTTGGAATCACACATCTTGCATGCATGGGGCATATTTCATCTCTGGAGGTTCAGAGTGGGCTAATATTGATTCAGGTGACATGCTCTACACAGAAATCACCCATGGGATCCTTTTCGAGATTTAGGGAGATGCTCTTCTGGAAAGGCTGGAGAGACACTTTTCTTTGAGAGAAAAACTACAATCCCTGTTTCCCATGTTTTCCTAGCATGGAAGACAAGGTTTTTGAGTAACCCTTTTCCTTTGGCTTGCCACAGGCTGTGCAGAAGCTGGTCTCTCCCTGCTGCCTACCAATTTATTCCCTTTCGGTCAGTTAAGTATGTTTGCATACTTTTAAGTACTTTTCTCTTTTCTGTCATTTAGATTATCTTTGGTAATCTTTGGGGGGTTCTCTTGACCATGTCACATGAGCAAGTCCAAGGCTAAAGATTCTGGGGTCCCCCTAACTCTTTTAACCTATTGCTCCTCATGCCAGACTGGGCTTCCTAGGGAGTATTCTGGTATTCTATGTTCCTCTTGCACTCTGGCACCTATACCACCTCTAGTCCCTCTTTTGCCAATCAGGAATCGATTTGGGTTAAAGCTCTTATGTCTTCAGTCACCTCTATCCCCTCCTTTATTCAAGGGGTCTTAAACACATTGTCTGTGGGACACCCTACACCTCCCAAATTCAGTCCTATATTTGGGGGTAATTGTTGAGCATTCCTCTGCTAAGGAAGGGAAGACTGATAGAGATGATTTGCATTTGTCTCTATCATTGGGGGATGTCCGCGAGGATAACTCTAGTCCCTTGGTTAAGGATCTTATTCAGGTGATCCTTATGCAGGTGATCTCAAAAGGGTACCACACAGACATCAACATCAAGTCCCTTCCCCCTCACCATTTTCTCATGTCCTGAGCTCATCTGGATCTGGGCCCTAGAAGCAGTTCCTTCCATGCTATAAAAGCAGGTATTAATCCCTGTTCCTCTACAGGAGCGCTTCACCACATTTTACTCAAACCTTTTTGTTCCCAGAAAAGACAACGGAGTCTTTGTGCACTGTCATAATGGCTATGTGTCCCGGCTAGTTTCTTCTCTCCCTACACCTACATGATACTTATTTGCATGTCCCTATCCACCCGGATAATCAAAAATTCCCTTGTTTTGTTTGTAAGGATAGACATTTTCAGTTCACTACCCTTCCTTTTTGTCTCACGTCCACTTCAAGTTACTTAATGAAGTTTGTCCTCTTTGGCAACTCAGATCAGCACTTAAGAAATATCTTTGACTCCTCATCTATACTACATTTTGCTTAAAGTTCTTTCAGATTCAGGAATGCATCTCTGTCCTGGAACAGCACAATTGGGTGCTCAACTTCAAAAAATCTTCATTGGTTCCTTTCCAGGTCCACAATTTCCTAGGCATGAGGTTTGATATACTTCGAGTGAGGGTGTTTCTTCCAGATGACAAAACTTAGTCCTTGTCCCTTCATGGGGGTTATGCACTAAAGCATGATAAAGAGGTGATAAAGTGGAGATGACTTCTCCAGTGATAATGCTCCTCCACTTCCTATGTTATTCTGTATTTACTAAGATGTCCAAAGTTAGAGAAATCTTTGTTCAGTGGCTCTGTAGATTAAAAAAGGAATTGGAGATGTGATATCACTTAAGAAATCATTTCTACTTTATCACCTCTTTATCACGCCTTTGTGCATAACCCCCCTCTTCTCTCAGGTGACATCTTGGTCATATGCGACAGTGCGGGAGTACATTAAGGTACCAGGTTACCTAGTTTCTGCCTTGGAAGCAATCCCATTTGCACAAGTCCATAACATTATTTCAACTGGACATTCTCTGGAACTGGTACAGACATCAATTACATTCATCTCTAGTCATGCCACTATCTACAGACAAACGAAGACCTTCTCTGGTGGCATCAGTGGTCCCATCTGATGCTGGGACAGCCGTTTGTCATTCGTAAGTAGATTGTGGTAACCATGGATTCCAGCCTGTTTGGCTGGGGTGCTACCCTGGGTCCTCTGAAGGCCTAGGGCCTTTGGACAAGGGAGGAACACCTCTAGCCATCAATGTTCTGGAGTTACATGTGATCCAAATAGTGCTATGCTACTGGTCTTATCACCTGTTAGAATATCCTCTGTGAGACTTGAACTTGATATTATGAATACTCCAGAAACTTCCTTTTGATCCTCTATAATCTTCTTTCTATCTTCAGACACATAACACTGCGTTTCTACTGACCACTGTGCCTGTTTGGCAGGTGTCCGAAATTCAGGCTTTGTCCTGTAAGCCTCCCTTTGTTTTTTCACCAGGATAAGATGGTTTTACGAACTCCTGGGGGCTTTTTGCCAAAGGTTCTATTGGATTTTCACAACAAAAAAAGAAATTGTCCTTTCTTTCTCTGTCTTTTTCTTCAAATAGACAAGAGCAGGAACCTCATCGGTTTTTTGAATTATTATGTTCATCACACACAACCTTTTTGGAAATCAGATTCACTTTTCTTTATCCCTGAATGTCAGGCTGCATCTAAGGTTACTGTTGCTGCCTAGATTAAGGTGGCCATCCACCAGGCATATGTCCTCAGGAAAAAAGTTGTACCCTTTCAGGTCATGCTGCATTTCACCAGATCTATGTGCGCATCTTGAGCCTACAAAACTCTGACCACTGCTACGCAGTTGTGTAAGTAGGCAATGTGGATGTACTGGCACGCATTCACCAAACACTTGTGTGAATGTCCTGGCCTTGGCCAAGGCCAGCTTTGGCTGAAAGGTCATTCAGGCTGTCGTGCTTGTATGGAGGTCTTTCTTGCTTTCTTTTTTTCTCAGAAGATCAGAACCCTCTTGGTTTCCTCTTCTTTTACTGTTGTATGGTGTGTAAATTCAGTGTCCGTTGACACCTGAGGTTCATGTTATACCAGTTGGTCCTGGGGAAACTGGCCACCAGTGAAGGTTTTCTTTCTCTTTTTTCCACCTAGGAATCTTGCTCTATATCTTTGATATATCCCCATGATTCCTGTATTCCATACTGGGTGACAGAGGAATTAAGATTTTAGTGAACTTGCTGTTAAAGAGATAGTAATACTTCATTTTACTATCCCCCCCTCTTGTAGACCTTTATGGTTTGAGAGATATCCGCATTCAAAGTTCCCTCTCCCCTGAATTCAGAGTTGTAGCTGACAGCAGGGGAATCAGGTCTGTGAGCAAGCGGCGGCTCTGCAGCAGTGCTGAGATTACGTTATAGAAACAGAAATTCTTCACTATATGTTAAAACTGAATGTAGTAGATGGGGTAAAGTCTAGGGAATGAGTGAGTTTCCACCTCAGAATTCTTTCTTTAGAAGTGACCTGCTGTTCTGAAGGAGGAGACTTTTACCCCTTGATTACTGTGTTTGACATGGACTAAGTGAAAAGGATTTAATGGAAAATTAACTAAAATCCTCTTTTAGTGAGATGTTGATACAAATGCCTCAAATATTTGTACATTATCTTTTTTGCCTATTAGAAATATTCAGTAGATTTGATATATGTGTCAGTCTATAAGGGATTCATCTTTGATCTCCCATGAGATATTAAATTTGTCATTATGTTGTGTAATAATTAGGTACTAATCCATACCTACCAACATTTAAAATGGCCAAAGACGGACACTTTTGTTTTAGGGGGTGTTGCTGAGGTCGTGGCTGATAGACAGGACATTACTGATCATTTTTAAAGTATTTCATGACCTATTAATACCTCTTTGTGTAACTGAATAAATTATTTAGAGCAAGACCCTCCTAAAAAGAGGGACATCGGGGTGGTAAAGCGGGACAGAGGGATTTGGGTCTTAAAGACAGACTGTCCCTCCTAATGAGGGACACTTGGGAGGTATGCACATTTCTGAATTAGTGACACATTGGAGGAGATGCACTAAGGCATGATTAAGTGGAGATGACTTCTCCAGTGATATCACTTCTCTAATTCATTTTTTGTTCTATGGAGCCTATGCACTAAGCTTTCTCAACTTTGGAGATCTTAGTGCATAAGCTCCATAAAATAGCATAGTAACTGGAGAAGTCATCTATGCTTTATCACCTCTTTATCACACCTTAGTAAATAACCCCAATTATTACATAAGCCCTTAATGCCTTGTAGCCTGGAGAGGTGTCCAACACACTGAAAAGCCATGTGGGTGAAACCTAGAATTCAAGCATGAAATATCTCTTTATGAGCCATCCACATAATGGCCTGTACTAGGGTGCATGCTTGGCACTATAGTGGCTCCCATTGTAGATAGGCCCTATGACATATTCCTGTGGTTCTGAAAGAGCTCTTTTTAGTGCTATTAGTGGGGATGGTGTTTGTATTTCCTTTCCATGGTGTTATTACTCCGCTGTGTCTCACTAAGCATTTCCTTAAAACCTGTTACCCTCCCGGTTTCCTTCCTGCAACTTTCTTGGAACATGTATTGTGGAGGAGAGCTTCCTTCCAAGCACACAGTGAATCAGCTACTATTGTCATGTGATCACTTTAATAGTTGTTGCATTTGAAAGATGCATACTGAAGGACTCAATGGAAACTAATGAAGCCTAAGAGCATGGGTGGTCAAACCTTGGCTTTCTAACTGCTGTAGTACTATACCTCTCATCATCATGAGCTGGTAGCCCAGCCTCTATTCTATAACTGCCATATTCCTCAGTCAGCCCATCAGTTGTTTGATTGCAATTTCCATTAACCTCATCTGGTCATTGGTGAGTTGTAAACCAAGAACCGCAGATTGCTCACACCTTTCCAGTACTGTACTGAGTATGCGGTGTGAAAGGACCTCTCAAGCAGATATGGTTTAACCCTAGATATTTATATTTACTAACAAACTATACTTCAGCAACTAGTATTGAAGGTGATGCCTTAAAGGGATAGTAATACTTCATTATTACTATCCCCCATGTTGTAGCCCTTAAAATTCTGAATTTGTCGATACCAGTGGCATCTCTCAAACTTTAAGGTTTGAGAGATATCTGCTTTCAAAGTTCCCTCTTTTTGTCTTGCCCCTGATGTCAGCGTTCTAGCTGAGAGAAGGGGAATTCAGTCCCGGGACTCTGTAGCAGTGCTGAGATCTTGTTATAGAAACAGAAATCCTTCACTAAAATGGTCTTCCACGTGTGCTTGAAAACCAAGCACACATAGAAGACCATTTTAGTGAAGGATTTCTGTTTCTATAACGCGATCTCAGGACTCCTGCAGAGCCGCCGCTTGCTCACTGACCGGATTCCCCTGCTCTCAGCTAGAACACTGACGTCAGGTGAAAGACAAAAAGAGGGCACTTTGAAAGCAGATATCTCTCAAATCATAAAGGTTTGAGAGATGCTGCTGGTATCGTTGAATTCAGAATTTTAAGGGCTACAACATGGGGGATAGTAATAATGAAGTATTACTATCCCTTTAACTTAATGTTGAACCATAGATTTCAGGAGAAAAAAAAGTAAGGGAATGAAAGAAAAAAGGCTAATTTAAAACCTCTAGCTTGATGCTTAATGTACAGTTTTGCATAGAACTGTTTAGTTCAGTGTATTTACATTATTGCAAAACAGTTTCTTCAATTCTGAAAGCAAGGCTGCAAGTATGATTCCTTCTTATATGTGGGTCAGATCCCAGAGGTTTACCCTTTGAGAGCCAGAGGTGTATAAGCAATGAGTTGTGTACCCCTCTGGCACTCTAAGGGTTATCATTCACTAATATTCTCAGGAATTTTCAGCCAAAGACTTAGGGCTGTATGTTTAAAATTAAAGTGGAGGAGTTCTGGGGAAAACCATTTCTACTATAGGGGAAAACAAAACATTCCCATTGATTTAATTAGGGATTTTAACCCTTGAGAGGCCTCTATCACATTGCTTATCAATTGGCTTTAGACATTTCTTGCATATTTTATATCCATAAAATATAACCCTAGGCTTTCTTTATAAAACATGTAAATTGTTCCGTTTACAGATTATTTATTAATGTTGTTTGAACTGTTTGTATTGGGTTAAGATTTAAAGTCAGTTAACTGATTAAAATTACTCATTGCTCTTGTTTTCAAAAAAGGTTTTTATCTCAGCCCATTTACAAATAATCCTGAACAATCCATGGGAGCCCTGAAAATGGTAGAAACGGCTGCTCCCACAGAGCATGTCTAAGACTAGATCTTAGGCTTCAGAGAATGAATAGAGAAGTTAATGCTGTTATGAACTAAGCATAATTTAAATGGCTATAATCACAGATGTTAGTGTTCCTTTAAGGGACTACTTACAGTGTAAGACTGATTGTGTTCGTTGTGTCCCATTAGAGAGCACTTTGGAAGAGCAATTGATAGACATTTGGAGTGTTCAGTAAACCTCAAAGTTGTCCTTGCCACTTAACGAGTTGGAAAAACATTACGCGATAAGCATTTAAGGTAAGCTTAGGGCACATTGAATTATTTATTTACCCATAATGACAAGTCCATTTGCTAATGCAAGGGAAAATCTATAATTCCTAACATGCTAGATAGAAGTAACTCCTGATTTAATGTATTTGACAACCTCTTGGCACTCAATGGGTTAAGCCTAATCACATGCCTTCTGTTCTAGCTGCAGTGCACGTATTACTGTTGTACCTCACCCTCCTGTCCTTGCCCTGCAAACCCCCCATTACACCTGCCTGTTCTTTTTGTGGAATATCTGCATACAAGGGACAAATACTGTACACATTCCCTCCCATGCAGCCGAGTAGTGTACATATACACACTGCATATTCTTCCGTCTGCCTCTCTAGGGGTTCAGTATCTACATAAGGTAACCCCCTCCAACCCCGACAGACACACATACGGCACTCAAAGGGTTACACCTAATTACAGCCTCATCCCTTCTGTTCTACTTGCAGTGATTGCTGTTTATTAAAATGTTTATTGTGCCCTTGCCTTGCAATGACCTCCCCACCCACTACATCCTTCTGTACTTTTTTGGAGTACTGTATGAAGTGACATGCCACCTCCCCTCCCAGTTCAGTAGTGTACACATATGCACACATTTCAATCTTCCCTATTGGCTGTGCAATATACATTTCCTCCCATACACACCTATATTGTACACATTCTATCTTCCTCCTCTGTAGTGTGTATACACATCAAAAAAGATTCATATTCTCCCGTCTCCTCCCTCTTGTTGTGTAGTATCTGCACACAGTACCACACACACACTGCCTTCCTATGTCACTACAGTGTGTGCACAGGCACCTAATTTCACATACAACATATGCCTCCATCTCCTTCCTCTCTGGCTGTGCAGTATCGGCAGTGAGATCCCCAGCTCTGCCTGTCCTAGGGGGCTCCCTCCCACATCCTGTCTGCTCTGTGGATCACAGTGTGTGCAGAGGATGTTTGTGTGGGATGATGCCTAGGTCCCCTCCCTGCCCGCTCAGTGCTGGACACACAGGGAGGCTCATGATGTCTACAGAGGGTGAGATTTTTTTCATTCCATAATTAATAATCGTAGGGCTCACCTAATACACAGGATATAGGATAGTTTTGTCCCATACACTTTGTGGCTAGTGTGTGTTTGTATCTGCATGCTTTTATCTGTGTGGTACCAGTCCCTGTGTCAGTATGATGTTCATTTATTGTAGATCACAATGTTATGGTACTACCTCACAACTTCATTATGTAATGCCATCGTATTGTGACTACCATATATCACAATCACCATTTAATGTTGTGTGTCATATCTCTAGAGTTACCATATAAATAGATCTTAACCCTTTGAGTGCCAGAGGGGTACGCAACGTATTGCAAAGAAATGCGTTGCGTACCCCTCTGGCACTCAAAGAGTTAATTTGTGTAACCCATTGACCTACCTGGGTTGGAATTTTTTATATAGCAGTCAGGTATTTATAGCTATATATATTTAGTCTAATATTTTTTCCTGTATACAGTGATCCATGTTTGTCTGCTTCGATTTACATAAATGGATAGTAAGGGACATAAGAGGTTATTAGTTTTTTTTACTGAAAGGTTAAAACAGAGCTCAAATACAATTAAAACCAGTAAACAAATATACTTGACTGCTGTTTTGGACACCTACATATGCAAGTCACTTATGTCAGATGCATACATTAATGCAAAATAGGAAACACTGCAGACCTAAAGTAGGGGTAGGTGACCCTTGGCTCTCCAGCTGTACATATCCCATCCAGTCACCCATATCTGACAGTCCAGCTGTTGGACTACAACCCCTATTATCCTTAGTGGCCCTTTAGCCTTTTGAACTTCAAAATCATCCTCAGCCAGTCCTCTAGCTGTTGGTCCAAAACGCCCATCAATCTCATCTGGTCATTGGCCAGCTAAGAATGATGGATGTTTTGGTCCCAGCGGTAGGTTGCTCACTCCTCTTCTAGGGCTGCAATGGTTACTTCATACCAAGCAGTGTGCATATTTGATAAGAGTTCATTATTAAAGGGATGAGGTGGCAACCCTAGGACTAGACAGCTGACCAGCTGAGGATGATGGAAGTTCAACCACAGATTTAGGCTAGTTGAGGATCATTGATTAGAGTTGTCGTATACAAACAGTTGGCAAGCCAAAGTTTAGCCACCTAGATTTTCGCTGCATCCTTTGCAGCCCTGTGGCTGGTACTAAAGAGATGAGACAGCGACCCTGTCACTGAATGTAACTGAATTCTTCTGTTACTTGGTGTTTGTTACATTGTACCATGGGTTAGACACACTAAGGTTCAATGTGCTGGTGATTTGATGTGGGGTGATGTGATGTGAGCCCTTTGCTTTAACAAATAAGACATGCATTACCATATGTACAATGAATTACGTATTCACAAGGAGCAGTAGAGTCAATAGCCACTGATGTCTGTGTAAATCTCACCTATATGTTGTAACTGTATGGATTTGCAATGAGGTTCCTTACCAGGTTAATGTCAAAATACTGAATAGCCATGTATTTCAAAGTTCTCCTTAGCCGTCTAACAATTTTACACTGGACAGCTATACAGAAGTCTGAAATGTAAATCTTTGTGGAGAACTTTAAAGTACGGGAAGCTTGCAAATAGTCAGCTATAGAGAACTCTGAAATATACCGCAACAGAAACTTGTGAAATACATACCTCCCAAGTGTCCCTCTTTAAGACCCAAATCCCACTGTCCCTCTTTCCCACCCTGATGTCCCTCTTTTTAGGATATCAGACTGTGTTGTGTGTATATAAGTGTATCACATTGCTCCACAGCAATAAAACTCACATTATTGTTTCTTTAAACGTCAGTATATGTGTTTATAAATTAGTGTGTATAAATAAAATACATTGATCTTGTTATAAGTCATTTATTAGGTAACACAAGGCAGTGTCAATAGGTCATGAAACAGCCTGAAAATTCTCTTTAATGCCCCGCCCACCAGCCACACCCCCAGTCACACCCCCTAAAACACAATTGTCCCTCTTTGGCAATTTGAAATGTTGGGAGGTATGGAAATACCCATGTTACTCCCAAATGCTAAAGTTACATGTGAGGTGGTGCACTTGAATTTGTGTAATCTGTGTACTTCATAGAAACCTATGGAAAAATCTATATTTCACCAGATTTAGATAAGCGCATTTGTTTCTGTGAGTTCTGACACTATCTCCAGTGCATATGGAGTATAGACACATTAACATAATAACGTCCCTCAGCAATATGCAAATAACTAATTCAGTAATATTTTACATTTTCAGTTTAGAGAGGAATCGGTGCATTGCAAAAAAAATGCAATGGATACTTATCTGGCAGTCAAAGGGTTAATTATTGACCTCCTCAAGAGCTACCAACAAAGCATTGTCTTCAGGATATCCCAGCTACAGCATAACTGCACTAATTAGTGCCTCAGTCACTTTAATTGGTCTGTATGTGCTCATTCAGGGATATCCTGGAAAAATGCTCTGTTGGTGGCTCTTGAGGAGGAGTGTTGGCTACCCCTGCTGTAGAAGAATACACTTAACAGGGTAACTATGGTGATATAATAAGAGCATAATTCAAGCAATATCAAAGGAATCCAATGCTGAATGCAGTTCAGTGCATAATGCTAGGTAAACTCATGTCAAATCGGAATCTGTATCTCCACACAAGACCACTGTGGAACATTAGTGCAGCTCCCCATGATATTTATGTCCTGTTTTTTATTACTTCAGATTGAATGGTTACCTGGCCTCTCTAGAATCCATAAGCTTTTTTGATGAAAAATGTGTTATTTGGCTTTTCCTGATGAGTAATACCAGAATACTCCCACCACTGAGACTTTTTTAACTAAAAAATGATTACAGCTCAGACTTGTTTTGTGTGTTTTACTAAAGTGCACTGTTTCTGTGTTGGTACTGTACCTAGCACTTACTATAAGGAGGTATAGTCAGTGAGGCTGATGTACTATAAAGTAGTAGATCAATTCTGGGGCAATCCATCTGCTCCACAGGGGACAAATAAAATGCCTGTTGGTTTAAATGAGTCTTTTTAATCTTTTGAATGTTAGAAAGGTCTCCAACACATTGTGAAGAAATACATTGTAGTCTTCTCTCTAGCACTGAAAGGGTAAACAGTTCAATTTAAATCAATGGGAATTGAGGATTTTTTATTTGTCCCCTATAGTGCAGTTGATATAACCAATAATTGCTCCATTTTCTTAGTGCATCAGTGAATCAGCCTCTCCCATAGAATGCAGTCTAAAAATATTTTGCCTTTTGTATGCTAGATGTGACTTAACCCTTTGAGTGCCAGAGGGTGTCGGGCACTTCTCTGCACTCAGAGATAACCCTTTGAGTGCCAGATGGGTACTGCAATGTGTTGCATACCCCTCTGGCAATCAAAGGGTTAAAAAGGGGGGAAAATGTATGCACTAATACATTTTTAATTAACAAAAATCTCCTAACAATGGGGGAGGGGTAGCCTTGAATTACTTAAAAGGATAATCATGATAACATATTTTTTTTATAATAAAAATGTACTGTTCCTTTAAAGTTTAATTAAAGGGATAGTAATACTTAAATTTTACTAAGCTACATCTTGTAACCCTTAAAACAAAAGAAATGCCCCCAGTGCCATCTCTCAAACCCTTATGGTTTGAGAGATAGCCGCTTTCAAAGTTCCCCCCTCCCCTGATGTCAGTGCTCTAGCTGACTGCAGGGGAATCCGTTCCCGGGACCGGCAGAGGCTTTTCAGCAGAGCAGAGATTGCATTATTGCAAAAGAAATCCTCTGCTGAAGAGCCTCTGCCGGTCCCGGGACCGGATTACCCTGCAGTCAGCTAGAGCACTGATGTCAGGGTTGGGGGGAACTTTGAAAGTGGATATCTCTCAAACCATATGGGTTTGAGATGGCACTGGGGGCATTTCATTTGTTTTTTTAAGGGCTACAAGATGTAGCTTAGTAAAATGTAAGTATTATTATCCATTTAACATGTTATAACAATGTACCTTTAATATACCCCTTTGTCACTCAGTGGATTAAAAGGATCTGAATATGATATCATCTTGCAGTAAACAAGAGTTTTAAAAATGTGATCTCAGCGTGATTTGCTGGTTGTAGAAGAACATTAATTGGATGCACAATGTTTTAATAT
Organism: Rhinophrynus dorsalis; assembly: GCA_037306005.1. Lineage (NCBI taxonomy): Eukaryota > Metazoa > Chordata > Amphibia > Anura > Rhinophrynidae > Rhinophrynus > Rhinophrynus dorsalis. The sequence goes on along the minus strand of CM074722.1, from coordinate 275,864,030 downwards.
GGTGGATTTGACAAGGGCAGGTTTTCCATTAGACAGATTAGGCAACCTTCTAGAGAAAAGACATTCAAACATGTCCTTCAGCTCCCTTAACCCCCCACACCACCCCATCCGACAGTGCATGCTTTCAGGATCTCCTCAATTAAACATAAGTAAATGGTATTAACTCGGGCAGATTTTTCAGAATGAGAGAACACTGATTGATTCACCTGTGTTCATGTGAGGAGATCATGAAAACCTGCCACAATGGGGAGCCTGAGGACATGTTTGAGTGCCCCTATTGTAGAGGTCCAAATTTTGAGTGGAGCCTCAGTTGTGCAGGCCATGTCCACTTTCTGAGTAGTGGGTGTGACCACAGAATGCACCAGGCACCTGCTTTAAATGGCCAATTTATTCATCAGTTTCCATAACCATACACTGGTCACTATTGAAAGGGACAATAACACTTCCTAACAATAAGCTTCAACTTAATATGGTAAGAAAATCCTAAGGGCCACTATGCATCAGATCTGCACGGACTGGTTCCCTACCTTGAACATCTATAAGTACTGGATATCATAACCATGGAGATGGACTTGATTCTTTGTTGCCAGATTCCAGGACCTCAAACTCCTCCCACTGAAACTTTTTAAGGAAGACATGCTGAGTCCAGCAACATACTTACTTCCACCTCCAAGGACATGATAGCCAGTAAAATATTAATGTTGGAGAATCAATACATGCAGAAAGTGATTCATAGTTGTCATTAGGATTTTCTGCCCAAATTAAGGGTAAATGGGGGGTATTATTATGTGGAGGTGTATATATGTTCCTTCAACCCTTTGAGAGTTCTCAGACATATTGTGAAGTCAGATACCTCTCTCACAACCAATGGGTTAATAACGTTTTGTGGGCTAGCCTGTTGAAGGCTAAGTGTATTTCATAGGCTAGGCAACAGTGCACGAGTATAGGAGGAAGGTGGCAGTAGTCACATGAAAAAGTTGGGGTCTGGTCATGGATGGGACTAATTTTGCATAGATTGCCTTGCCTAAGGAATCCTGATATGTAAATCTGACCCTGGATTTGACGCAAAGTTTGATATCTGACATAGAATGCGATGTGCTGGCTTTGGAGAAGGCAGAGAGTTTGGCGCGAGGGGCAGCTCTTAAATGGGCTTCTGGAATATTCTTCCGTCCAGATCAGTTGACAAGGCTGAGCCATTACCGAAGACGTGAGAGTCAGCGTAATAATTCTATCCAATCACGACTCAAGGTAAGTGGACATTGTTTTCTTACTCCACTCTCAATGGGAAATTATCAACATGGAACAAATATTTATCAAAAAACCTTGATATATGCTCCATCATTCCCTTAAACAATAGCGCAGCATGCCCCAATAACTGCCCTACCTTGATTACCAGAGCACTAGCTGGGCACTAGAAGAAGGATAGGCAGAGGAATGGTCCATGAGCCTCTTCTACTTCCCTTGCACTACTGAAGCCATGTGAGTGAAAACTGAGCATCTTGATGCATTTTATTACAATCCTTCTCCTCCCAGTAGGGCTCTGCTTGTTATAGAGGTAAAACAAGGGACTAAACAAAAGCAGAAAGAGAGGACAAGTCTGGTGCATGCTGTCTCACAGTGCCACAGTGATGGGAAGGAGAGGTAAATGAAAAAGAGGAGCAATTCTGGTGCAAACCAAGAGCACTGAACAGAATGATTGATAACCATACAATGGGTTAAATACTCATTTAAATTAATGTGCATTCTTATTTCTACCCTATGGTGCAGTTTATTGGCCCCAGGATTGCTTGTCTATGAATCTTTGTGCATATGGCCCATGGACCCTTTTTACTATCTTATTTCCAGTGCAGCGTTTTCAGTAGATGCACTGCGCATTGTTTCTGGACTCCTTGTCACTTGCCTCAGGATGACATTTCCCCTTAAGAGTCCCTAAGATTCATTAGAAGTAAACATAATGTGACCAGATTAGCATTTTAATGTGGAATGCTAATGAAAAATTACTAATTGCTCTGCTGACACAACACCCTTCTTTTAGTCCCTGCAATGGCTGCCTGTTCCATCTAGAATCAAATTCCACTCTATGGAGCTGTCTGCCCCACTCTGTCAGACTCTCCAATAGCCTCCAGACTATTAAAAAGTCCCTCAAATGCCACCTATTCAGGGAAGCCTATCAGATAATATAACATCTACCTCATAATCTCTTCCATAGCTAACAACTAACACTGATATGCCTCTCTTCCATTATCCCCCTCTCCCTCCATACTGTTTTGTAGCTAGATCTCATTGCTCCAACACTAGGGCAAGTCATTTTACTTGTCCCTACTGCAAAGCAATGTAATCACACCCTTCCACTCTCACTCCTCTGATTTCCTCCATGATCCAGTCAGATAAATGCCCAGCCCTACAGGGTACTTAAAGCACTTATGACTTTCCTCTCCTTATTAGATCACTATCTGTTGGAGCACTCAGCAGCTCCAAGTAAGTAGACCTTTTGTATATTTCTGTCACTTCCCATAGGCTGTAAGGTCTAGCAAGCAAAGCCCTCTTATTCTACTGTCTTCAATGTGTTTTAATGTTAATTGTATATACCATTATATACTGTACCCCACTGTATCTTGTTCTCTTGTCTTGTTTAGCAATACCACTACGGAATCTGTCAGCGCTTTATAAAATAATCCTTCCTCCTTTTTTATATAATAATTCGCTAAAACACGTGTAACGACGCAGTCATGCGCAGTACAGACTGCTTCGCGTGCTGCAGTCATGCGCTGTAGAGGCTTCCAGTGACGAGGCTGATACAGAGCGCAGCCGCAGCGCGGGCAGTCTCTACTGAGCATGACTGCACCACAACTGGCTGGCACTGTGTCAGCCGCGGCGTGGGCAATCTCTACTGTGCATGGCCTCCCCGCATGACTTCCCCGCGACCGGCTGGCAGTGGCACTGTGGCCCGTGTAACGGGCTCTTCAACCAGTATTAATATAATTGGAAAGTTTCTTCTTTCAGTTGGATTGAGGAAGAAGAAGCATGGAAAATATAATACATATAGCTATTCTGCATAGATTTGCATGCTATGACTTCAGAAGATTTCCAAGCATACTGTGCTCCTTCAGCAGCCATTAGCAATGGTAGTTCAAATGCAAATGAGAACACTCAGTGGAGCACCTCTGTAAAGCAAAGCAGAGCAATGCTGGGGTTATCCAGCTGCACCATACGAGAGAAATAAACACCCATTAATTGAAATTGGGCTTTAACCATTTGAGTGCGAGCAATGTGTTGGATACTTCTATGACAGTCAAAAATTAAACCCCTTGGATGCTATAGAGGTCTAAGGCCTTTTGATACAATTTGGAGACCCCTCTAGTATTCAAGAGTGCAAACGCCCCAATTAAATTAATATTTAAATCAATGGGAATTTTTAGTTGTTTCACATGGTACAGTTTTTTGCCACTCAATGTCCTTACTTTTTCTTTAAATACATGCCCTTCCCATGAACTTTAACCCTTTGAGTGCCAAAGAGAAGTGGCCAATGAATTGCAACACAATGCACTGGATACCTCTCTGGCACATAAAGGATTTCTATTGGTTTAATGCAGCGGACAAAAGCTTAAATCAGGGCTGCCTTTTTACCCTTCATGTGCCAAACTGAGAAAATAATAAAGGATTGAAAGCCAAGTATTACTAAATAATCTAATGGCATTAAAGACCAGCTTGATGAGGGACACAAAATAAGAGATAATGTAGACCAGTTGTTCTCAACTCGTGCCCTCAGTGGCTACTAACAGGCCAGGATTTGAGAATTTCCTTTTAAGAGCACAGGTGAGTTAGAGTTAATCATTGTGAATGAGCTTCTGATCAACACACTTGTGTTCTAGCATGGAAATTCCTAAGTCTTCGCCTTTTAGTGGCAACTGAGTGCACCGGTTGAGAACCTCTGATGTAAACTACTGAATGTAATCCACAGCTAGACAAGCAAGCTACATTATGTTTTATATGCACATTTACATAATTAGTATTAAAGGGACACTAACATAAAAACAAATAGATTAATGTAACTTTAAATATCACATTTTACAGCTAGCAGCCCATTTACAGATAATCCTGGACAATCAATGGCAGCCCCACAAAAGGTAGGGATGTTTGCTCCCTCAGAGCATAGGTAAGTCTAGATTTTAGACCTCAGAGACCAAATAGAGGATTTTTACAGATAATAGCATGGAGTATGCAATATTTAAGTGTATATAACACCAGTTCACTTTTAGTTGTTAATGATGCTTTACCCGCTTAACGACAAGTGACATGCCAGGACTGTCAAGCAATTCTGTCCTTTAAGGACTGGTGACAATCCTGGCATGTCATGGGTAAAATGATTTCAGCCTGTCTCAAGCAGCACTGTGATCATGCTGGGAGGCTGTATCCTGGAGCAGTCAGTTTCAACCTTTTCTCTGTGAATCTGCATATGTGATCGTTGCTAAAGCGATCACGTTTGCCGGTGAAGTCACATGACAAAGGCAATATAAATATACATTGTCTTTTCAGTGTTCTCTGCCTTTCTCATCCCCTCTGGGATTGTAAGGAAGAGAGAAGGAGACAACAGAGCTACCAGTGACTCAAATGGCCAAAAATTAGGTACTTTTGAGGTACTGGAAGAAGGTCTTGGGAGTTGCAGGACTTAAAATAAATAAAAAATGCATGACAGTTTAACACCTCTTTGTGTTATTATTATTATTATTATTATTATTATTATTCATCTTTATTTATATAATGCCAACAAATTCAGCAGCGCTTTACAGTAGTGAATAGACATACAGAGGTATTAAATAGTACAATCAAATGTGGAGAATAGAAGGATCAGAGGGCCCTGCTCATGAGAGCTTACAGTCTAGAGGAAGGTAGGTTTGACACAGAAGGAGTAAGTGGTATTGGGTGTAAGTGCCTCCTGCCACATGAACTGCCAGTCAGTGGGTGGAGTGAGAAGTGCTGTTGAGTGCAGTGGTCCAGGCAAGGGGTGATTCTTAGTGATAATGTTTAAGGAGGCAGTTGATAGGCTTCCCTGAAGAGGTGAGTTTTCAGGGAGCATCTGAAGGCTGGGGGAGAGTCTGATGGGATGGGGTGGGAATTCCAGAGCTGAGGTGCAGCACGGGAGAAGTCCTGTAGGCAGGAGTGGGAGGATGTGATAAGAGCTGCAGAGAGCAGAAGGTCCTGTGCAGAGTGAAGATGGCGAGAGGGAGTGTATTTGGAAATGAGAGATGAAATATAGTGTGGTGCGGTGTTAGTGACGGCTCTGTAAGTAAGCACCAGAACTTTGAATTTAATTCTGTATGGTAACGGGAGCTAGTGTAGGGACTGACAGAGGGGTTTGGTGTCAGAGAAGCGATGAGTGAGATAGATTAATCTTGCAGCAGAGTTCATTATGGACTGTAGTGGGGTTAGTCGGGTGAGGGGAAGGCCAATTAGTAATGAGTTACAGTAGTCAAGACGGGACATGATGAGTGTTTGAATTAGAATTTTGGTAGTATCTTGTGTGAGAAAGGGTCGGATTCTAGAGATGTTGCGGAGGTGGAGGCGGCATGATTTGGAGATTAACTGGATGTGAGGAATGAAGGATAGGGCAGAGTCAAATGTTACCCCCAGGCAGTGAGCTGTGGGGGTCGGTGTGATGGTAGCATTGTTGATGGTGAGGGTAATATCTGGGGTAAGGTTAAGTTTGAGTTGATGGGAGGACATCCAGGAAGACACAGCAGACAGACAGTCAGATACTCGGGACAAGAGGGAAGAGGAGAGGTCAGGGGAGGAAATATATATTTGAGTGTCATCAGCATAGAGATGATGGTGAAACCCAAGGGAGTTGATTATTTTTCTGAGGGACGAGGTGTAGATTGAGAAGAGCAAGGGTCCCAGGACTGATCCTTGAGGCACTCCAACAGACAGTGGGATGGGTAGAGAAGTGGAGCCAGAGTAGGAAACGCTGAAGGAGCGGTTGCACATTGTTACGCAATGTGATACACTTATATACACACTACATAGACTGAGGGATACACGGGTGGGAAAGAGGTACAAAGGGATAGTTGCCTCAGATTATGCCTCCTAAAAAATGGACACTTGGTTGGGAGGGATGAACAACCATTCATACCTTTATCCAGTCCCTGTTAAAAATGAACCAAATGAGCACAAATTATCACAGGAAAACCCTTTTTTTATGTTGTTATGAAATTAAATTTTGAGTTATCCATATAAATGTGGCATCAAAAGAAAACCCTTCTTATCCTTAAAAAAGTGTGGGTGGACTAAATGAAAATATGGAAAATAGGGGGAACAATACGGTTGAACAAAGGCATACTAAGAAGGACAAAGGCTTTTGTTCTCTGGTGTGAAAAAGCACTAATCTCTAAGGGGTTAAATGTCTGCCTTATTACTAAAGATCAAGTAAGAATCCTTACGTTTATCAGCAGGCCACATTTAAAGCCATATTCAGAAAAAAGGAGTAATTCTGTCGCAAACCAAATGCACTGATTATTTGGGGACAAATTTAAAGGAAATCTAACACCTAAATGACTTGGAGTTACACTTAAAGGGATAGTAATACTTCGTTTTAACTTTATTTTATTTTGTAGGCATTAAAAAAACATGAAGAATGATATAAGTCTTATCACTCAAACCTTTATGGTTTAAGAGATATTCACAAACAAAGTATTCCCCCCCTGTTCAACCAGATCAGAAGGGAGATGCCCAGGTAGACTGCAGAGAGGGACAATCTTCAATTAAGGTAAGGGAAAAAGCTGAAAAACTTGTCAAGGGGGGAAGGGCTTTCATTGTTTTCATACAAAGAAAATTGTCCCCTTCTGTTATCTGTCTGGTCATACAACCAGATTCACATCTGAGAAGAGATTGCTTACACTAGGAAAAAGGGGCGGGGAGGGGAAACTTTGCTTGTGAATATCTCAAAAACCATAAAGGTTTGAGAGATAAGACTTATATCATTCTTCATGTTTTTTTAATGCCTACAAAATAAAATAAAGTTAAAACGAAGTATTACTATCCCTTTAAATACATTCTTCATGTTAATATCTGCAAATATTCTGTTTTTGTTTCCTGAGGCCTAAAATATTCTCTTACATATGCTCTATGGCAGCAGCCATTCCTGTCTTTTCCCTGACTCCCATAAACATAGCACTCTTAATAAGTGTCTCCGAACTGATAATCCAGGACAATGTGTAAATGGCCCAAAATATGTTAACAACCTTTCGGAATACAAGAGTGGAGGGTATTAATCTCGATAAATCAACTACTTATCTTTTGTCTTTCATTACAAGATTCACTAACACAGTTAACAAAATAATGTCTGAAGAGAACAGTCTACAAATTAATTAAAAACGCAAGTTTCAGATTGTAGCTTTGAGATGTAACGAATACATTTTTGCAGACGGTAGATGGAAGCACATGATATATAAATGTGCATTAACTAATATAAATTTTAGGTGTTTCTGTTTTATTAATGTGGCTCTAACCCTTTGAGTGTCAGAGAGGTTTCCATCTCATTGCAGTGCCATGTGTTGGATACTTCTCTGGCACCCAAAGGGTTAAACCACATTTAAATGCATTGGATACCTTTCTAGCAGTCAGGGGATTAAAGTTCCATTGGAATCAATTGGAATTTGTATTTCTCTGTCATCCAATACAGGTTACTGGTAACTCTGGGTAGGCGATCCGCCCCTTTAAGAGGCAGGAACAATTCTAGAAATGTATGCAGGGTGTGGAGCCTACCTTCCCTCCTTGGCTGCAGCTAGCCAACCAGCTCCAGAAAGATTTGTTCCTTGGTGAAGACAACACCAGGCAAGAGAACAGTTCTGCTATAGTTTTAGAATCTTTTTTATTTTTCTGTTAGATATGGAATACCACCATTAGGCGGATTACCATAACTGACAATGCCCTTAGATGTGGCTAGCTCAGTATCCAGGTGCTTTTTTTGCGGACCTTAAGCCCTGAGGGGGGAAATCTTGATTCCAAGTGCTTCCGCAGGAGTTACCCACTGAGATTACTTCTTACTACATGGTAATCTTAAGACAGAAGATCTGCAGGAAACGTGAGCAACCCTTTGAGTGCTGCAGGTCCAAATGTCCCACAGTGCCCCTCCGCACAGGGGTGTATTCATTGGAGTTCCTTTTGCACACTCCTGCACTCATTGGGTATATCTGTATGTCTGTTGGGTGTTTGAGACAGGTTTATGTAGTAATGTAACCCTTTATCTGCTGGCTTGGCACTTTTTAGGGGGTTTTCCAACACTTTTCCTACTGGTTTAGTGTTTTTTGGGGGTCCTTACATGTTCTATTACTGTTTTGCACATTTTAATGTTATACTTTTAAATTTGTAAAATTTGAGTACTGCGCCTTTAAGGCGTGCTTTACCGCATAGACGCCATTTCTCCATTCACTTCTATGGGACTGTACTGTTTGGGACATATCTCTACAACCGTTTAACCTAGCGACTTCAGAGATGGCTCATTTTACTTGTTTGCCCCTGCTCTATCATCCGGTTCATGTTTCTAGTGCGTTGGGGGGCTCAGGGGGCTTCGGGCACTGTTTAGGGTACTTTCTGGGCAAAACTACATTTCCCGTGAGCGCTTACTTCACTCCCTCGTTTCTCATTGGCTCCCACCACGGCAGCCATTTTGTGATCGTTCCAGGGAAAGTATCCTACGCAGGGCTTGGACTCTCCTTCGCTCCTCTGCTGATTAACCCTTCGCCTGCCAGATAAGTTTATTTTTGCAATTTCTGGGGTGAAACTTTAATCCTACACACTATAATTGGGTGATTTATTGTACAGTAAGCTTATTGACACAGTGAGTATGTCTATACCGCTGGAGCTTGGGGCTAGACCTAATACTAAGGAGGCTAGGGTTTCTGTATCCCCCACTGCGCATTGCTCTTCCTGTCACTCAGGGCTACCTAGAGAGTTCTCAGGTCACTTATGCCCAGCATGTTCTGATGTCCCTGACAGCATTCCAGGGACCTCCAGCCATGCAATAGAGCCAGCTTGGGTGCAACAGTTCAAGGCTGCGACTAGGGACCTTAGGTCCACATTGCAACTCTTTCCTTCCCAGTTACAGGGGGCCTTTCAGTCTTGAGAGGCCCCCTCCTCAGTCAAGTCTTCCCTGCCTAAACCTAAGGGAGTACCTGATGTGTCAGATACCACTGAGGAGGAACTGCTGGTGAATTCAGATGTTGAGGAATGTTCTGCGTTGGGCTCCTCTCAGTTTTATGGGGACCCTTTTGAGGCTGATCCTGAACCCTCCACTGAGGGCCTGATCAGGGCTGTCTTAACTACTCTTAACATTCCTTTAGTTCAGGAGGTTCCTTCTGATCCCTCTGATGTGTTCCAGGAGCCTAAAAAGCCCCTTACTTACTTTCCACCTAACCCCACTCTTAACTACCTTGTGTCTGAGGAGTGGAAATCTCCAGACAAGAAACCCTCTGTGTCCAAGAAATTTGCCAAGCTTTATCCCTTCTCTGAAGCTGTGCTTGCTCAGTGAGTTCATCCTCCCAAAGTGGATGCTCCTGTTTCCAGGGTATCTAAATCTACTGCCTTACCTGTCTCTGATGCCTCTGCTCTGAAGGACTGGACAGACAAGAAACTTGAGGTTTCCCCTCAAGTCCATTTTTGCCACTGCTGGTTCTGCTATGCGTCCAGCGTTTGCCGCTGCATGGGTGAACCAGGCCGTTGCGGTCTGGACTGAACAGCTCACCCTGGCTGTCCGTCAGGATGTACCTACTTCGGATAAGTTGCGCCTTCTTGCCAACATTTCTGAGGCACAGCATTATGTTTCTGCTGCCCTATTTAATGCCATCCGTCTAGTGGCTAGGGTTTCCACCATATCTGTGGTAGCCAGACGAGCTCTTTTGCTCGAGATCTGGTCTGCCGACACTGCTTCTAAGAAAGCTTTACTTTCCCTACCCTTTCAGGGTACCTCCTTGTTTGGGCCAGATCTTAAGGATCTGATTAGTGAGGCCACAGGGGGTAAGAGTACTCTCTGCCCTTGGTTCCCAGGAAGAACTTGCCGCTTAAGTGTAACCGGTATTTTTGTTCCTTTCAGAATGAGGCACGTCCGGCGAACCAGACGGTTCCCTCAGCTCCTGGTACCTCCTCCAAGCCCAAGCAGCAGTGGAAGTTCAAGGTCTCCCCCAAGCCAAAGGCTTCCAAGCCTTATTCAGCATGTCTCGCTGAACTCGGGTCCGCATTCTGCTGTGGGTGGTCATCTGCAACACTATCACAGCATCTGGGAGGACTCAGAGGTGGACCCATGGGTTTTACAGGTGGTGACGGAAGGGTACAAGATCCCTTTCATTTCTCTTCCTCCCTTTCATTTTCGTCCTTCTCACACGCCTCAGGGTGCAGAGAAACGCAGTCTGTTCGACAGCGCTGTTCAGGCTCTTTTGGACAAGGATGTTCTAGAGCCAGTACCTATCCAGGACAGGGGTATGGGTTTTTTACTCAAACCTCTTTGTGGTCGCCAAAAAGGACGGTGGTTGTTGCCCTATTTTGGACTTGAAGGATCTCAATTCCTATGTGACTTGGACTCATTATCTCCAGGAGTCTCTATAGACAGTCATTGCTGCCATGTTCCCGGGGGAGTTTCTTGCTTCTCTGGATCTTCAGGACGCATACTTACACATTGCCATTCATCCGGAGAGCAGGCAGTACCTCCGGTTTGCCTTCGACAGGGGACATTTTCAGTTCTCAGCTCTTCCATTTGGTCTGACAACGGCTTCTCAGGTCTTCATCCGTGGCCTGGGTGCCTTGATATCCGTCCTCCACCGGAACGACATCAGAGTTACTCCATACATGGACGACTTGCTTCTGAAAGCCCCCTCTGCGGAACTTCTTCATCAGCAAGTTCAGCAATGCATTCATGCTCTCACCCACCACTGGTGGATCATCAACTTGGACAAGTCAGATGTTATCCCATCTCAGCATCTGGTCTTCCTGGGCCTACTCTTCAACACTCATACGAGCATGGTGTTCCTCACGGATGAGGTGGCTCACCAGATCGCCCACAGGGTTTCTGCGGTTCTGGAGCAGGATCCGGTTCCAGTCCAGAAGCTATCCTCTCTGGTGGGAAAATTCATCTCCACTATAGAAGCGGTTCTGTTTGCCATTGCACACACCAGGGAGCTCCAGAGGTTTGTGATCCAGGTGTGAGAGGGTCAGCTGGAACTTCTGAAGATGTCAGTTTCTCTTTCTCTTCATGTGGAACTGAGTTTGTCATGGTGGCTTGACCTTTCCAACTTGCTGAAGGGCAAGTCCTTCCTGACACCCTTCTGGATCAAGGTGACGACGGATGCCAGGCTTTCTGGCTGGGGAGCGGTCCTGGGTCGCGTGAGCGCTCAGGGGCGGTGGTCTCTGGAGGAGTCCCTCCTTCCGATCAACATATTGGAGCTTCTGGCGATATATCATGCCCTTCGACATTGGACATCTCAGTTGGAAGACTGTCCGGTCCGAGTGGAGTCTGACAACACCACAGCTGTGGCTTACATCAACAAGCAAGCCGGAACAAGAAGTCTTGCTGATTGGTTAGAGGTCAAGGCTGTTTTGTCCTGGGCAGAAGAACACGTGCCTGCTATATCAGCAGTGAGCATTCCTGGCATAGACAACGTCATGTCGGACTTCCTCAGTCAACACACAGGGGACAGAGGAGAGTGGGAGCTACACCCAGAGGTGTTCAACCTCATTGTTCAGAAATGGGGTCTTCCTTACATCGACCTGATGGCAACAAGACACAACAGGAAGGTTCCGAGGTTCTGCTCTCGGTGGAGAGACCCTCTGGCTCTGGCAGTAGAAGCGATGTCCATTCCTTGGTTATTTCCTTTGGCCTACATCTTTCCGCCCCTTCCCATGTTGCACAGGGTGTTACGGAACTTACGCCTGGAGTGTTGCCCAGTTTTTCTGATTGCTCCGTACTGGCCTCGTCAGTCTAGGTTTCTAGAGCTCTTGGATCTGTCTGTGGCGGAGTCCTTTTGGCTCCCTTACCGTCCGGATCTTCTTCTGCAGGGTTACCTGTGGAAGTAGGATGTTCACTGGCTAGCTTTGATGGCTTGGAAATTGAATCCTCAATATTGAAGAAGCAGAGCTTTTCTTCGGGTGTGGTGGCTACTATGCTCAGTGCTCACAAGCCTGTTTCTTCCAAGATCTACCATTGTAGATCTTGTCTTGGTGTTTTTCTGTCTTGGTGTACTGACAGGGACCTGTCTCAGGACTTTGATCTGCCTACGGTCCTGGCCTTTTTGCAGGACGGTGGGGATAAGGGCCTCAGTTTGAGTTCCCTTAAGGTTCAGACTTCTGCGCTATCTGTTTTCTTTCGGAGGAGCATTGCCATCCTTCCTGATGTCAAGGTTTTCTTCCAGGGCGTTGCTCATGTTCATCCTGCCTTTAAGACTCCTGCTTCTCAGTGGGATCATAACATGGTTTTGGGCATTCTTCAACGCCCCCATATGAGTCCTTGGCTACTATTCCTCTACGCCTCTTGACATGGAAAATGGCCTTCCTTCTGGTGATTGTGTCTGTCCACCGTGTTGCGGAGTTGCATGCTCTGTCCTGTAAACCATCCTGTTTGGTGTTTCACAAGGACAAGGCTTCGCACTTCTAAGGAGTGGTCTCTGAGTTTCACATCAATCAGGAGATCGTGGGTCCCTCTTTCTGCCCTAACCTCACCTCTGACAAGGAGAGGTATCTCCACTTGTTAGATGTGGTGCGTTGTCTCAAGATTTATGTACATCGCACTGAGTTTGTCACAACATCGGACGTGCTGTTCATCATTCCTGATGGTCCTAGGGCGGTAAGACCTGCATCCAAAGTGACTATTGCTTCTTGGATCAAGTCCACCATTCGTAAGGGTTATGAGCTATGGAAGAAGCCTGTCCCCTTGTGGGTCATGGCTCATTCTACAAGATCCATTGGGGCCTTTTGGGCTTACAAGAATCAGGCCTCCGCTGATCAGTTGTACAAGGAGGCCAGATGGTCGTCTGTGCACACCTTTTCGAAGCACTACAGTGTTGATGTGCTGGCACTGGCTGATACCAGCTTTGGGAGGAAGATCCTGGAGGCAGTCTTGCCTGTCTAGGATTTCCTTTGGTTCTCGGTGCTTCCTTCTCTTTTGAACCCTGCTGGCTCTAGTTCAGTGAGCTGTGCAACAGTTCCTGGGGTCTTGTTACCCCTGTTCAGTGTCCATTGACACTTTAGTTGTTTTAATGGGCTATCTCTGATCTGATTGTTCATATCTGCACTGGTGACTTTGGGGGCCTTGCACCTGGTCCTTGCCTTCTTCCCGCCTCTGGGAAACTTAATGGTTGGGTATCCCAGAGTTACCAGTAACCTGTATTGGGCGACAGAGAAAAGAGGATTTTAGTCTTACCTGTTAAATCCTTTTCTCTTAGTCCATACAGGTTACTGGTCTCCCACCCTGTCAAGGGACCATGCTTGGCTCTCCTGTGGCAGACCGTGGGGGTCCTTCGGGGTCATGCTCAGAGGAATCTTCTTCCCTTCTACTATCTAGTCATAGTAGTGTCTCAAATCTTTCTGGAGCTGGTTGGCTAGCTGCAGCCAAGGAGGGAAGGTAGGCTCCACCACCTGCATACACTTCTAGAATTGTTCATGCCTATTAAAGGGGCAGATCACCTACCCAGAGTTACCAGTAACCTGTATGGACTAAGAGAAAAGGATTTAACAGGTAAGACTAAAATCATCCTTTGTCCCTATGGTGCAGTTGGTTTGCTCTATAATTGCTATTTTGATCTGAATACTGCTGTTTGTTATTTAGAGAATCTGAACAAGGCATTCACCAAGGCTGAGGGATACATATGTCTCCAAGACCTATTTCACTGCTATACAGAAATACCTTTATGTGGGAATAATAAATCTTTTCCTGTTTATACATGTGCTTTGACAAAGGCAGGACATCCTGATACTGATTTACTAAAAAAAAGTGTAGTAAGTCTGGAGCAAACCAACTACACCTTAGTGGAAAAAAAAAACAGTTCCCACTGATTTAAATATTTTATTAACGCTCCAAAATGATAGAGAATTCTCCAGTGGGGTTATACACCAAGGTGTGATTAACAGGTTATGAAGAAGAGATTATGTCTACTATGTGAAAACTCTCCAATCCCTATGTTATTCTATGGTGCCTATGCGCTAAGATTTTTCAAGTTGGAGCGATATTAGTGCATGTGCACCATACAATAACATGGGCACAAGAGAGCTGATCACACTAGAGATGGTATCTTTTCTTTACCACACCTTAATGTATAACCCGCAGTTCTTAAAGCGGAACTACCACCCGACACAATCTTTAGCTTCACTAAGTACCCATCTGGCGACTAGCTGCTTAGTAGTTCTAGTCGCAAGAATAATTACCTTATTTAATAGATTTCTGCTCTCTTCCCCGGCTGACAGGCAGGATGGAGCGCGGACATCTTGCCATTGTGAAGACCATGCGCCTGCACTGTTGGTCCCAGCCGGGTCTAGTAAGCGTTACTAGGAGCCATTTGGTTCCAGCTGGGACTGACAGCACAGGCGCGCGGACGTCACAATGGCAAGATGTCCGCGCTACATCCTGCCTGTCAGCTGGGGAAGAGAACAGAAATCTATTAAATAAGGTAATTATTCTGGCGACTAGCGCTACTAAGCAGCTAGTCGCCAGATGGGGACTTAGTGAAGCTAAAGATTGTGTCAGGTGGTAGTTCCGCTTTAATATACCTGTCTACTGATTGTGCTCACCAGATTCATTAGTGAGTTTGTCCTGTGAATGAGGTATCAAAGACCCTTATGCAGAAAGCAAAAGGTGAGCAATTCTGGGGCAAAACAACGGTACCATATGGAACACCTGAAAGTTCCCCACATTCTTATTGGTTTACATGGGGACTTAATCTCTTGATTACATTTAAGAGATTCAAAGCTCATTTAACTCAATAGGAATTTGTAACCCCATGGTGCAGTTGGTATGCTTAAAAGGTTAGTAATGCCCAAAATAAAGTTGATTCTATATGTTAGATTTTACAAGTATTTGGAAAATGTCCTATCTCTCAAACCTTCCCCTCTCCCTCCCCTTCTCCTGTCGTCAGCTGTAAGCTGACAGCAGGAGTTCCTGGTTTGGGGACTGACAGGCAGCTCTTCAGCAGGGCCGCAATAGCTCAATTTAAAAAGAAATGCTTCTTTGGAATGGTCTACAAAGTGCAGAGCCGGATTATAGGCAAGGCACACAAGGCGTGTGCCTAGGGCCCGGCCAAGGTGGGGGACCCGGTTTGCACAGACTATCCAGCCAATCACTCCCGCTGCATTCAAAAAAAGTCCCGCTTCCCAGGCACTACCTATCAGCTTTGCAGGCAGTGGCGTAACAATAGGGGTTGCATCTGCGACTGGGCCCCTGCGACCCCGTCTCCCGCAGCAGTCACATAGCTGATCTCCCACTCGGTGCGCTGCTCTAGTAATACAGAGCGCTGGGAGATTACAAAATCTCCAAGCCTCTGCATTACTAGAGTGGTGCGCGGGAGCTTCAGTTCTACAGATCTGTGCTGAAGGAGGCACAGATCTGTCAAGCCACGCCGCTAGACCACCAGGGACTGGAGGTAGGGCCAGGGATATTGTTGGTGGGGCAATGTGAAGATGGGGGCATTGTGGAAGGGGAAAAGTGGAGGTGAATTGGAGATGGGGGCATTGTGGAGATGAAGGGGGGCATTGTGGAGATGAAGGGGGGCATTGTGGAGATGAAGGGGGACATTGTGGCGAAGAAGGGGGGCATTATGTAGATGAAGGGGGGCATTGTGGAGATGAAGGAGCAATGTGGAGATGAAGGGGGGGCAATGTGGAGATGTAGGGGCATTGTGGAGATGAAGGGGGGGCATTGTGGAGATGAAGAGGGGCATTGTGGAGATGAAGGGACAATGTGGAGATGAAGGGGGGGCATTGTGGAGATGAAGGGGCAATGTGGAGATGAAGGGGGGGCATTGTGGAGATGAAGGGGGGCATTGTGGAGATGAAGGGGCAATGTGGAGATGAAGGGGGGCATTGTGGAGATGAAGGGGCAATGTGGAGCTACATGAATGATACCACAGATCAGCAGTCACAGAATTGCAGTTTCTGTGGAATCATGTTTGTATCTAATTCAATTGGTAGCTCTGTGGTATCACTAGTGTAGCCCCATTTCACTTGCTAGCTCTGTGGTATCACTAGTCTAGCCCCATTTCACTTGCAAACTGATGTATCCAATTTCAATTGTAAGCTCTGTGGTGTCGGTAGTTTAGCACCATTTCAACTGTAAGCTATGTGGTGTCAGTATTTAAGCCCCATTTCAAGTCTAAGCTCTGTGGTGTCACTAATGTTATGTAGTCCATTTCAGTTTCTAGCTCTGTCTTGTCACAAATGTAGTCCCATTTCATTTTTAAAAAAATATATATATTTAACCCCTTGAATGCCGGATAGGTACCTAATGCAATGCATTGCTTTGCAATGCCTTGGTGACCTCTCTGGGTTACAAGGGGTTGAAGCATCATTTTTGTCTTTAATTATGTTGGTTCTAGTAGAAATGTTTGTGGCAAATGGGAGGGGGAAAACTGGCACGGGGGGAGGCCCAATTTGGGATCCTGCTTAGGGCCCTATGGAGTCTTAATCCGGCTCTGACAAAGTGTGTCTGGTTTGCAAGCACACCGCAGCAGACATCAGGAGAAGGGGAACTTTAGTGGAGGATATTTCTCAGACCATAAAAGTTTGAGAGATAGGACTTTTTCCAAATACTTTATTTTTGTAAAATCTAACATATAGAATCAACTTTATTTTGGACATTACTAACCCTTTAAGAATGGCTCATTTTATGCTTTCTTTATAAGGCCCAATGTGCACAACATACTTTTCTTAACAAGTTAACAGCATTGTTTTTGGTATAAGCATGGCAACGTGTTTCAGACAGGAACAAGAGGTCCTAGGTGGAATTCCATTACACATGATAAATTCTATGGTTTTATCTCACCATTTCCTGTTGTAGTCTACAGGAAATATGGTGATGACACCAGTGATAAAGTTATTGAGGGCAATTGAATTAAGTTTTATATGGTTGTTTCTGGATTAATGATATTTGTAATTTGATTGACTTTATGTAGAGGCGAGGTGGAGCAGTTTTGGGGCAAACCCATTGAATGCCAGATAAGTCTCCAATACATTGAAAAGAGTCAATGGGAATCTTTATTCACAATTGAGGGTTTGGAGAGTCTTCATAAATAAGTCCCTATCACATTATCCCCTGCCTTACCAAGCATCCCTCACTATAGCTTTTTGATGCTAGAAAATAAAGGGGCATGTGTATGAATGTAAATGTGGAACAATTCTGGTGTAAAACATTCTGCACCCTATGTAACAAATTAATACATCGGATGCTAGACATTAACCTAGTAAGTGCTAAAGAAATCTCCAGTGCTTTGCAAAGTAATGTTCATTCCTGTGTACTTTCTTGTCCAAAGCCTCCAGAGGTCCACTAAGTTCTGGAGGTAGGAATATCCAAATTAAGTAGTTTTTGTAATAAAGATGACAAGGTCTGATTGGGAGGCAGGGAGGCTGGGTTTTCCTTTTAGATTGGTGGAGTTGGGGAGGCAGGGAGTGACAGGTGCTGGCTGTGAAGTTGGTGGAGTTACAAGAGAACCCCTGGCCTCAGGTAACCGCTTTTAAATATATTGCCCCTCCCCTTTTGTCCCACCTCACAGTGCTACCTGCCCCCGGGGGGAACACCTTCCTTTGTCCAGGGCCCCCTCTGCCTCCCCCACCGAAACCAGGCACTACAACAGAGATGGAAGGATGTCAGGCTTCCTGACCCTTAGTTGACTCTCCTCCATTGGGAGAAGGGGAGGCAGGGTTTGCCCATTATATTGGAGGTGATTGGGAAGAACTGGGGAGCAGGGTGTGACCGGAGCTGGATGTGAAGCGGGTGGAGTTACAAGAGAACTCACTAAGTTCTTAGAAACAGCCTCTCCTTTGAGATCGGGTAATTTAGTATAATAAACAAGGCCTCTTTGAGGCAGTTTTGGGGTGTTCCCAGTTATGGCAATACTTGAAAAAGCTATCTAGCATCCAGGGGCCTAACATCCAAATTTAAATCAACTGGAATTTTTAGTTATTACATATGGGGTGTTATTTGCCCCAGAACTATTCCCCTTTTGTCTGTATTCTGTATGCAACTGGCCTAGAATGTTTATTTGAGCTAGTAAACATTGTGTAATGTTGAGTAAAGTACACAATTGTCAGATATTCCTTTAAAAGGGGAAGTTTATTACAAATGCCTGCTGCAAAAAACAACACACCTCTTGCACTTAAAACGTTAAAATTCACATTTTTGGCTTGTTTGGAGGAATTTTATATGATATTCTCTCTCACTCAGTCTGCGGTTCAGTCCTACTTGGAAGGTGTTGATCAGGGGGTGAGCCAGCTTCACACCGCACTCA
The DNA here is from genome assembly GCA_037306005.1 of Rhinophrynus dorsalis. Taxonomy (NCBI): domain Eukaryota; kingdom Metazoa; phylum Chordata; class Amphibia; order Anura; family Rhinophrynidae; genus Rhinophrynus; species Rhinophrynus dorsalis. The sequence continues at coordinate 275,845,557 of CM074722.1, read as the reverse complement.
CAGAGACACAGAATGTGCAACATGCTCTCAATGAGGCACAAGATATCTGGCGCAACAGCGACGAGCTGCTCAGCAGTCTAATGTCCATTCGGAATCTGGTAATGGAACATGTGCAGCTTTCCGCAGTTATCCAAAGCTTGCCATATATCTACACAGGTATTGTACAAACAAAACCCCTATTGTTGTTATGGTTCCTAAATATTATAAATGATTAATCTAATGTAAAAGGTGTCTTCTCCAAAGAAATGCAGTGTGAAGGGAATGAAAAAGCATACAACAGTTTGTCGAAATAGTTAAACATTTACAGTGTGGGCTGTTCCCAGAATCCTTTGCAGGAAACCGACTGACTACAAGGTGTGTTTCTAGTTAAAGGCTGAGGGGACCAATGCCCCAGGTCTCATGCTAAAACCTTGGACCATGTTGCCAATTGGTGCAGGTAGTGGAGTAATACTGTGATAATCTCCATACTCATAACAGTGCAATTGGATTGTAAATGTAAACTAAAATGATTTAAGTGGATCCAAGCTTCACCCTGCTTCCATCCTACTTGGAGTACTGAGTAGGAGTGAGCGGGATCAAGAAACCCTCTCACGTCAATGAGGGCAGCTGGGAGATCAATGGGGGGCATCAGGACCCCTCCCACCACAAGGTGTTTTTGGTTGAGGAGGTAGGGGTCTTCGCCCCCGCCTTCTTAAAGGGATAGTAATGTTTCATATTACACATAACTCCGAACGTTGAGCATGTGTAATACTAGTGTTCCACGATGTTCATATTCTCCAAAACTTGCTAGTTACAGTGTGATAATATGTTGAAGTTGATCCCTCCCATCCCTTTCCCTGATGTAGTCAAGGGACAGTCTTCAAGCAGTATTAGGAAAAACTGCCCTTCTTCGTTAAGGAGTGCAGGTTTTTCCTTACACTGAACAAGGGAAGATTGTCCCTTGTTATGATCTGTCCGGTAAAGATCTGAGGGGAGATGGCTTCTGGACAGGGAAAGGGGCAGGAGGGATCATCTTCAACATAATATTACACTGCAACTAGCACATTTTGAAGCATATGAACATCACACAGCAGCACTGTTACACATGCTCAATGTTCTGATTACTATCCCTTTACGCAAATGACATTGTCACAAGCAGAAATATCCCAGCATTGCCTGGGGGGGTATCTTTCTGTATGTGTGTGTATATTTGTGTTTGTAGAGAACTGTGTGCACGTATATTTGTTGTTTTGCAACTTGTGGACCTCTAGCCCTTTCATTGGCTCTGTGCCAGGTTAATCCCAAAAACATTGGGGTAAGAGAAAGTAGAAGCTCCAGACTAATTCGGTGAGTGTCTGAGATGCCATGCTGTGCAAAGCCACCTCCTGGTATATTTATATCATATTAGACATTGGTCTCCAGCAGGTGTTTAGAAACAAGCTGTTCGGTGCTTCAAGGACAATTCGCAGGCATCTATATTAAAGCTTGCTGGCTTAACACTTGTTCCACTCGTAAAACGTGCAAGCCTGGGCTCTCTTCTGACACCCACGAAATAAAGAATGAAGGAAGAATGGCTGCACTGTTTCAACCGAGAGATCCAACAGCGGAAAAAGTAAAACAATGTACTTTATTGAAAAAATCAAAAATGTAAAACAAATTCTTCGGACAATAGAGGTCAGGTCTCATGTCATATGCAGTGCAAGAAATACATAATCAACGCGTTTCGCGCTATAGGCACTTAATCATGACTACCAGGTTCCACAGTCAAACAACTACATTTAAAAAGCCTTCCACCAATCACATGAAATTCCTAATAAACTAATTAACGTTACTCAACCACACACCTCTCAAGTCTATCATCAAAGTCAACGGTCCATCCATTCAGAGTGTGTATACATGATGATCACACCAGCTGGACAACCACAGTACCATCGCCGTGTGTATATCCAAATCCGCTGGTGTTTTACACCAAACTCATAAAAAACATATATAATTCAATCAAACCCCACGAGTGTCGGAGAAGCATGCAAGCGCATCAGAATACAAATGTACTCAAATGATGTACCGCATGCCTCCCGGCACACAAAGGGTCAAATATCAACATAACCAACATCAGAGGTGCTGTGGCTGAACACAACATCCAATCCAGAATCAAGCGATTGATGAACAGACTTCCCAAATGTGTATAGATCTTATAAAAAACATATATGGAACATATAAAATATATATACCAAAACATGTGCCTTGATATTAAAAAGACTAATATCTTACAAAACACTATGCATCTTTATAAAGGTATCATCCTGTTCTTAGAGAAAATCAGTACCTATTATAGATTGTAAAGATATACAAAACTCCAAAGACATGACTCCAAAAACACTATAAAAGAACATGAATACTAAATATATAATATAAAATATAGAGTCTACATATAAAACTCAACCTCAGAATATGAAAAGCTAGATGCAAAATATACAATCAATCATGTAGACATCAAATGTCAAATAAGCAATATATAAATGTAACAAAGGGCACTTTGAACGAGTGCATGGGAGTTCATAGATGTAGCAAAAGAAATGATTGTTCAAATATAACATGCAACATCATATTCTCTATTGAGACCATGGGGACTTCTACTCCCCAGGTGGAAGATCCAAAAAACCTCCCTCCCCGAGAGACATCTATCTAGATCACCCCCCTCACTCCCAATGTTACTCTCTCAATGCCCTGTAAAGACAGAGAGTCATATTGTCTTCCATGATATTTGTCAAAATGAATCGCCACATTAGATCTTAAATTACCTCTCCTAATGTCACTCAAGTGCTCATTCATCCTTTCTCTTAAAGGTCTCATTGTTTTACCAACATATTGAACCTTACATGACATACAGGAGAGGAGATAGACAACGTTTTTGGTTGAGCAATTGATGTAAGCCCGCATCTCATAAATTTTACCAGTATTATAAGACTGAAAAACTTTAGACTCATTAATAAGAGTGCAAAGGCCACATCTCACTCCACCACACTTATACATACCCATTGTTGTTAACCAACATCTATTCAAATCTTTCTTATTGCCAAACAAACTAGGGGAGAGCCATCTCCCAATAGTAGGAGCTTTTCTCGAAACAAAGTTAACTCCTTTAGAAATGACTTCTTGTAACTTTTCATCTGCATATAATAAAGGAATATACTTCAAGATAATCCGCAGAAGTATGAAGCAGTGTATATGGGAATGGCTCAGCAAGGGTTAACAGTGGCAGCGGGAAGAAGGAAGCACACAAGTGATCGGAGGCTCGTAGAGTAGCGATACAGCACAGCAAGTGCCAATGAGACTCATCTATACTTGATACAATGCACAGAGAAACGGAAGGCTCAGCACAGGAGACTCGGCTCAGCAGGAATTAATACAGCAATCTCGAAAGGCTCAGACCCACACGCTGCAGCGATCAGAATGTCGCTGAGGCGACAACAGGAGCTGTAGACTGGAGCAGTAGAATTTCGGAACAGGTCCAGGAGCAGGAAGTTAGCCAGGCCGGGTCACATCACGAAGGAGATTCGCAGACAAGCCAGATCAGCAACGAGCAGGAACATCAGCCAGGCCGGGTCGGATCACGGGACAGGAACACAGGAGCGTAGTCAGTACAGGCCAAATCGGTATACAGGAGATCAGGAACACTGGAACACAGCAACAGCAGCACTGGCTCTGGAACACCACGAAAGGGCACCTGACAGGTGCCAATGGCCAGAATAAAAAGGTCACCAGGGGCGGGCCAACACAGCTCAACCAATAAGGGAGCAGCACAAGTGAGAGTGACAGAGAGATCACGGGAACCATAATAGTTGAGGAAGCAGTGTTTTGGACAGACTTTTCACTTCACTCAGACATTACTGTGTATATGTTACGGTCCTCGCCATCTTTGCCAGTAGCTTGACTGGCTTCAGGACGGCTAGGCGCATGCGCATGATCCGGTGCATACGCAATTGTCTGCAATGGTGTTGGTTGTCACACTGACGTCCCAACGTCATCAACTAGTCGCCCAGCTTCCACTTAAACGGGCCTGAACTGGGACTGGGCGCTCGGTTGTAGCTCGAGTCCCGGGCTGCTCACTTGCCACATTGTGGTCCTGGCATCAGAGCCCTTCAGTTCAGCCTGCATCCTCCAGTCCAGCCTGCATTTATCAGTGACCATCAATCTGGTCACCTTTCTGGATCTCTGCCTCCCCCAGTTCACCTTGCATCCTCCAGTCCAGCCTGCATCCACCAGTGACCCTCACTCTGATCACTTCACTGGATCTCTGCATACTTATTCCAGGCCTGCCTCTTTAACCCTGGACTGACCTTCAGGTACTGACCTCTGGCTTGTTATACTGGACTTACACTATCTCAGCCTGCCCTGACCCCTGGCTTGTTATACTGGACTTGCAGTATCTCAGCCTGCCCTGACCTCTGGCTTGTTATACTGGACTTGCATTATCTCAGCCTGCCCTGACCTCTGGCTTGTTATACTGGACTTGCACTATCTCAGTCTGCCCTGACCTCTGGCTTGTTATACTGGACTTGCATTATCTCAGCCTGCCCTGACCTCTGGCTTGTTATCCTGGACTTGCATTATCTCAGTTATCAACTGATCTTTGGGCCTATTATTTCTACCTGATAATTACCCTGTATTCTGGTTTTCCTACCAGTCTACTTTAGAACATACAGCTTCCTGCTACCCTCTGAGTTGCTCCTTCCACCCAGAGATAGGCTTCAGCGAGCTAACAATCTCACAGTAACAACTGAGCCACATTGCTATGGAACCCGCAGGGTTGTTAGTAGCTCTAAATACCCTGGCCAGTTGGATATCTGCCCTCACTGCTTCTGTACAAGAGTTACAGGTCAACCAAACCCATCTGCAGCAACAACTACAGGACCTTCTCTGACTCAAGATCTCTGACTCAAGGCAGACGCCCTGTTGAGGACTATGTTGCAGACCTTTGTCGCCTTTCCATTGACTCCAAATGGAATGAAGCCGCGCTTATGGACCAGTTTCATCTAGGCCTATCCGAAAGTCTGAAGGATGAACTGGTTCAGGTGCCTGTAAATCATAAAGAAGAAATTAAATTTGAAGTTATTCCATCTCTTTTGTTTCCTCTTATTTTGCGTTTTCCTTGGTTACAAATTTATGACCCCCATATTGAGTGGTCTTCTAAAACTGTAACCTTTCTCTCTACCTATTGTAAAGAGAAATGTCTTCTCAATGCTGAACCTACACTTTTGGCCTGTGTTGCAACCTCATCCATACCCATAGCCTATCAGGATTTCTCAAATGTCTTTGACAAGAAAGGAGCTGACCTTCTCCCTCCTCATAGGCCATATGATTGTCCTATTGAACTTCTCTCTGGATCAACCATACCCTATGAACATATATGTACCAAGAAAAAGTGGTGCAATTTTGGAGCAAACCCACTGTACCAAAGGGAACAAATAACAAATGTGCACAATACCTATTGATTAAAATGGGACATTTAACTCTTTGAGTGCGAGAGAGGTATCCAATGCATTGTGTTGAATGCTAGACACGTTTACAGTGGCATTGAGAAAGAAATGTGTTGGAGATAACTCTAGCATTAGGTTAACCCTTTGAGTGCCAGAGGGGTACGCAACGCATTGCAAAGCAATGCGTTGCATGCCCCTCTGGCACACAAAGGGCTAAAATCCTCATTTACAGCAATGGGAATTTTTCTCTCCATGGAGCAGTTGGTTTGCACCAGAACAATTTTTTCACAGTTCAGCCTTAAAGGGATAGTAAGGTTCACAAAAACAGCAGCTCCAATTAATCTTCATAGTATTTGGTCCACAGAGAGTGTTTTCAATACTGTCAGAGTTGTAGTTCAAGAGTAGTTGAATGATAACGTATTCCCCTCCCGCCCCTTTCACCTGGTCAATTGACTGGACAGGTCACAGCAAGGGACAATCTTCTTTCTGTGATCATAAGGAAAACCCTGCCCCCCTTGACAGGTGTTTCAGATTTTACCCTTATTATCATTGAAGATTGTCCCTCTCTGCGATCCATCTGGACCCAACCTTACTGCTCTGAGGTGAGCCTTGTTACATCAGGAAAAGGGGCGGGAGGGGGATACTTGATCATTCAATTACTCTTGTACTACAACTCTGACAGAATTGAAATAACACTCTCCATGGCCCAAATACTATGAAGATTAATTGGAGCCGCTTGTCTTGTGAAATATTACTATCCCTTTCAGTGGTGAAAATATAGAGGTCGCACCTGCGACCGGGCCCATGCACTCCAGGTGCCCGGCCTCCCCCTACGACCCTTCCACCTGGCGCCCGCAATCTCCCGTCGGCACTCTAGGAATGCAGAGCGCTAGGAGATGACATCATCTCCCAGCGCTTTGCATTACTAAGAGGACCGCGCTGGAGCTCCAGGGAGAAATGAGGGCATTATGGAGGGGGTCAATGTGGTGGGGGTCCTGTAGCATTTCTTGTACCAGGCCCCGGAAGCTTCTAGTTACGCCTCTGATCCTTTAATACATTAGTCCCAATTATTGTGAAAGAAAACAAAACAAGGGGTATCAAGGTTCCTTTTGTAGGAGAGCTTACAATGTAAAAGTTAGTGGAGTAAGTTTGATGACAAGAGAAATGTAAACATGCAGACCCATGAGTTTTATATCTGAAATTGCTACATTAACCATTTGAGTGCCAGAAAGGCATCCAATGCATTGCGTTGGATAACTCTCTGGCACTCAAAGGGTTAAAGTTGCTTATCATTTTTTTTTTTTACTGATATCTGTTACACCTTTGATAATTTCCCTTCTCTTGCACAATGTTTTCTTTGTGTCTTTGTTAGTCTAACATCAGTAAAATATTAAAGGGACAGTAGCTGACTGCAGGGGAATCCGGTCCCGGGACTGGCGGAGGCTCTTCAGCAGAACTGAGATTGTGATCTTGAAAAAGAAATACTTTATTGAAATGGTTTACAAAGTATGCTTGCAAACCAAGCACATTTTGTAGACCGTTCCAGTGAAGTAGCTCTTTTTCAAGATAGCGATCTCGGCTCTGCTGGTCCCAGGACCGGATTCCCCTGCAGTCAGCCAGAGAGCTGACATCAGGGAAAGGGAAGGGAGGGGGAACTTTCACAGAGAATATCTCTCAAACCATTAAGGTTTGAGAGATGGGCATTTAGTTTCATTTTTTAATAGCTACAACATTAATATTTTGACAATACCGTCCCTTTAAATCAACCTAATGTGCAGGCCACCCGCCATATGTTCGTTGATTTAAATGGGGATTTTAACCCTTTGAATGCCAAAGAATTGTAGACTTTTCTAGCATTCAAATGGTTAAAAGATCCATTTAACTCAATGAACAATTTTATTACTGCCCTATGGAGCAAATGGTCTGCCATACATTTGCTCCTCATATCAGGGTCCTGTGTTTATAGCACTGCTCCCAATGTCTAAACTATTTCTCTGGTAACAGAGATCAAGAGACAATCTCACTTTGTTCTCTGTCCATAGTTCCTGAACTGGTTTCTCAGACTCGAGATCTGATTGAGAGGCAACATCTGCTGGAGGCCCATGTGAACCTGAGGGACCTAGAAAGCTTCCGGGATGATGTACTCTATAGACTACAGAGAGTTGGGCCATTGGCAGGGTCCAAGCATTGTGCTAGTGATGATATGCAACATGGTGAAGATGCCTCTGTGTTAGTGCAAAGATTCTTTGCTGGTGTCCAGGATCTGAGTGAGGAGTTGGGACGTACTCTGTTTTCAATGGCTTATTCAGCAGTGAGCCTGGCATGTTCTGATCCATCTCTCTTTGTCTCTGCTGTTCGTATCATTGAACGTGAGGAATATCTGGACCTTGAAGAGTCCAGAGGACCTCCACAGCAACTCTGGAGACCTCCTGGCAGACCCAAGCACTGGAGGGAAAATTTCTTCAAATCCCTGGAAAGAGGTATATGTGAGAGACTGATAGGCTCTGGCATGGAAGAAGAAAATATAAATCCAGCAGGTTTGGTAAATCATTTCAAAGAGCTACAAAGCAGAGTACTGGAAGAACTGCAGGCAGTGTGCTCTGTACTAGCGCCATGTGTTCCCCCTCAATATGATCTGTGCAGAACTGTGGGCTTAATGTGTCACCATGCCATTTCCCGTCACCTTCGAGATATACTGAGCCGAGAGCTATCTCACCCTGCCCTTTATCGTGTGCTTTACTGGTCAATGATTGTGTACCCCAGGTAATGGAGCTCGAATACTGGCCACATGTTTGGGCATTTGGCAGTTTTATGAATAATAACTTGTACTATCTGTCTTAGTTCAGTTGTATAATACAAATATGTAAGTGCCTTTATTATTGGTGATACTTTTTTATTTGGACTAACATTTTATATTTTAAGAAAATATTACAAGAGATCTCTCTTAGCCACATGAGGTGGTACCAAGTGGTGCTAATCAGAAAGCTTGTTTTAAGCAATACAACATTCCAAAATAAGATGAAGTGTAGTATAGTGTAGTATATAGCATTATGAGTTATAAGAATCTTACAAGCAGACAGGGCAATAAATCTGTACAACACTGCCTATGTACTCATTTGAGATTGCCTTGGCTGGTCCCAGTGTATTAGTTTAAGTTTGGAATTATTTTTAAAGATCACAGTCTAAGACTCCTTATGCAAAACTAATTCAACACAGAGTCCCATCAAAGGCAGTATCCAGCTTATTATGAAATACTTATCACAATATTTGTGGTTTGGGATATTAACATCCAGTTAATGGTTTCTGAATTTTTGGGATTTTTTGTCTTTATAAGCACTGGGTTTTCTCACTTGACAAAGGGCCAGGTATGGGCCTGATATGTTGTGGCAGCACTTTCTTCAATTAAACATTATTCTGAATTTCAAACCTGCAGTGTATCATTGTATGGGATTATACACATGATTGGGCTGTAAATATGGAGGGTTATTCCCTGTTTAGGAGAGACAGGATTAATAGAAATGGGGTAGGTGTGGTCTTATATTTTAAACCAGAGCTAAATCCAATTTTAAGGGATTATATTAGTGTGGAAACTGGCCATAACTTGTAGTCCTTGTGGGTAGAAATTGAGGCTACCTGTGGAGTAAAAGGTAAAAAGAAAAAAGTTGTTGGCGGGTATATGCTACAAAACACCAAATATTGTTGAAAATGTTGAGGCCCAATTGTTACTGGAGATTAGGAAAACTGCATATCTTGGGCGTACCATAATTATGGGAGAGCTTAACTATCCAGATATCAACTGGATACATGAGACTTATCATAGTGCAAAAAAGGGAATTAGATTAGCAAAAATAGATAATGAAACTAGCATTGCAAGGGACAGCAAGACTAATCAAAAAAGTTTTTCAAATACATAAATAGCAAAAAACATAAGAGAGAGTGCATTGTTTCTTTCAAAAATTAGATGGTTGAGTTGAAAAACACTTTCTTTGCATCAGTATATACAAGGGAACAAGAAATGGTAGAAGAACCTCAACAAGTAAAAATAAAACCATACCATTATCAGATATTGAGTTAATACAGAAAGAGGTCATGGGAAGACTGAACAAAATTAAGACTGCAAAGCACCAGGTCTTGATGGTATACATCCAAGGGTTTTTCAGAAACTCAGCTCAGTGTTAGCAAGACCCCTCTTTTTACTCTTTAAAGTTTCTTTCACCACAGGCTCAATGCCACTAGATTGACATAAAACCAAGGTAGTGCCTTTATGTAATAAGGGAACTAAAACAGAAACTGGCAATTATAACCCTGCGAGTTTGACCTCTGTAGTGGAAAAACTGATAGAAGGGATAATAAGGGATTATAGTCAGGATTGCACCAAAGAAAATAAGATAATTAGCAAGAATCAACATGGCTTTATGAGTAATATACCATGCCAAACTAATATTTTGAGCTTCTATGAAGCAGTAAGTAGCAACCTAGATAATGGTAAAGCAGTTGATGTAGTATATCTAGATTTTGAAAAGGCATTTAATACAGTGCGACATAGGAGACTAGGGTATAAAATAAGGAAATTGGTGCTAGGGAATAACCTTTGCAATTGGATAGAAAACTGGTTGAAGGACAGGGAACAGTGTGTTGTTGTAAACAGTCAATCCTCCAATACAGTTAAAGTTGTGAGTGGAGTACCTCAGGATTCAGTACTTGGTCCATTGCTTTTTAACTTGTTTATAAATGGAGATATATATAAAAAGCAAAATATCAATATTTGCAAATGACACTAAATTATGCAGAGTAATAAATTCAAAACAGGATATTTGTACCCTACAGAGGGATTTACATATAATGGCAGATTGGGCAAACAAATGGAATATGACATTTAATGTGGGAAAGTGTAAAGTCATGCATTTAGGAATAAAAAATCCCAAGGCTACTTATGAACTAAATGGAATCATTTTAAGGAATTTGTTGCTAGAGAGAGACCTGGGACTTCTTGTAAATCGCAAACTTGGAAGCAGTGACCTGTGTCAAATAGCAATAGCAAAAGCAAACAAAGTCCTGCCAAGCATAAAAAGGGATATTGAAGCAACAGTGGATAAAATAATTTTGCCACTGGTCAAATTGTTGGTAAGACCTCATCGTGAATATTGGGCACCAGTTCTGAAAAGGATATTCTAGAACTGGAGAGGGTACAGCGAAGAGCAGTGGAATGGAGTACTTGATGTATATGGAGGAACGACAAGACAAGCTTGGTTTATTTACTCTAGAGAAAACACACCTAAGAGAAGATCTTATCACATTGTACAAGAGTATGAGAGGTCAATACAAGATCTCTCTGGTGAGCTTTTCATTCCAAGGCCTGATCAAATAACCTAATTTACTAAGTAAAATTGTTTCATACTGTCTGGTTCCAAGATTATTATCATACACCAGGGGTAGTCATTTGTTAGATCTTCAGCTGCTGGATTATAAATCGTATCCTCCCCTACCAGCCAAAGGCTGGCTGGAGATTATGGGCTTTGTAGCATTGTCTCCAAAAGTTGGAAGGTGAACAATTGACTACCCCTGTCCAACAGTGCTGTCTTGCTTTAGAGTTCTTCATTGTTTTAGACAAATGTAGCTATTAACACTACTTAGTACCATTTAACCTGTTGAATGGAGTGGATCTCTTTAAAGCTTGTTTTAAAATACAAACTGTCAGTCCAAATAAAGACAGTATCACCAATACGAAGGTGTGTATTAAAGGAATTGGTATGCTTTATTTTAACTTTTATTATTGTAGTGATAGTATATCTTTATTTATCCAGCTGTATCTGTTTCTGCAAAAGATAATACAGACTCTGTGTGTGTCTTGCTTTATGTCCTATGATCCTTGGCATATACAGGTGAGCCATAGACTCTGTATTTACATACAGCAGGTAGAGGGCACTCACACTAAAAACAAAAATAGAAAACTGAAATAACTGATTCAATGTAAGTATGTACACTAAATCCAACTAACCAAACAACTAAAATAAAGCGATACTAATCCTTTACTGTATGTAATTGCACACAGTTCTTATAACTATGTGTGTTCCTTTGATTGGCTATGCAGCTTGTGTCTCTGTTTATATCTCTGAGTGCATAGATGTAGACTTGAGGTACTGAGGCTGATGTACTTAGGAAAGGTGGCGCAAATCACCTGCGCCATAGGGAACAAATAAACATTCCCCAAATTCCCATTAAATAGGGGTTTTAACCCCTTGAATGCTATAGAGGTGTCCAGCTTATTGTTTCACTATGTGTTAGCGACCTCTCAAGTATTTAAAACGATAGTAATGTAACAATATAAAGGCATATCTAATTATTCATTATGCCTTTTTATAATGCTCCCTACCATTCTAATTGTCCATATCAGTGTTGTTTGATTGTAATTTCATTTTAAAGTTTCCCCTTTTCGCCTCTTTTCTCTATGTCATTCTTCATCCCCTCAGATCTGAAAGCCGGTCACTTGACTGGACAATGAGGGACAATATTTTCTTTGTCTTTATAAGGAAAACCCTGCCCCACTTGACTAAGGGGGCAGGGTTTTCCTTATGCTGACACAATATTGTCCCTCATTGCGATCAGTCCGGACTAGCTTTCAGATCTGAAGGGAAGAAGAACGATGTAGCGAAAAGAAGTGGGAGAGGGAAACATTAAAATAAAATTACAATCAAACTACACTGATATGGACGATTAGAACAGTATGGAGAGTTATAAAAAGGTATAATGAATAATCTGATGTGCCTTTATATTGTTACATTACTATCGCATTAAATCTTTAAAAGTCCTTTTGAAATCAATGGGAATTTCTATATACCTCCTATGGCTTAGTTTACTGGCCCCACAATTGCTCCACTTTTCTTAGCATAGCAGCCTCCCAGACATTTTGACCAGAATTCTTCAAAGTGTGGAATGAGCACTGTATACATTAAACCTGCATATTTATCAATTATCATTAATATTTCCCTGTCCTACATATGCAAGATAAGGAAATGCAAGAAAAAGATGGCTTATAGTTGCACTTATAGTGAAAAACAAACACACAGCATATATATATATATATATATATATATATATATATATATATACACGTGTCTGTCACATACATAGGATGTACCAGGTTGAACAAAGTGGATAGAGACATCATATTTATGTGATATGTTCGCTCATGAAGGATTGTGCAAGTTCCAGATAAGATACCGCCATTGATGAATTTGTAAATGGTGAATGCAATCTGAGTATTTGTTTGTGAATTCAGCCATTTACTATCTGAGGAACAGCAGCCTTTGACTGTAAAAAATTGCAGTTCTGCGACAAGCCAGCTGCATTGTTTTATATGATACTTTGAACCCATGACATGCTAGAGAGGTCTCCAATTCATTCCTTCACATTGAACTTGAGACCTCTCTAGATTTTAAGAGTTTAAAAGTCCCATTTAAAATATAGTAATGCCTGAAAATAACTTAATATCTATTGGTGAACGTTTAAGAATGTGACTGGTGTCAAAATGTGAACATTTTGTGATTCCTCCCTCCCTTTCATTTCACTTACATATGTTTCTTCATCATTGAAGCATCTGATATGATTGACTGATGGTTGCCATGATAACCCTGTCAAGCAGAAAAGAGTGAAATTCCTTTTGTGAGACATTTTACTGTGTCCTGAACACTAAATAAAATGTAGCAAGTGTTCAGGACACAGTAAATTGATTAATAGAGAGGCTAATTCTGTCTTGTTCTGTTTGGATAAGTAAGCTTGCCATGACAACCCTAGGAGAGGGACTCAAAAAATAAAACTAACTTCAGGGGGACAGCATTTTAAAGTGTCAATGACATCAGTTACACTCTTAAGTGTTGAACAACATATTTAAATGAAGTTATTTTTATGCATTACTATTTCTTGAGTGCCAACAGGGTATTCAACATATTGCTTTGGAATGCATTGGACACCCATCTGGCACTCAAAGGGTTAAATCAAAGTTGATTTGGGGAACTAATATTTTCCCCTATGCTGCAGGTGGTGTGCCCCAGTATATCCTGTCTTTAATTTTCTAAATAAGGTCCTATATGTCTTGTATAGTCTCACACTACTGTAGGTAGCTGTGTGTGAACGTGTGTACTATGGTCTGTGTGAGACTGTATGCTTTGCGTAGTCTCACATTACTGTAGGTGGTAGTGTGTGAACGTGTGTATGCTGTTTTGTGGGGGACTGAATGATTTGTATAGTCTCATATTACGTCCGTTGCAGTGCGTGAACTTATTTAAGGTGCTATGTGAGAGACATTATTGTAGGTAGCAGTGTGTGATCGTGTATGGTGCTTTGTGGGTGACTGTATTCTTTGTGTAGTCTCACATTAAAGGTAGGTGGCAATGCATGAATGTGTGTATGGTGCTTTGTGTGAGACAGTATGCTGGGTGTTGCCTCACATTACTGTAGGTGGAAGTGTATGAACATGTGTATGGTGCTTTTTGGGGGCTGAATGCTTTATGTAGTCTCACATTACTGTCAGTTGCAGTGCGTGAACTTGTGTAAGGTACTATGTGGGAGACATTATTGTAGGTTGAAGCGTGTGATCGTGTATGGTGTTTTGTGGGTGACTGTATTCTTTGTGTAGTCTCACATTACTATTGGTAGCAGTGTGTGAACATGTGTATGGTACCTTGTGGGAGGCTGTATGCTTTGCCTGGTCTCACACTACTGTAGGTAGCAGTGAGTGAACGTGTATGGTGCGTTGTGGGTGACTATATGCTTTGTATGGTCCCACACTGCTGTAGCTAGCAGTACTTAACCCTTTGAGTGCCAAAGGGGTATACAATATGTTTCTATGCAATTATTTCTATAACCCTCTGGCACTGAAAGGGTTAAAAGTGTGTAAGGTGCTTTGTGGGAGACTATTTTTTGTGTGGTCTCAAATAACTCTAGGTAGCAGTGTGTTAACGTGTGTACAGTGTTCTATGTGACTCGATGAACAAGCCTATAATGCATTTTTATTGTCACCAATAAGGGCTTCAGTTAGCGACAGACATGCTTTTAACCCCTTGAGTGCCAGTGGGGTATGCAACTCTTTTCTGTGCATTTTGTTGCACACCATTTTGACACTCAGAAGACTGGGGTAATGTATCTTTTACTTGTAAAACTGGGGCAAAATAAAAGATTAGAAAATTCTTTCACTGAACAAACATGTTGTCCTTCAACTTCTTAACCAATTTGGACAGTTCGGATCTTTCTTTACTAAACTAATCTGTGATTTAATGTTACATATGCAAGATAAGTTACTTGGTAGACACTGAATATAAATTATTTCATAGTTTAGAGAGGTCTCAAAATCATTGCTCCGAAATATACTGGAGACCTCTCTGTAGCATTGGTGGAGATTAATGCTTAATTTTTTTTTTCATAATTTTATAACGTACAAAAATTGAAAATATCTTAAATAGGCTGATCAGTCTAGGGATATATAAACCGGTAAATAAATTATCTAAATTAGTATGTAAACTAGACTTCCTAGCAACATTTAAACTGACAAATAAACCGGCCACTAAAATCCAGGAATGCATTTACGTTATTTTGTAGTGATGATTGATACCTAGAAGGGCTGGTGAAAGGGTTCAGTCTTTTTTCGTCCTCACGCACTCACTGCACATTTCTCCTGTTTGAAAGCAGGTCAGTCTAATCAGAAGAATAGTAGATATATTATGCTTTTATGAGTAATAGTTTAGGTGATTTTAACTAGATGTTTTTAAATCCAACGTGTTTCCAAGAAAGTAATTTCTTCAGGAGCAATTTTTAATTTAGATTTTTTTTTGTTTGTTTAAGCCATAAAGATGGCAGTATGTATTGGATAGGACACTCTTAAAATTACGTACCTTGGCAGGGTAAGTAAGCTTTAACATACTTTAGCCAAACTATGCTGATAAGGTTTACTTTTGATGGTTGCCATGATAACCCTGTCTAGCTGAAAAAACTGAGATTCCTTTTGTGAGACATTTTACTGTGTCCTGAACACTAAATAAAACATAGTTAGTGTTCAGGACACAGTAAAATTATTCATATAGGAATGGTATGACACATTGAGCATGGTACAGTGACAACTCCTGAGAACCACTGTTCTAAATAAAGAGAAAATAACATAATCAAAAACTATAGTGAATGCAGTAGTTTATGAATAACAGGCTATAACAGAATAACCCTCTAAGAACCACAGGGTTGTGTAATGTATTGTTTCATAATGTGTTACGCACCCCTCTAATCTTTAAAGAGACTGATGAGCTTGAAGTAATATGTGAGTTATGGTTCATTAATTAAACTGACACATTTCACATGTAGTGTGGATTATTGACTATACTGACACATTTCACATGTAGGGTCTCCCATACTTGTTACAGTAAGGATGTGATGGGACATCCTGATCTGTCTCCAGAGATTGATACAGCAGAGCTTGGACCTCTCGTTTCCCCAGAATTGCTAGAAGAACAAATGAATCGCTACACACGCAGCGTGAGGGTAAGTGTGATGGGATGGCTGGGTATGATGCAAGTGTTATGAGTCCCACAGGTCCCACTTCATTTCAAGCAGGAATTGTGCCAAGGTACAACAGTCACCTTCCATGGTCAAAATGTTACAAGGGTGTGCCAGAATATAGGAATGTTGTGTTTGTATGCCACAAGAGAGACACAGTAGCTGGGAAGGAGGTGTTATTGGGGGAGATATTTCCCCCAGGTCCATCCACAGTTGTCTAACACAGAACTAAAACCCATATTAAGTAAGCTAAGGAGATGCAGACTGGAGCAAATCAACTGTACCATAATGGACAAATAACAATTCCCCAAATTCTCATTGATTTAAACTGGACTTTTACCCCTTTGAATGCTTTAATTTCTCCCCTATTGTGCAGTTGATTTTCTCCATTTTCTTATTGAACATGACCCAAACTTGACCCTTTGTCAGTAACAAAAACACTGAAAATCTCTTAATCTCTTGAAAGCCAGAGAGATCTCTTGTACATTGCTTCACACTGTGTAATGTGTTGCAAACCCTACCGGCACTCAAAAGGTTAATTTTTTTCCTTCACAAACATTTTCAAAAAGCCCTTTCAGTGCTTTGCAATGCATTGCGTACCCATATGGCACTAAAAGGGTTAAACTGTGGAGGTATTGATATGTGGCTTAGTGCCCGATATAAAAACATCCACGGGTCACTTGTGTAGGGATCACTACTTTAGTATTTTTCCTATGTTTTTTGACAGTTCACTTGCACGTTGGTTGTTAGGCACACGAGTTAGGGGACTTAGCTCCAACGTTTTTTGCCATTAGTATTCGGTGGTAAAAGTGAGTCTCTTAACGCATGTTACTAGCAAGCATGTACAATTGAATCTCAAATTCAACTGCTTCAACATTGCTTTGTATGGGTTGTTCAAATTTAGCACCCATAACTGACTGTGACTTAAATCTACCAACAGTACTTTATTTATCGCTGCTAATTGGATCGAGCCCTAAAGGAGATAATCTCTCCAATTCCTATGTTATTCTGTGGAACCACATTTTCAAGTTGGAGTGAATTTAGAGCAGGGGTTCTCAATATATTATTGCCTAACCCGTTATCTGGAATTTTCTGGACACCTATCATTTTGCATGTCATTTGTAAAGAGGGGACATTAAAGGTACAATGACATCCTTATGCAGTTATTCTTATTTTTTCACAATCAGAATGACAAAAAAAATATATTATGCATAGCAATTTCTATACATGAGCATTTGAAACTCAACATTTACATTATTTAAACAAACACATAAATCTTAAGCTGGTAATCACTGAACACTTAAGTGTCATGACACCCTTATTTAAAACCAGCTCCACAGAATAATACAGTATTTGAATAGTGCAACTCTTCCCAAAACTAGGTGTCTGGTGCAGTAGTATTCTGCTGGCCACATTCACAGCTTTTTGGGTATGCATGAAAGGCACTCTTCAGACACCACACTGCATTCACTGCCTATTGGGAAATCTGTCTCTGTCTGTAAAGCAAATACTACTGTATCACAAAATAATCATTGTGTGTTCCCTGCAAGTCAAGATATTTGTTCAGTGCTCTTAATAGTCTAGGTATGTTGGTGTGCTTTATTTTTCAGGCATGTCTGGCCCAGTGGATTCAGAAGGCTTTAGAAGTAGAATATGCCGACTGGTTTAGGGAACAGGAGCCAGATAAAGATCAGGATGGGATGTATCTGTCCAGTCTACAACAACTTATCATGCAGGTAATGAGATGCTTTTTCATTCTATACAGTGATCATATATATTAACACAGAAAAAAAGCAGAAATACTTCTCTAAGTGTAGTTTCGTTACTTTTGCAAAGACCACAACCAGACACCCAGCTATTCTCTTAGGAAACTTCTCACATACTTCTGAGGCATATCCTGCCTCTAGGAGATATCAGCAGTCTCTGGTGCACACCCCACTTCCTGAATATGGCCCCAGATGTAGTGTGACAAGCTACTACTTCATGGAAATAGTCATGTTCACTGATATTCTAATTCTTAGTTATTCCCATAAAAGAACATAAGGGTCCACACGACCTCAATGACACACTTTTTTGAATCACGTGTGTGGCTTAAAAAAAGAATGGATGACTCAGCACTGTCAGAAATCCTTTTAGTCATGCATTCATTTTTCTAATTCGTTTTTTCCTCTTTCAGCGTGGTTAGTCTTAAGAAAGCATCTATCTCAAACAAAACAATAATAACTAAAACCGAACTGGAGTCATATACACTTAACCCCTTTGCGTCCAATGACGTGCCCGGACCATCACACCTGTCCTTGACTTAAGGACCAGTGTCCTGGCATCTTGGCACGTCAAGTGTTAATTCTCCCATCGCCGCCACAATATGCGATGGGAGAGATGCAGGCTGGCTGTTACCTCACCATGAGAAAATCTCGGGTCTGGTATATGAAGGTTGCCATTTACCCGATGCAGACTGTCGTTTATAATTCTTATTTAATCTTTAAATTGGGAAACCCTAATCAAAAATCCACTTTTTTGCAATTCCAACTGCATGTCATTTCTAGTTTTTTGTTTGAAGGGGAAACAGAAGCTTTATAGCAGAGACCTGGTTTAGGACACTATCCATTTAAAATCCTCCCAACCCCCCAAAAGAGAAACCCACAGAAATGCTGCAGAGTGTGCTACGCCAATGGCAAACGGACAGAAACCACCTTCTACTGTCCTACAAAACCTGGGCTCTGCATTGGTGACTGACTGCATGAAGCAGTATCACGTAGTTGCAATGAAGCAGTATCACGTAGTTGCAATGCAGTAATTCAGTAAGCATTATTTTATTATTTGGCCATGTTTTCCCCAAATCACATCCCTCCTTAGATCACATCCCTCCTTAGATCAAAGACTATGAAAATATAATGGGAAGCAACGCACCCTGCTTTTTCCATGTGTGAAAATGGAAATGTGCATGTTCTCAACTGAACCCAGTAAATCCCCCAAACCCTGACAAACCTATGCATATGGAGCACTGCCATACTCAGAACATGTAGCTGAATTGTGGACAGTGCATTTTTACAAATATCCAAATATCCTGTGTTTGAAATCCACAGCAACACCGAAATATAGGTGTGAAAATACAGGGTTTTCTCTGTCGTCCAATACAGGTTACTGGTAACTTTGGGTAGGTGATCAGCCCCTTTAATAGGCAGGAGCAATTCTGAGAAGTGACTGCTGGGTGGAGCTTACCTCCTCTCCTTAGCTTGCAGCTAGCCAATCCCCAACCAGTAAGATTTGTTCCTTGGTCAAAAGAGAACAGTTCTGTTATAGCGTTTTATTATTTTGTGTTAGAAAAGGAATACCACCATTAGGCAGATTACCATCACTGACAATTCCCATCACCCAAATGTGGATAGCTCAGTTTACCGGGTGTTTTGTGGACCTAAGCCCTGGGGGAAAATCTTGGCTGCAAGTTCTTTCCCCAGGAGTTGCCCACCGAGGCTTCTTCTTGATATATGGTAATCTGAAGACAGAAGACCTGCTGAAAAAGGTGAGCACCTTTTGAGTGCTGAGGTCCACATGTCCCACGCTTCCCCTCCGCACAGGAGTCTCTATTGGACTTCCTATTACATACTCATGCACTCATTGGGTTTATTCTGTATGTCTGTGAGGTGTTTGGAGCAAGTTTCTGTGGTAACTTAACCCTTTTGTTGCTGGTTAGCACGTTTTGGGTGGGGTTTGGACACTTTCCCTACTGGGACCAGTGTTTTTTGGCTCTACTGTTTATTTGAGTGGGCTTTTGTGTTGTTTTAAGTGTTGGTATTCACCTAGTTAACTTTATGTTCCGTGCCTTTACGGCGCGCGTTTACCGCATAGACGCCATTGCTTCATTCACTTCTATGGGACTTTACAGTTTGGGACATATCTCTGCAACTGCTCCACGTAGCGTGGTCTGAGATGGCTCATTTTGTTGGTTTTCCTTTGCTCTGTCATCCAGTCAACATTCTGGGGATGTTGGGGGCTTTAGGGGGCTTCGCGCACTGTTGGGGTACTCTGTCAGTGAAACTACGTTTCCCATGAGCACTCGCTTCGCGTGCTCATTTCTGATTGACTCGCATCACAGCAGCCATTTTGTGTATTCGCAGATCGAGTATCCTACGCAGGGCTTGGACTCTCCTTCTCTCCTCCACAGCTTAACCCTTTGCCTACCAGATAAGTCTTAATTTAGTGTTTCTGGGGTACATTAATTGTCATACATGCTTTATTGTGGGTGTTTTGATACTTTGACCATTTTGACTCTGTGAGAATGTCTACTCCTTTAGACCTTGGGGCTAAACCTAAGACTAAGGATACTGGGGTGTCTGTGTCCTCCATTGCTCATTGCTCCTCATGTCAATCAGGATTACCTAGAGAATACTCAAGTCATGTTTGCCCAGCATGCGCTGCTGCCCCTGAATCCCCTGCTGGGGCCTCCAGCCATGCATTAGAGTCAATATGGATGCAAGAATTTAAGGCTACTACCAGGGACCTCTGGTCCACCTTACAATTGCTTCCATCCACTTTACAGGGGGTCTTCACTTCGTTGCAGACCCCTGCCCCCATCAGATCTCCCCTGCTTAAACCACCGGGTGTACCTGATGTGTCTGATTCCTCTGAGGAGGAATTATTGGTGGACTCTAATGATGATGACTGTTCCTTCATCTCAGATTTTTGGGGACCCCTTCGAGGCAGACCCCGTTCCCTCAGCTGAGGGCCTGATCAGGGTTGTGTTGTCCACCCTGAACATTCCCTTGGTGCAGGAGGTGTTCTGACCCCTCAGTTTCCAGGAGCCTGTTAGGCCCCATGCTTGCTTTCCACCTAATCCCACCCTTGACCACTTGGTGTCAGAGGAGTGGAAATTTCCAGACAAGAAACCTTCTGGGTTTTGCTAAACTTTATCCATTTTCTGACACAGTGGATTCCCCAGTGTCCAGGCTTCTAAATCAACTGGCTTGCCAGTGGCTGACACGTCTGCTCTTAAAGACTGGACTCACAAGAAGCTTGAGACTTCTCTCAAGGCTATTTTTGCGACTGCGGGCTCTGCCCTTCACCCTACATTTGCCGCTGCATTGGTAAATAGGGCTGTGGCTGTTTAGACTGAACAGCTCAATTCTGCTGTCCATCAGGGAGCCACTACTTCTGACATATTGCGTCTTCTCACTAACATTGCTGAGGCTCAGCATTATGTCTCTGTTGCCTTGGTTGATGCTGTACGTATGGTAGCCATGGCATCTACCATGTCTGTGGTAGCCAGAAGGGCTCTTTGGCTTAAGATCTGGCCAGCTAACACAGCCTCCAAGAAGGCTCTGCTGTCTTTGTCTTTTCAGGGTTCTTCCCTGTTTGGGCCTGAACTTAAGGATCTCATCAATGAGGCCACTGGAGGGAAAAGTTCTCACCTGCCAGTGGTCCTAAGGAAGAAGGCACCTGTTAAAAGGAATCGACTTTTTCGTTCCTTTCAAGCAGACTCTCGTCAAGCGACCCAGACGGTCCCTCAGGCTCAGCGCTCCTCATCCAAGCCTAAGCAGCAATGGAGAGCCAAGTCCTCCACGAAGCCCAAGACTTCCAAACCTTCTTCTGCATGACTCACCGAACCCGGGTCCCCATCCGCAGGTAGGTGGCCGCCTACACCACTATCTCTCAGCTTGGAGGCCTCTGTGGTGGACCCATGGGTTTTACAGGTGGTGGCCTGGGGATATAGGATTCCCTTCACCTCCCTTCTTCCTCCAAGAACCTTTGTTTCTCGTTCTCCCTTGAGAGTAGAAAAGAGACGCCTTTTCTAAGAAGCTATACAGGCCCTTCTGGACAAGGTGGTCCTGGAACCAGTTCCTCCTCAGGAGAGGGGGTTGGGATTCTACTCCAACCTCTTTGTGGTTTCCTAAAAGGATGGGGGCTGTAGTCCCATTTTGGATCTGAAGGACCTCAACTCCTTTGTGGTCAGGTCCCAGTACCGCCAGGAGTCTCTGCACACGGCGATAGCAGCCATGTATCCTGGGGAATTTCTGGCCTCTCTGGACCTTCAAGATGCATATCTGCACATCATGATTCATCCAGAGAGTCGTCAGTATCTCCGCTTTGCCATAGGGCACTTCCAGTCCTCTGCCCTCCACTTTGGCCTCACCACGGCTCCTCAAGTCTTCAACAGAGTACTGGGAGCATTGATCTCCGTCCTACATCAGAACGGCATCAGAGTGACTCCATATATGGACGACCTCCTCCTGAAGGCCTTGTCTCCAGATCTCCTTCACTGGCAGGTGCAGGACTGCATTCCTGATCTCTCCCATTACAGGTGGATCATCAATTTGGACAAGTCAGACCTTGTTCCTTCTCAGAAGATGGTCTTTCTGGGCCTCCTCTTCAACACTCAGAGGGGGATGATGTTTCTGACAGACAAAGTATCACAGTGCCTGTGATCCTCCTCTGTCACTCTCGCTTGTGGTGGACTCTGATTTGCTGAGTCGGTTTGGCCCGCCCTTGGTGACCTTTTTATGCCTGGCCGTGACACCTGTCAGGGGCCCTTTCGTGGTGTTTCTGAGACAGTGTTGCTGTTGCTGTGTTCCTGATTCCTGTGTACCAATTCGGCCTGTTTTGACTACGCTTCTGTGTTCCTGCTCGTGATTGACCCCGGCTTGTCTGAGAACCACCTCCGTGATCTGACCCAGCTTGGCTGACGTTCCTGCTCGTCATTGACCCGGCTTGTCTGCAAACCCTCTCCGTGATCCGACCTGGCTTGGCTGACGTTCCTGTCCGTGATCTGACCCGGCCTGGCTGACTTCCTGCTCCGTGACCTGAACCGGCTTGTTCCAGTGATCCGTTTTGTTCCGGCTACCCGTTCCTGTTGTCGCCGTAGCGACATTCTGACTTCCGCTGTGCTGGCCTACCAGGCGGATCGTGTTCTTCATTAACACTTGCAGTGCCTAGTTTCCAGTGCTGAGTCTCCGTGCTCATCTTTGCAGAGCTGTGCAACCGTTAATGAGCCATCCTTTACACTTGCAGAGCTATCCCTCTAGTACTGAGCCTTCGATTCTAAGCTGCGACTTAACCCTTGTTGTGCTGCCGTCTCCATTGCTGAGCCCACTTGCACCGGTATTGAGCCTACGCTGGTATTTCGCTACTTCTGCTGAGCCGGCCGCGTTCTGGTCGGTGGCTCACCGTAACACCCGCAGAGTAGTCGAGTTGGTTAACATACCCGGTAGAGGCGCTATTGGCTCTTACCCATACGGTGGTTTCTCCGGTTAAGCCCATGTGGGCTATTGGCTCAAGCTATTGCAGCTAAGGGTGGTCTCCGGTATACGCCCGTGATACGCTATTGACTTTGTTCTCGCAGTACATTGTGGTCTCCGTTGTTACGCCCGTGGGGGCTACTGGCTCAAGCTCTTGCAGGTTGTCTCTGGTATACGCCCGTGGGGGCTATAGGCTCATATTACTCCGGTACAGTTGGTCTCCGTCATTACGCCCGTGGGGGCTATTTGCAAGCTCTTGCATCAGAAGCTACTACTGTTGAGACGCCCGTGGGGGTTACCGACTCACGCACTTGCAGATTTAGTTGTATCCGTTGTTACGCCTGTGGGGGCTATTTAAGCAACTATTCTGCCAATTCTACCTCTGAACTAGCACTGCCTAGCAGCCTCCCTATCTTATGAACTTTAGGTGTTGCACCATCTACACCTATAACTGCTTCATCACCATCTTGGGCGTGCCAAACACCACAACAGAGACTAACTAATTATTGCATTTAACCCTTGCTTTGTTTCACTACTGTGTGCCTGTCCTGTGACAGTATATGTGATAACTCTGTTTCTGTATACTGGGCCTGTGGGGCAAATCTGTATATTATCACAATATTTTGTGTTGCCTGTAGAGGGCGATCTTTTCTTTTAATTTTCATTTAATAAAACTGTGTTTTATTCTAACCTGCTGGTCTGAGTGTCAGTTAATTTCCACCATAGAAGCAGTCCCGTTTGCTATGGCTCACACCAGGGAACTTCAGAGGTTTTTGATCCTGACCTGCAAGGGCTGTCCAGATCTACTGGAAAGATCCCTGTCTCTCCCACTTCAAGTGGAGCAGAGTCTCTCATGGTGGCTCAACCTGAACAATCTCCTGAAAGGCAGACCCTTTCTTGTGCCCTTTTGGACCACCGTGACGATGGATGCCAGCCTCTCCGGATGGGGAGCGGTGCTAGGGCACTTGAGTGTTCAGGACAAGTGGTCTCAGGAAGAATCTCTCCTTTCCATCAATGTCTTGGAGCTTCAGGTGATATTTCATGCCCTACATCACTGAACACAACCACTGGAGGATTGTCCAGTAAGGGTGCAGTCGTACAACGCCACGGCAGTAGCCTACATCAACAAGCAGAGTGGCACAAGAAGTTTCGCAGCTAGGTTAGAGGTCAAGGCTATTTTATCATGGGCAGAGGAGCATGTCCCTGCCATTTCCACAGTTCATATTCCTAGTGTAGACAACGTTCTGGCAGACTTCCTCGGTCAACACAAAGTGGACAGTGGAGAGTGGGAGCTGCATCCAGAGGTGTTCAACCTCATCATACAGCAGTGGGGTCTGCCATGCATCGACCTGATGGCAACCAGACACAATAGGAAGGTTACAACCTTCTGCTTTCACTGGACAGATCCCATGGCTCTGGCAGTGGATGCCTTTTCGATCCCGTGGACGTTTCCTCTGGCTTACATCTTCCCTCCTGTACCTCTGTTGACCAGAGTTCTTCGGAAGCTGCGACTGGAGTGCTGCCCAGTCATTCTGATTCCTCCATACTGGCCACTGCAAGCTTGGTTTCCGGAGCTTCTGGACCTCTCTGTGGTGGAACCTCTTCCACTTCATGCCCGTCCAGATCTTCTTCTACAGGGTTGCCTCTGGAAAGAAGATGTTCCTCGTCTGGCTTTGACGGCTTGGAGATTGAATCTTCAATTTTGAAGAAGAAAGGATTTTCTTCTGGTGTGGTGGCTACTATGCTTAGTACCCGCAAGCCTGTTTCATCTAAGGCCTACCATCGGGTTTGGTCTACCTTCCTGGCTTGGTGTGCTGACAGAGACCTGCTCAGGATTTTGACCTTCCTACAGTTCTTTCCTTCCTACAGGATGGTGTGGATAAGGGTCTCAGTCTGAGTTCTCTCAAGGTTCAGACTTCTGCGCTCTCTGTCCTTTTTCAGAGGCATCTTGCTATCATTCCTGATGTCAAGGTTTTCGTCCAGGGGGTTGCTCATACCCGTCCGGTATTTAAGTCCCCTGCTCCTCAGTGGGATCTTAACCTGGTCTTGGAAGTATTCCAACGTCCTCCCTTTGAGTCTTTGGCTACCATTCCACTACGTCTGCAGACGTGGAAGATGGCCTTTCTACTGGCCATTGTTTCTGTTCTCCGAGTTGCAGAGCTGCATGCCCTGTCTTGTAAACCACCCTTTCTGGTTTTCCACAAGGACAAGGCTGTGCTTCGCACCTCCCAAGAGTTTCTCCCGAAGGTTGTGTCCGAGTTCCACATCAATTAGGAGATTGGCAGAATGTGGGGGTCCTTTCGGGTTCATGCTTACCATGCAAACCATAGCGGTTTGAGAGATAGGGTTTGGATCATATTTATTAATATTTTAAACTCTACAAAACTGGAAACATTTTTTTGGGACATTACTGTCCCTTTAATGTGTTTTAATGGCTTCACTCTTAACACTTCACATTATGGGCATATTTTGATACATAGTCTATAGATGATTTGATTCTAACAACACATTGAGACTGATATACTAAGAATATCTGGAGTAAACCAACTGCGCCTTCGGGGAAAATAAACAAAATTTCCATTGAAATAAATGTGATTTAACCCATTGCATGTTAGAGCAGTACTTTGGGGTTAAACTTTACCCCTATGGAGCAGTTGGTTTTACTTCAGTTCTTCTTAGTACATCAGCCTCAAATGAATCACAAATTATTGTTAGCTGGAATATAAATATGAAATTCAAGTATTTAATTTAATAAAGTTTTCAATGGGGTATTTTGGTAAATGTGGCTTTTATTTTGCATTGGTAGGCTTGAGGATGATTTACATTGTCCCACACTAGTCCAGATAGTCTGTGAAGCTCATTGTTACCCTATAATGTGATACACATAGTCTTTCAGATGTTTATAGTAAGTTCTCAATTATCCAGTGGCCTCTATTAACCTAATATTCCACTCTACAAACCATGGCATTATATTAATAACATTGATAAAGTCCATAGTGTGATATTTACTGATCTGACAATAAGTACAATACTAGAAATACAACCTAGGGCAGTGGTTCTCAGCTCCTGTCCTCAGGACTCACTAACAGGCCAGGATTTTATGATTTCCTTGTTAGATCACAGGTGAGTTAATCAATGTGAATGATCACCACACTTGTGCTCTAGCAGAGAAATCCCTAAGTCCTGGCCTGTTAGTGGGTCCTGAGGACAGGAGTTGAAAACCACTGACCTAGGGCATAACTAAAGGCAATGCAGGGGGGGCAGTTGTATCGGGGCCCTGCCACAGGACCCACAGTTATATACTACCTACTGGAGAATATTTTTGTGTTATGGAGCACCAAAAGAGGTTGCTGTGGTATAACTACCTACATTTCAAATGTCCTCAGAGGGACATTTTTATTTTAGGTGGTGTTGGTGGTGGCATGGCTGGTGGGCAGGGTATTACCAAGAATATTTAGGTTATTTCGTGATCTATTGTCACCTCTTTTTGTAACTGAATAACTGATTTAGAGCAAAACCACAGTATTTTATTTTAACAGACTAAGTTCTAAACACATGTTTAAACAAACATTAATGTGAATTGTATTGCTGTGGAGCAGTGTGATACACTTCTACACAAACCACACACTGTTCTTCTAAAAAGAGGGACACCAGGGTGGGAAAGAGGGACAGAGGGATTTAGGTCTCAAAGAGGGACACTTGGGAAGTATGCAGTGGGTCCCTCCAATGAGTATTTACACATCCCCTCCCTGTCCTATGAGCCACACGAAGTACTGTAAGGCAAATGCAAGATTATTTTGCATCTGACAGTGTCCTGTACTTATCTTGTATTGCGTCATTTCCCATTGTATATATTTTCTAGTATTTCAAATAATTCCCAGGGATAATTTTTTCATGGGCAGTCAATGTCATTAGTGGTCCATAGTACAGTGCAGACAAGAATTATAACAACAGATGTTGAGCTGTACATTTACAACTGAACAGACATTATCCAGACAGGTGTGCATTGTACTTTGCTATTCAGGCTTACCCAGACTAATTCCCCTCTCCTATATTGACCCCTAGTGGTATGATTTTGGTAATGTGTGTTAAGATACTGTATTGCATCGCCAGATGCTGGCCGAGAATGTCCAACTGGCCTCAGTCCTGGGAGAGTGCCTGGAGAGTCGTGTGAAAAATGCTGCTCTGCACGAGATGGATAATTGCTTGCTCTGGTAAGTGGGAGTATAGCCTCATGCATAGAAGAAAAGAAGAGCAATTCAGGAACAATCTACACCATAGGACACAAAGAAAAAGTGCTACTGGTTGCTATCAATGTAAATGGGAGTTTCAAACCCTTGAATGCTAGAAAAAGATCTCCATAATTGAACACAGGAACAGAATTTGAAGGCCGATAAGAACCATTTGGCCTAGCTAGGCTACCCATTTCCCTGTCTAGTTACTTCAGGCTGATTTTCCTCTTACTTGACTACTGTTTTAGCTCTTGACATTGAAAAGGAGTCACGAAACGTGCTGAGCATTACATTTTGCTATTTGAACCTTATATTTAGGTTATTTTTATGTTATTTATTTGCAAAGACCTTTAATCTTTTTTATCTCTCTCTCTCTCTCTATATATATATATATATATATATATGTGTGTATATATATAGATATATATTGTATTTTATTGTAATTTACCAGTACCACCATATACTATTAGGGAGGTTACAGTAGCTTTTTCCAGTGAGACTGGGATTATCTTTTTTTTTACCTGTTGGCTATACTGTTTTTGCTTTTTTATTCTGGAATAAAAAAATATACTTTTTTTTATATATTAGCAGTATTTTATTTGCTTATCACTATTGCTTCCTATATCCTGCATGAGATGACGGGGTTACTCTAATATATATTCCCAATAGCATTCCTATTACTCTATTTCTTGGAGGTTTTAAGCTTATACTACTACAATGTAATTGTACATCCATGTGAGTGGGAGACCTGAAGTGTCATCTGCCTAGAGTGACCCCAGCGCATGCTCATTTTACTGAGAGGCAGGAGAAGCATTGAACAATGTGAGAAGAGAAGGAAGCAGGGAATTGTAGAGTTATTGTTAAATACTGCTACTCTTAGAAGTGGCTTGCACTGTCTTCTTTTTCTTATATGTACAGTGAATTATGACTGTGAAACCCACACAGATCACCAGCAGCATGGATAAGCACCTTTAGAGGATTGTTTTACTTCCTTACATACTGAGTGCTTTAAATATATTTTTATTTTCCTCTTAGCATAATCATATGGCTATCCCAAATTAATGTACTGTTTAGCCTCAACCAGTTCTTCTGGGAGTCTATTTCATTTATCTATCACCTTATTTCCTTTTATTTTTCCACCCTCCAGTTCTAGGCTATGCCCTCTTGATCTGTAAAGTGGCATTTTTATCTCTCTTTTCTGTTGGTAGTACGTTTTTTAACATTACCCCTGGCTTATAAAACAAGGAAATTGGGTTGAGGGGATAATCTTTGTAATTGGATAGAAATTATAGGGAAACTGTGTGCTGTGTTTTAAAGGGATAGTAATACTTCGTTTTAACTTTATTTTATTCTGTAGGCATTAAAAAAACATGAAGAATGATATAAGTCTTATCTCTCAAACCTTTATGGTTTAAGAGATATTAACAAGCAAAGTTTCCCCTCCTGCCCCTTTTACCTAGTGTAAGCCATCTCTTCTCAGATGGGGAATCTAGTTGTAAGACCAGACAGATAACAGCAGGGGACAATCTTCTTACAATGAAAATAATGAAGGCCCTGCCCCCCTTGACAAGCTTTTCAGGTTTTTCCCTTATCTTAATTGAAGATTGTCCCTCTCTGCAGTCTACCTGGGCACCTCCCTTGTGCTCTGGCTGAACAGTGTTACATCAGTAAAAGGGGTGGGAGGAGGATACTTTGTCATTGAATTACTCTTGAACTACAACTCTGACAGTATTGAAATAACACTCTCCAAAGTCCAAATACTATGATGATTAATTAGAGCTGCTTTTATTATGAAACATTACTATCCCTTTAAACTGAATATTCTCCAGTAAAGTTGGGTGGAGTTCTTTAGGGATCAGTACTTATCCCATTGTTTTTAAACATGTTTATAAATGACCTGGAAATAGGTATAGACAAATTTCAATATTTGCAGTAAATGGTACAAGATAATAAACTCAGAGCAGGATGTTTGTTCTCTACAGAATAATTTACATAACATGGCAGATTGGGCATGTCTAACAATGCCCATTGCCAGCCTCAGGGAGTGGTCAGCTTGAATACAGAAACCCATCACGTGACTTTCATACATACACACCAGCAATGTGGAGACTTTTCCTATCTTTTGTATTAGTGTACTACATTGGTAATACACATGCACGCACACATACATAGTCAGTAAGTCATAGAGACACACACACCAGTCAGACACACACACACACCAGTCATTAATTATACACTCTCTGTGAGTAAGTCATACACACAGACAATAAGTCATAGACACACTGTCAGTAAATCATAAATACATACACACACAGTAATGGGAGAGAAAGACACACGTGTAAAGGCCAGTCATAGTGTTTTTCTGACTCCTGTGTGCTTCTATGGCTCTGAAAGGGTGAATGCTTAGAACATTTCCATTATGCATGATGCACAGGCTGTACTGCAGTGGTGTGTGTTTCATAACGTCCTACTATCTGAGTGGAAAGGCCTCTGTGCAGATCTGGAGTTTGCCCCATGCATGGACATTATGCCTGTATGAGCTTGTATGTGTTAGCAGTATGGTACTCTATATTATCATTGTTGCAGGACAAAGTGTTTTGTGTACATGGCTAAAGTCCAGAGCATTCCAAGACAGTGACTGTTGAGTAAAATAATCTTACCTGAAAAGTAAATATGTAAAAAAGAGCAAAAATTCCACTCTTGATCAACTCTTGACTATCTGATAAAGAAGCATTTACTATAAGTAACATTAGCTCACTAATGATGCAAGCTCAGTCAGCTTCTCCTTATATACAGAAGTCAAAAAAGGGAGAAATTTAAACTTAACAAGTTGTTAATTTACACCACACTCACCTCACCTAACTCCTATTCAATCACATGCAATGAAACATAAATATACACATACCATGCAGACATTCTGTGAACAGCAATCCCAGCAACCTCCTGATTAATTTCAGCAGAAAACTTGTAGATCTACAGTCTAGCAACATCTTGATTATTCTTAAATGGATAGTAATACTTAATATGCATAAAACTATATATTGTAGGGTTTATCCTCCTGAGTAAAACCAGGGATCTCCCACTGCTGAGAAGTGTCTTACTCAATAGTTATTGCAGCTCAAACGTGTATTTTTTAGTTGCAGTATCTCAGTGGCCTGATATTTTATAGTGGCGCTGTTGCTATATGATCATGAGAACAACCCTGGTCAGTTGACCATAAACCTCAATAGCATGGTGTAGTAACAGCTCCACTGTAAAATTTCAGGCCAGTGGTAGCTATTATTATGTCTTGTCCATGGTGCAGTTGTTTTGCTTCAGATTTGCTTCTCTTTTGTACATTAACCCTTTGAGTGCCAGAGGGGTATGCAACGCATTGCAAAGCAATGCGTTGAATACCCCCTGGCACTCAAATGGTTATGTTCTGATTACCAGTACCTCAACAGATTATAATAATAATAATGACTTATTGGTTCTGAAATGTTCTTATTTGATGTCATATGGTCATAACTCCATATTTCTTACTCGTTTCACTCTTCAGGCTACGAGAGGCACTGGTAAAATATGGCATTGAACATATGAAAGATAGGACAACCCCTCCATTTTATGTACCCTACCTTCTGGCAATAATAAATGGCTGTACTGCACTAAAGTAAGTATACTCTACCCTAAATCAGCTTTCCTTTAAACTATGACTCATAACATGCACACCTTAACCTCTGTCAGTTGTGCTGCATTTGTTAAGACAGAATTTAGAGCCACAATCTCCTCACACTTTAGGTGGTTGTTCAAGGAATTTGCATAAATTCTATTTCTGCGTGTTACTAAATGCAATATACAGGGCATTCTTAAAGGGATAGTAATGTCAGAAAAAAAGTATTAACTATATGGTAGAAAAAGAGAGTACTTGCACTTATTTGTATCTCTCAAACCATTATGGTTTGAGAGATATAGAAAAATAAAGTTCTCTGCTCCCTCCCCTTTCTGCTTGACAAGCTGTAAAGCTGTCAGAAGCAGATTCTGGTTCCTGGATCAGATGGCAGCTCTTCAGCAACGCCGACATAGCGATACCTAAAAATAAATACTTCATCGGAATGGTCTATAACATGTGCCTGGTTTGCAAGCACACGTTGTAGACCATTCCTGTAACAGAAGCTAAGGACGCAGGGTTGTCCTTAGCCGTCGTTCTGGGTCTCTCCCTCCTAGATGCGACTACAAATGGGTAGCCTGTCCGGTGAAACAGGATGGCTGGCTGGAACACTGGAACATAGGGCTCCTGAGTGGGAGTCAAGATTCTGTACTCTTGCTTAGTTCAGAACAACTAACTCTTTATTAGGTGAAACCACAGCTTATTTATACATTTCAAACTACACTGACTTGGGTACAGTACATGGTGCAGACATGACACAAAGGGCGAGTTTACAGGGATAATGCAATCACAGTACAGTAGATATAAAACAGACATAGTGGATACAATAGGTCACAGCAAATGGTAACAGGCATCACACAATGGGAGCATTCATGGAGATAATACAATCACAACACCTAATACAAAAGATTAACAACAGAAGGCTCAGGTTTACACAGTGGGGAAGATGTGAGTGGATTAATACACAAAGAGCTTGGTTTAGGGTGAACAATTAAGCAAAAGGGCTTGAGGGACTGCAATACACATTTGAAGTAGCCTTGCCCAAACTCAAATAATTAACCCCTAACTGCCCAGTCCCTTGAAAGCAAGCCAGCAGGCTGTGGTTTTTAGTCATTTTGGCATAGCTGTCCGCCAGAATAGCGTCTCAAAGTTCTCCATAGCCTGCAACACTGGGCTGGCAATCTGTACGCCTAGAGAAGAGGTGTTTCAGGCACGACAGAAATGTCCACAGTTCCTTGTATAATGGGCTGATAAGTCGTATGCCCAGATAAGGTTTTCAGTAACGGAGTAGGATCCGTTACATTTCTACCCCTTTTTTGTACCAAGCCAGCGGCAGCTTGGTTGAACGCTGGCTTGGGACTCCGGGAGGTGCATGCATTAATAACCCTTTAAACTTATGGGTCCATGAGCTTCACACACGTTTGACCTTATATTATCCAAGGGTCTTGGCATAATGCAGATATGTTAGTGGGGATGTACTGATACGATATTGCACTTTAACATGCTCTAGAACTAATGTCTTACTCCTGTACCTGCCTACCATCAATTTACTAGGAAATGTACACATAGTATTCTCCTAGTAATGCTATTTGCTCCAAAGGGAGGATAGTGGGAAAGTGTATAGGTGTTTCATCAAATTGCTATCCTCTATGCATTGTTTACATTACCCTTTTACTTGCCTGAGAGGTATCGTTCACATTGCAGTACAATGTGTTGGATACCTCTCTGACACTCAGATGGTTAATGTCCTACACAAGGAGCAGAAGAAATGGCGTAACTTTATACAATTTCCAAAAGCATGCTAGAAGGGATGTGTAGGAGGATGCTATAGTTAAGAACTGCTGTGTGTGTACTAGTGTGCACAAAAGAGATCATACACTACTGTGAACCCAGAAGTGGAGGCATGGTAATTCAAGGCTAAAAACCAATAGTGCTGCACTGGCAGATTCCTGCATCCCCCCATTATCTTTCTTCAAGCATTTCTGTCATTATGGACTTCTGTTATATGGTTAAATAAGTTTCACAAAGGGTTGAAAGTGCTTGTGCGTTGTAAAAGAAGAGTGATCTTTTATTAATAAAATAGATACAATGTAGGGCATTTTTAGACAGTAAGTGTATTTCTATTGCTAGAAGGTACAAACCTACATAATAAGGTTTCTATTGCTGCCTATGTAATCTTTATAGTCCCCAACCAGAGCCAAGGTTGCTCTGACTAAGAGCATCTGAAGCGTAAATCTGCCCAAGTAGTATAAAGTTGGCAGAACGTGGCTAAGTACACAAGGAGTCACATACGATGAAGTGTCCTCCTGCCTTCTTGCCCTTAATTGTGAAGGACAAACCCTGAAACAAAGGAAAGGAAACCTGGGGGATGGGCTGTCATTCCTGCATTTCCCTTTGAGTGTCAGAAAGCGGAGAGGTTTAAGGTTTAAAAAGAGATCCACCTCTACAGGAAGACTGTGACTGTTTTTGTTTGGATTAAGCATTTCTATAATGGTGCCTACTGATAATCTATATATATAAAAGAAGACTTCTGTGTGCCTGGCAAACACACCCAGGGGTGGTACTAAGGAGGAGTTACTGTTCCCATTGGGTGATTCAATGGGGGCGTGATTTTCATAGGACTTGCAGTGGCCGAAGGCCACTGCTAGTCCTATGAAAATCATGCAGGGACTTGCCCTGCCCCCACTATCCAGCCCGCCCACCACTATCCAAGTAATGAGAAAAAAAAATGGCTGCCATTTGCTCTGAAACCACAGACACACACACAAGCCTCCACACACACACACACCAACAAACACACACCATCAAAACCACACACACACACACAAAATAGCCCCATACACACACTACCCACACACACACAAAAACAATTACATGTGCCCTACACACACGCTCTCTGTCAGCCAACTTCCATTTTCTACCATGCTCCGTCCGCACACTACATATATTAACCTCTTCAGTGCCACACATATATACAATGCATCTAGCACCAACACTACCCACACACTAAAACAATAATAATTACATGAGCCCTACACATACACACTGTCTCTCATTTTTTTGCAAGAATATCCTGCCCTCACTTCATAGTGATTAACCACCACTCCGGACTCATGCTTCATCATCCACAGCCCTGATCCACCGCCACTTTCTGACTGACCGTGTCTTCTCCACGTAAGTTCCATTTTCTACCCTGCTCCGTCCGCACGCTAATATACTCTCGTGGCCCATGCACATACCTTGGCCGTCACCCTTGCCATCTTCAAAAAAACACACACTAAGTCCTCTGATCTGCACCCGGTATCCATGGAGCATGATGCATACACAACCCACAATACGTTCTGTCTCCCTCTGCTCTAATGCAGTTGCGGCAGATGAGAGGAGATGTCATCACTGCTGTGGCGTTTCAAAGGCCTCAGATGTCGACATTTCATTCAGCGACACGAGAATCTTGCACTATTCTGATTCTCATGTCGCTGTTATGCATGCAACATTTCAAAAACATTACAATACTTCTGGTATATCGTGCGTGACCAAAAACAGATCAAGGACATAATTAATAACCTGTATGCTGTAACCCTGTGTCTGGAACACATGGAAGAGGACAAAAGCAGATTGTGGGGTATCAGGGTCACTGGTGCATAACCATGGCTGCAAAGTGAGGCATTGGTGTATAATTTAACCCTTTTTAGTGCCACTAGGGAAACCCTTGCTGTGTAAGAGGGTTATGTAACGCATTGCTGTGTAATGTGTTTCGTATCCCTGTTACACATCAAGGGTTTCCAAATGCATTCATTGTGATGGTTGTCACATTAATACTCATATATCAGTTTCCAACATTTTAATAAAATACTTAATTTTGTCTGGTTTGCCTGTCATTATCTCTGTAAGAGCTATATTGCTCATTCTTTTACATCTCCCCTTTCTCCTCTACCACTTCCCATCTGCCACATGTCCTCTTTACCCTCTCAGTCCCACACATGTCCTCTTTACCCTCCCAGTCCCACACATGTCCTCTTTGTATTCTCACACCTTCACCCTTCCTATTAGCCCTCCGTTCACACAGCTACCTACATGTGTGTGTTTATGTTCTGTGTCCATATGTCTGTCTGTATGTACAATAATATCTTTATGTGTGTGGGGGTATGTATGAGCGTGTGTGCCTGTATATGTGTGCGTGTGTGTGGGTATGTATGAATGTGTGTCTGTATATGTGTGTGTGTGTCTCTAAGTATGTATATGTTCATATGTGTGTATGTATGTATATATGTGTCAACTACAGCTAACACACCCTTCACAACACAGTTGTATCCAGTAATTCCACTTAACAATATTAAATACAAGGGGGAAAAAAAAAAGACGGGCAACGCCGTCCCACACTGCTAGTGTGATATAAAACAAAAGATCATCAGTTCATGTTATAGCTCAAAGCAACAGCATTGGCATATGGTCTAATTGATGCAAGTGTGTTATATAAATATATGTATACTAGTTGAACAGCCCGTTACACGGGCCACAGTGCCTCTGGCAGCCGGTCGCGGGTCTCCCACGCCTCGGCAGATACAGAGCCTCTGGCAGCCGGTCGCGGGGCAGTCACACGCAGTGGAGACTGCCCGCGCCACGGCTGATACAGAGCCTATGGCAGCCAGTCGCGGGGCAGTCACACGCAGTGGAGACTGCCCGCGCCACGGCTGATACAGAGCTGGACGCTCCTTCAGAGCGCCCAGCTCTGTATCAGCCACAGCGCGGGCAGTCTCTACTGCGTATGACTGCCGCACGCGCAGCAGTGTCTACTGCGCATGTCGGGCGTTACACACAACTTGGCGAATTATTATATAGGATATATATTTTTTTTTTTTTTTTTTGTTTGTTTGTTTTTTTAGATAGATCATGTGTGTGTGTATATGTATTTTGTACCAGAAATGTCCACAAAGACATAAAAAATTACTCTGCCATATCCTTATGTGGGACTCAGCTTGTTGAGTCCCTTAAAGTAATAACTGATTTCCCTTATATAACAAAATGGTTTATACTGATTTTTGAGACATTTCTAAGTTATGGTCCCTGCCACTTACACTGGGAGGCAATTTCATGTATCAATCACCCTTTTACAAGAATACTTATACTTACTTCCTCTTAAATTTTTTTCCCTGTTGGTGAGAGACAAGTTACAGCAGAAAATCAACTGGATTGAGGGCGTGTAGCTGTAGATTGCATATGGCATTTTTAAATTAGGTTGCCATCTTCTGAAAGGAGAACCTGAGAGTATGGGATGCCTTCCTATAGAAGTTTAATGAAATACTGGGATGGGTTTTCACTAGCCACTCTAGTCCTGAGATCCAGTGGTATACAGATGCAGCCAGGAGCTAGGTTTACTTGAGGGGTAAGAAATGTGCAGCCAGATGGCCACAGAAATGGTACTCAGCGGGGTGTACAAGAAATCTCACTTTCTGAGCTGTTTTCTATCGTAGTTTTCTTGGCACTATGGCATGATGAATTAGCAGACAGAGGTAGATTTGTGGACAGAAAACATTAGCATGGTATGCGCTATTAATCCACCAGTTCTTAGCCTAATGTGACACTTAGCTATGCTTTGCTTGCACCTCACAATCCATTTTAAAGACACACATGTCCCAGCTGTAGACAATGCTTTACCAAGTGCTTTTTACAGGAAAAAAAGGGCTAACATTTTTCAAGCTAGCTCCCCAAGCCCAGACTAATAGTGCTATTTCTCTCTGGCAGTTGGGGCCCCTTCCTATGGTCTTATAAGAAAATCCCTGGCTTTGAAAACTTGGGTGGCGTACATCATTGCTTATAAAAATAGGGTGAGATTTTGAGGGAGCCAGGGAATTATCACCTTAAGCCCAAATACCAGATGTGATCTTTTGTTAAAAACATAAGGGCATTGGGGTCGTCTAGGGAGTCCCTTATGGCAAGGAGGATTTGGAGGATTTGACAGCTAGGCCTCCAGCGAGGCACAATCTTAAAGGCTGGGCAAGGCAGGAAGTGTAGCACCAGGATAAGTGTAGGCCAATAGATCAGGCTTGTTTGAGGGCATTAGTGGACTCCCTCCCAAAGCTATATTGGCATGTATGAGGGTAAGCTTTTTTGCATAGTTGCTTTTGTGATGGCTTTTCATGGTGCATTTAGGGTGGGATAACTGGTAGCAGAAGCCAAGAGGGCATTCAGTACTGGTTTGCAGGCCTCCCAGCTACAGTAGGGTGACCAGACGTCCCCGGTTTCCGGGGACAGTCCGCGGATTCAGGACACTGTCCACGGAGATAATCTGTCCCCGGAAACATCCTTGGATCTCCATTCAGCTTCTCTTCATTGAGTCTATTGAGACTCAATGAAGTGAAGCTAGTTGAAGATTGTACATGAGTATCATGCGCAAAGTCATGATCACGGGCCGCATGGGGGCACCAATGAATTGGATCAGTACCCGCACAGAGTGCGCCAGACTGCAGAGAACAGCACAAGGCTCACAGCACCATGCCATCAACTCAGCCGCCACACCATGATGCCAGGAGTCAGAAGGTAGCAGAATATGGGTTGGCAGTGTGGAAGTGGACAGTGTAAAGATGGACAGGGTGGGCAGTGTGGAAGTGGACAATGTAAAGATGGACAGGGTGTGCAGTGTGGAAGGAGACAGTGTAGAGATGGACAGGGTGGGCAGTGTGGAAGTGGACAGTGTAAAGATGGACAGGGTGGGCAGTGTGGAAGTGGACAGTGTAAAGATGGACAGGGTGGGTAGTGTGGAAGTGGACAATGTAAAGATGGACAGGGTGGGCATTGTGGAAGTAGACAGTGTAAAGATGGACAGGGTGGGTAGTGTGGAAGTGGACAGTGTAAAGATGGACAGGGTGGGCAGTGTGGAAGTGGACAATGTAAAGATGGACAGGGTGGGCAGTGTGGAAGTAGACAGTGTAAAGATGGACAGGGTGGGCAGTGTGGAAGTGGACAGTGTAAAGATGGACAGGGTGGGCAGTGTGGAAGTAGACAGTGTAGAGATGGACAGGGTGGGCAGTGTGGAAGTGGACAGTGTAAAGATGGACAGGGTGGGCAGTGTGGGGGTGAAAAGCGTTGACATGGACAATGTGGGCAGTGTGGTAGTGAAAAAAAAAGAAAATATAAAGAGAGATAAGTAAATATAAAAGAGATCTTAACTATTATTAACCATCCTTAACTAATATAATAAGATGTATAGTGGCACAAAGACAATGTGTAACTATTTAAAGATGAATATTTAATATAGAAATATCTAAATCCATACAAAATACATAAAAAATCAAAATACAAATATATAATAAAATACACTGTATCTGAATGCTCAAATCGAAGCTAAAAGTCTACTAGTGGTACCAATAGAATAGTTCAAATAAAATATAATAATTACCTAGAGCTGGTAAATAAGAATTTTCATCCCATAATGGTGTTACCTCTCCTGACTGCACATGCCCTCCGATGGCACCCCCTTCAAAGTGAGTTTACCTCTGTGAGATCTCACTACCATACAGGAAAGACTACAGGAATTTCCTGGGATGGGACAGCAGGAGAGTTCACATAAGTATCTGAAGTCAGGACAGGTAACACCATTATGGGATGAAGATTCATATTTACCAGCTCTGGGCAATTATTATATTTTATTTGAACTATTATATTGGTACCACTAGTGGACTTTTAGCTTCTATTTGAACATTCAGACACAGTATATCTTATTATATATGTGTATTTTGATTTTTTTTATGTATTTAGATATTTCTATATTTAAAATTCATCTTTAAATAATTACACATTGTCTTTTGTCACTATAAATCTTATTATATTAGTTAATAATAGTTAAGATCTCTTTTTTTATTTATTTATCAATATTATTTAGTGCTTTCCCTTTATATTTTCTCCCCCCCCCCCTTAATTATACACTATACACACCAGTCTGGGGATGGTAGCATCTTTTAAAGGGATATTCTCCTGGTTTGGTTTTGCATAGATTTCTATTTTTTTTTCTTTAGCCTATTTTAGCCGTAACAGCAGAGCGCCCATTTTATGCCATTTTTCTTGTATTTTGAATGTGTTCTTATTTATTGTGGAAGTGGGCAGCGTGGAAGTGGACAATTTGAACTTGGACAAGGTGGGCAGTGTGGAGGTGGATAATGTGTAGTTGGACAGTGTGGGAAATGGGGGATGGACAGTGTGTGGGTGGAGGTGGACCTTGTGGACAATATGGGCAATGTGGGCAGCATGGAGGTGGACACTGTGGGCAATGTGGAGGTGGACAGTGTGTTCACAGTATGGGCAGTGTATGGGAGGGGCAGTGTGCAGGTGGACAGTGTCGGCAGTGTGAAGGTGGGCAGTGTGTGAGGAAGATGACGGGATGAACAGTGTGTGGAGGAGGATAGGGTATGGGCAGTGTATGGACAGGATGTGGAGGTGGATAGGGAGTGGACAGGGTGGAGAAAAAAAATGTCCCCGGATTTAATTTTAAAAATCTGGTCACGTTAAGCTACAGTGGTCTACTGACCTAGTGTATAGGAAGAGAAGAAAATAGGTGTTTTTTTGTGCAATATTGTAAGTACAATAGATGGTCACCACACCTTCACCAATTGAACAGGTACTTACAAAAAAAATATACTGGTATAACACTTATGCGTAAACCAGCTCCAACAAGCACAGGATATTATCAAGCTGTATCCCACCAGCTTCTTTAAGAATCCAGTGATCTTGCTGCTTTCCCTTACAAACTTCACTAGCAGAGAGAAGTATGCAACATGAAAAATAAAAGAAAAGGGGCGCCAATAGTGCCTTATCACACAAGATAAAGGGTGTAAAAGGGATAGTAATAGTGCAATAAAACTTGAGCTCCGATTCTTAGTTAACATTTTTTGAATATTCTGCGCTCTTTATATAGTTATTCACATCTCTGTAGTTCAACTGCTATTGAAGCTGAAAGGATCCCCCTCCCGCCCCTTCTGGCCACCTTCCATTGAATGTAGAATCCAGTCGTGGGAGCGGACGGATGCAGAGAAGGACAAACTTCAGTCATTAAGTACAGGGAAACCCTGCCCCCCCCCTTGACAAAGGAGGGCAGGATTTTCCTTATGCTTAATGAAGTTTGTCCCTCGCCGCGCTCCATCCAGACCTACATGAGTGGATCAGTGATGAGACCAGTAGGGGTGGGAGGGGGATCATTTCAGCTTCAATAGCGATTGAACTACAGAAATGTGAGTAACTATGTTTAGCGCAAAATGTTAAAAAAATTATAAGTAATAATCGGAGCTCAAATTTTATTGGTCTATTACTATCCCTTTAAACATAAGCCAATCCACTCACATATTAAAGTAGCTGCCTATATGTATATACATGTAAACAGCAAAAAAGCTTGAAGAGAATTTTCTACCGTCTCTGCTCGGTTCTTACGGTCAGATGCTCACACCAACGCACAGAAGGGATAAGCTCCACTCCAATAGACTGCAGTGAATACCTCTCCAAAAATGTGTAAAATCAGGACCGAACAGCCATTAGGTTACCATGAGAACAGGAACACCCCACATTGGCCAGCCCACTGCAAGTGGTCAAGTAATTTATACACATCAGTCTGCTAGGAGCAAGGCCATTTTTTAAACATCAGGATGGCTTGGCCCTGTCCATATATCAGTTTAAAACTGTCTTCAAGAAGGAGCTGGCCAGCTTAGATGTTGATCCTGCATTCTATGGAACCCACTCCAGCACTGGAAGCAGCCAGCCAGTCAGATGCAGTGACTAGGCAGCTTGGGAGGTAGCGCTCATTGGCTTATAAGCGATACATTAGACTCGTTCATGGCTAACTGCCTTTCTCTATCCTTTATTACAAGCAGAGGGAAGGCTCCACTATAAGTATTGGTGATGAGGCACTCCTTTGAATCCTGGGCTAGAAGGCATGAAGCAGCCAGCACCTGGGGTAGTACTAGCCAATTAGGGATTCCTCAAGCATGCATGAAGGTCAGATTGCTTGATAGGAGTGGTTTGCACTGAAGCAATGTAATGCAATTATACCTTGATAGCCAGACCAAATGGGGAGATCTAGATGTGTTGGTCATTCATACAGATGGTCATGATCTCCCATATTTGAAATCCATCCATTTGATCTTGGCTATTCAGGACACCTGTGCTTAAATGGTATCCCTCTCTCTTGCGATAACAATGGTTTGGTCAAGCATAGTAAATAGGAGGGTATGGTGGAGCACATTGTCTGCTCCTGTGCTTGGAAGACCTAGGCACAAGTTAACTATGCCATGGGAAAGTTTATGCATGACTGCAGGAGGTACACAATTGAATATAAGGTGCTGGTGGTTAAGGACAGCAGTTGTATAGTTCTGATGGTGTTTTATCACAAAAGGGACTGGACATTTCAAGTTGTCTGTGTCATTAGTTTTATTCCAGGTTGTCAGGTCACGGTTATAGTATGGTTTGAGAGATTGAAAGTTTTAAAGTCCCCCCTCCCTCCCCTTTCCCTGAAGTCATCTGTAAGCTGACAGCAGGAGATCTTGGTGGGGGGCCCAGACAGGCAGCTCTTCAGCAGAGCCAACATGCTGAAATCTATAAAGAAATACTTAATTGAAATGGTCTACAAAGTTGTTTGCAAACCAGGCACACTTTGTAGACCGTTCCAATGAAGAATTTCCTTTTAGATTTTGGTATTTTGGCTCTGCTGAAGAGCCGCATCGAGTTAGCCGACACACACATCTCCTGCTGTCAGCTTTACAGCTGACATCAGTGACGGGGGAAGATTAAAATGTTCTATCTTTCAAACATAAAGGTTTGAGAGATGGGACTGGGATCATTTAGTTTATTTCTTTTAATAGCTACAATATTTCGTTTTTTTTAAGTTATTACTAACCCTTTAATAAACCATAACCACCATTTTCCAACCTAAATATGTGTTTTGTATTTACAAATCGTTATAAAGGTAAAAGTTTCTGCTGCGACAAGAGGTGTGTGTGGTATTGATGCTATGCAAATGGTAATTTGGGAAAAAAGGGAAGGTTGGGCCTGTACTTCTTAATATACATGAAACCTCTTTTGATATGTCCGTAGATACCAGAGGTAGCTGTCTGTTCTTTGCCACAATTCATTTAATGACCCCGTTCTAATTCTATATCCTACATTGTAATATTTCTTTCTGCAGTTCGTCCATCTCATACTTGCAACCTGAGGACCGAGTGAGTACTGTGTTCAGGAAAACTGTACCCTGCCTGCAGACCTCATTGGACAAGACCCAGAAGAAGGCCTGCCATCTACTACTGGATGACCTACAGGCAGAGCTGCAGGTATGGCTGCCAAAGAAGGTGTAGTCTAAAGATTATGGTCATATTCATCAAGATAAAGAGGTGAAATCCTGGTGCAAGCCAACTCCACCATAGGGGACAAATAAAATCCTGATTGAATTTAATGTTGTTTTAATCCCTAAATGCTAGAGAGGTCTCCAATGCATTGCAATTTTTGCAATAGCGACCTCTCTTGCATTCAGACCCAGTTTAAATCAGTGAGAGTTTTGGTAAATTCCACCATATGGTGTGGTTTATTCCAGAACTGGGTGATTACAGTATCATTGTAGAGCTGTTTACATCCCTTCCAGTGTACACAGTATATATGTGTAGGGCTCTGTGTGCAGGAGAGTTTCTCAATTTCCAAATCACCAGAGGCATAGGCCAGCCTAATGCATTACAATCAAACAGTGCAATCTACCTGCACTATTACTAGTATTGAGATGAGTACCATTTTCACTCCCCAAGATGATAACAATACCAGGGGGAAGAAGCAATAAAGGCTGAAGAGGGCTCAGGATGGTGATGTCCTGTTGGATCAGTGTCAAAGGCACATCTACATTACACATTAAAGTGTCTTCAACATCATATCCCCATCAATCCAACAATAATCTGCCCACATCGATATCAATCGAACATGCCTTTGACAGGTTACGAATTTTCACATATCACATTGAAAATGGCTTATTTCCATATGGAAATTTAGGATAATGAGTAATTATTGTATTCATGGGGGTGGGGTGTGTTCACATGCACTAAACTCCAATAGCAGCCTCTGCTGTTGGAGTTCACAGTGTTAACTTCACCTACCTGAGGCTGACGATGCTGGGATCTCCCTATCCAGTAACAGCCCTCAATCAGTCATAAACATTGAGGGTTGTGAAACTGCTGGCAATGTGTAAGGGATGTACTCCCTTACACATCGCCAGTAGTAGACAACTCTGCAGTCTGAGAGTATTCTCTCTGCTTTGCCAGTTGGTCAGTAGGGGAGGATAGTTTCAGCACCATGAACAGCATCACTCCCTAACCCTTTGAGTTCCATGAGGATGTGCATTGCACACTCTTGTGGCACTCAATGGGTTAGAAAAGTACACCAACCAGTTCACAATCATCCTCTCAGCTCTGTGTCATTTTTCATAGTCATATTTAAGGAACAATGGGATACTAGTAATATGGCGATGGAATTGCCTGTCTTATTTTTTTATGTATTATTTGTGATTGAAAAGCAGGGGTCAGGCAGCATCCATGGGGACTGGTGGCTACCATCTGCCCCCAGCCTTGTTTCCTTGCTCACTGGTAGCCATAGATCTCCATGTACACTGCCTGGCCCTCAGACTTGCACTGTTGCCCACTGGTAGCCACAGATCCCTCACAACCTTGTTCCTTTGTCTACTGGTAGCCACAAATCCCCATAGACACTGGCTGGGCAAGGCAACAAGGCTGGAGGGTGTCAGCCAGTGTACGTGGGGCTGACACACAATGGCAATGTTCCCCATTCTGACTAACAATGATGATGTTCGACATGCTGATACACAAGGGTGATGTTCGACATGCCGAGTGATGGGAGTGATCTTGTGAATATATAATGTAAAAAAAAAGGCATAGTGCAGGATCTCTTAATCCTGCACTATTAAGACATTTTCAATTTTTTTTTTTAAGAAAATCAGACCTCGCAATAAGAGTTGATCAATGTGGCAACCAGGAATGAGATTTACATCTTCCTCTACCTACTCCTCTTCAACCCAGCGTCCTACAAATGTCCGGGTTGAGTAGGAGGATCCTCAAAACCCACTTGCATCATGTATTGCACAGCCTTGCATACCCCATTGGCACATACAGGGTTAACCCCACTAAAGCCAACACCATCTAAAAATAAATCCTGATGTCCAGCGGGGTCTTCAGCTCCCTGGTCAGCTACTGTAAGTCTTCTTCTATCATCTTCTATCTTCCATCTTCTTCTTTCTCTTCATCTTTTGTCTTCTAATCGTCTTTGCGCCAAAGATGTCCTTGCAAAGAAGATAAAAAAATAAAAATATATATGCTCCCAAAAATTATAAATCAAAGATATGCAGGGATCTAAACCCTTTGATTGCCAGAGGGGTACGGAATGCATTACAGAGCAGTGAGTTACATACCTCTCTGGCACTCAGAGTTACATTGGTTCTGGTATTCCAAACAGATACAATATGTTTGTAGTCCAAATAGATAAATATCCTGGCAGTCCAAATAAACAATATATTGTGGTAGTCCAAGTAAATAATATGTTCTGGCAGTCAAAGGGTTAAAGTATGCCAGAAGCAGTGACTGCCAGAGCCTTTCTGTGAAAAACTTGAACAGAGA
This sequence comes from Rhinophrynus dorsalis, assembly GCA_037306005.1. Lineage (NCBI taxonomy): Eukaryota > Metazoa > Chordata > Amphibia > Anura > Rhinophrynidae > Rhinophrynus > Rhinophrynus dorsalis. Next base: position 275,800,806 of record CM074722.1, on the reverse strand, counting down.
CTGGCTTTTATATGGCCAGTCTCTGTTCAAAATGGTTCCCATCCTTCCACTGGCTATGATGAGTGCAGAAGCATTTATGTTCAAATTTTCCACAGAAAGGCTCAGGCAACGGTCCGAGATGTAATGGGGGGAATGTTTTGCCTGCATTCCTGCCACCAGCAACAACCGTGGTGCGGCAGTGTACATTAACCCTTTCATTGCCAAAACATATTATTTATTTGAACTACCACAATATATTTTCTGTTTGGACTGCCACAATATACAATCTGTTTGGACTGCCAGGATATTTATCTATTTGGACTACAAGCATATTTTATCTATCTGAAATACCAACACCAATTTAACCCTTTGAATGCCAGAGAGGTTCTGCAATAAGTTGCATACCCCTCCGGTATGCAAAGGGTTTAGCCCTGCTATCTTTGATTCATAATTTTTGGAAGCATGTATGACTTTTACTTTTTTATCTTTTTTGCAGGGACATATTTGGAACAAAGAAGAGAAGACAGAATATAAGAAGATTAAGAGAAAGAAGAAGGTGGGAGATAGAAGATGACAGAAGACGTCGGACAGTGGATGACAGGTATGTGTTATACAGCTCTGGGTGTTACAATAGCTTTAGGGATAGTATTATTGCACTTTACTCTTAGGGTTAGTGTTTGGGGGGGTGACTGTGTTTGACCTCATGCTCGGTGCTTGACATTGTGTCAAACACTGAGCGTCAGCAGTTTTCCTTTGATGTTCCCATTTTTCACATTATTTATCTTACATTTTGGGAACTTAAAACTTCTTTGGCCCAATATTCAATGTGGTTTCTGTTGGTAGGGCAATTGAATACCGCTGGTGACACAGTGTGTGTACTGGTCGGTAGATATTTTTGCCCTGCGAGCTGTTTTACGGTCAACAATTGAATTAAGGCCAAAATGAGTCTCTGACAGAGCGAGGCTAATTGTCTATAAATTATTGCAAAACACTTATACACCTGGCATTAGGTGGAGTTAGATCTATGTGCCTAAAATCATGATAACGTTACCCCAAAATCACTTGATACAGTCTCCTATAACAAAACTGATAATTAAATTGTAGATGTGACATGTCTACCAGCCAAGGAGTTAAATTCCATTTTGTTTATTAATGGGAGTGCACTACAAATATGACAATGAAAAATGACACAGAGCTGAGGGGAAGGTTGTGTACTGGTTGGTGTACTTTTCTAACCCTTTGAGTGCCACAGGGGTGTGCAATACATATCACTATGGAACTCAAAGGGTTAAGGGTGTGATGCTGTTTGTAGTGCTGAAATGATCCTCTCCACTCCCCTACTGACCAAGAGTTGTCTTCTGCTGGTGATGTGGGAGGGAGGGCATCCATTCCACATCAACAGCACTTTGACAATTTTGTATGCTAATGGGGACCTTCTCTTCTCCTCATATTCCTAAATTTTAGTGCACATGGCGATGTGTGTCTACACTGAAAAAGCAAAGTGCTTCACACATCGACAAAATCAAATCACCACAGCATCGAGCTTTAGTTCATCTCGGCCCAGGGGTTAAAGTAGGTGTAGCCAATTCTCAGACCTCCAGCTGTTGAGATCCACAAGTCCCATCATCCCCAACCAGCCAAAGACTTGTTGGAGATGATAGAAGTTATAGTGCCCAACAGTTGGATGTCCAACAATTGACTACCCATGGCTTAAAGCATGAGACCTGGGGCTTTTATCCCCCCTAGCCAATGCCTACCAATTGCTCTGTCTGTGAAGCTGATGTTCTATTGACAAATGGTGCAATTCTGGAACAAGCTAACTACACAATAGAGGACAAATACAATTTCCAAAGCCCACATCGAGTTAAATGGGGCTTCTAACCACTTGAATGCTAAAGATGTCTATAAACAATACTTTGCAATGTGTTACAGATCTCTGTAGCATTCAAAGGGCTAAAAGTCTCATTTCAATTAATGGACATTTCATGTATTCCCTATGGTACAGTTGGTTTGCTCCAGATTTGTTCCACTTTATTTAGTACATCAGCCCCCATGTTCCCTTGCATACAGCATTTGCAGAGCTCTGTATAGCAGAGTTTCCCAACTCTTCTCAGGTACCCTGGCAGTGGATTGTGCAGGCTTAGCTGAAGACAGATATGTTAAATCCTGGCACTATCACATACATTAGTTTTCTTGTGTTTGTCAGTAAAACATCTTAAGAGACCATGGGGATATGCACTAAGGTGTGATAAAGAGGTGATATTGTGAAGATAACTTATCCAGTGATATCACTTCTCCAATTCCTGTGTTATTCTATAGAGCTTATGCACTAAGCTCTTCAAAGCTGGAGAAATCTTAGCGCATTGCCTCCATAGAATAACAATGGAACTAGAAAAGCAATATCACTGGAGAAGTCATCTCCACTTTATCAACTCTTTATCACTCCTTAGTGCATAACCCCCACAATTCTGATGTATTAAAAAGAAATGGGAAAATTCTGGGGGAAACCAACTAAACCATAGGGGACAAATAAGTCTGCTGCTTCTCAATGCATTTGAGACCTTTCTAGAATTCAAGAGGTTAAACTTGCAGTCCCAGTTAAGGTAATGTACAAACTGATGTCATCTGCTTGCAGCCTCTCTTTCTTCAGATCCCATCCCGTCCCTGGCTTTCTGGGTCAGATGTCATCCAGTGTGTCTGTGAGAAGGTGGAGCATTTCAGTGAATATATGTTCATGGCCAGAGCTCCTATGTGCCAGGTTAGTCATTGGTAATCAACCCTCCCAAACTTATAAATAAGGGCATGTGTACAAAGAAAAAGTAGAGTAATACTGGGCCAGGTCATTTGCACCTTTTGTATCAAAATAAAAATGTGGTTTATTGATTCCGTTGCTCAAGAATTGATCTTTGTTTGCCTTATTATATTTTTCATATAATCTTACCACCTGAAAGTAACATATAATGTTTGCAGATGACACCAAATTATGCAGGATGTTTGTTCTCTATAGAGGGATTTGCATAATATGGCAGATTTGGCAAGCAAATGGAATATGAAATTTAATGTAAGAAAGTGTAAAATTATGCATGTGAGACAAATAAATTGAAATGCTACTTATGAACTTAATGGAATCTTTCTAGGAGACTTGAATGAGAAAGATGCTAGAGAAAAATGTGTGAGTTCTTGTATACTACAAACTTGGACGCAGTGACAGTGCCAGACAGCAGTAGCAAAAGCAAATAAAGTCCTGTCTTGCATAAAAAGGGGTATTGAAGTGAGACATCACCTCAGTTATGCAGTTCAGTTTTGGGCACCAGGTCAGAAAAAGGATATTCTAAACAGAGTACAGAGAAGAGCAAAAAAGTTAATTGAAGTGATAGAGGAATTTAAGTATGAAGAACAACTAGCCACCCATGGTTTATTTTACTCTCAAGAAAAGATACCTAAGGTGATCATCTGTTGGTACTGTTCCTATCACTTACTATGGAGAGCTGCAATCAGTGACACAAGTGAGGTTATACACTAAGGCATGATAAAGAGGTGATAAATTGGAGATAAGTTCTCCAGTCATATCACTTCTCCAGTTCCTATTTTATCCTATGGATCGTATGCACTAAGATTTTTCCCACTTGAAAAATCCTAGTGCATAGGCTGTACAAAATACTATAGGAACTGGAGAAGTGATATCACTGGAGAAGTTATCTCAACTTTATCACGTCTTCATCACACCTTAGTGCATTTCCCCCTCTCACATAGAGTGCATTATAAAAAAAGAATTTCCTTCTGGGCACTTGTTTGCACTGTTGCTAACAGTTTGATATAATCAAATATGACTGAGTTGTAATAACTGTCAAAATTAACCCTTTCAATGCCAGAGGGGTATGGAACACATTGCAAAGCAATGCGTTCCGTACCCCTCTGGCACTCAGAGGGTTAAGGAAAAGCCTTATAATATATATTTTAAAAGACAGTTTACTTGTCTTTTAAACCCTTGGATATTAAAGATATTTCCAATATATTGCAAAGTCATTGGGATTTAATCTCTTGAATCTGTTGGAGACATCTCTAGCAATCAAGGGGTTAAAAGTTCCATTTATATAATTGGGGGTTTTCTTTTGATGCAGTTGTTTTCTTTGGCTTATTGGATATCACCCTATGGATCATGAAAAATGTGTGTGCTGTCTCCTTTTCTAGTTCCTTCTGACTCAGACTGAGAGGATGTTGGTCATTGAGTATGTCAAAGCATTGATGCACAGCAAGATGGTGTGTAAGAATGCTGGGGAAAGGATGCAGATGGCAGAGAGGATGTCCTCAGATGCAGAGGAACTGAGGGCTGTGCTCAGTAGGATGGTAAGAGCTGGGAGGTAGAAAAGTCACTCAGTTTGAAAGGAGAAAAGGGAGAACTTCCTTCAGTAGGTTGATGATGATAATGATGATGCAGAATGCTGAGCCACCGTAAAGTATTGAGTAAAAACCAATACTTTGTATGAGTCATATGTACTTCTGCATTCAAAAGCCATTTCAGCTGCCAGGGCATAAACTACGAGTAGTTAATCTTTGGCCCTCATCCAGCTGTTCTCCAATTCCAATAATCCTCAGATGGCCAATGTGAGGACAACGGTACGTCCAAGAACCCCTAGAAAGATGGTCATAAGATGGCCACTTCTGTCATGAAAATTTACACAACTCTAGCCAGCATTTCTCAATATTTGGGTGGTAAAACGTTGACTCTTTCTTTCTGAACTGATAGACACAAAAGAGTGCAAAAGGGGGTTCTGGCTAACTGGATTTCCACTTTTGGTTTGCCCTTGCTTTTAGTGAGATAATAAGAGAGGGAATTGTATAGAAGTGTTTCAAGAAAAGATGATAGGAAAGGCATAAGGGTGCCATCTCATCCCTTTATCACTGGTCCCTTAACTTACTGATTTATTCCAGGGATCTTCTCCCATCACATATCTCAGCCTGTGTATGATTGCAGTTGGACTAACTCCCTATCCTCTGTATAGACTTTTCATATTTTGGGCCTTTATAACATTACACATATTGTGCATATGTCGATTTGCACTTTACGTTATTCAATGAATCTTAAATTAAAATAAATATTTAATAACAATTACTGGTCACATACTGCAGGACTGCACAGGAACCATAGCAGTCCAATAAACATATTTTGTTGGACTGTAGTTCCCATTAGTCTTGGCCAGCAGAAGATGATAAGAGTTTTTGTCCAACAGTGAAGGCAGTTTGCCCACCACTACTATAGTGCTGCAATGGTTCCTAAACAGCCCTGCTGTATGTGTTTATTATAATTGACCAGAATTAAAAGGATGAGGTGAAAACCTGCCTTTAGCATAATGGCAAAGGATACATTTGAGAAAATGCCTTTTCAGTGAGGAAGAAGAGCTGAATGTAACATGCTTAGAGAAAGGGGTGGGAGCTATAAGTGCAGGAGGAATAAAGTGATCTGCCATTAGTATCTTGTTAGTAAGGGAGAGGAAGAGCTGCAGTGTGGAGTGGTTAAGGATAAACTGAATGCAGGGTACAATACAAATAGCTTATGTAGCTGAATTTCACTCTTCACTACTGAAGCAAAGTAAAAGTACATTGTCATTTACTTTCTCTGCCTTCCTCTCAACACAGGGTTTGGAGGAGTCCACTCTCTGTGTTCGCCTTATTCTTTCACTCCAGGAAATATTTGCAATTAAGGATCCATCTTTGCTCAGCTTAGAAATATCTGGATTAATGACCACATTTCCAGATATCAGGTAACAGATCAAGAATGACTGAATGAATGAATTAATGAATAACATGATAATTGCTTGATTACAACCCATCATCACATGCCAGAAAAGCAATGGCTAGATATGTCTTCTGAATAAAATCTTAACATAACACAGATAATCAGATAAGAGACAGCAGAAACAAATGACCCATCAATGCTGCCCATTTCCTCGTTGTATAAAACTGCAGACTTTTCTAATCCTTAGCATATTCCATGTTTCTAACACCCTTTCTGTACATTTTTTTATGTTTACTTTTCATCCATCTCTTTTTCTCTGTCCTTTTTTCCTAATATTCCTATTTTTGAAAAATGGTTGGATAAGTCTATAGCATCTAAGTTCATCCTGCTTTGTCCAATATCAGATACCCTTAGTGGCGACCTGCAGGTCCTGTTACTTTCTTTGCCTCCTCCTCATCCTGACCATTTGCCTCTCTCACTCAGACATGTGACTGTGACATTGTCTGAGCGGGAGAGCAGCGGGGAAGCCCAGCAGGCAGCCAGCCAGTGCCAGAGGAAAATTGCAGTGCAAAAAGAGACATGAATGGCAACTTCTGCAACAAACCATCTACACCACAGAATTCCCCAAATTCTCTTTGATTAAAAGAGGAATTTTAATCGCTTGAATGCTAGTTAGCCTCCAATGAACTGCAGTGTAATGTATTGCAGACCTCTCTATCATTCAAGGCATTTAACTCAATGGTACTTTTTGGATTTTTTTATTTGGTTTGCTCAGGAAGGGACTTTGAAGGGAGAGTGGGGAGTACCGGTCTTAAAAAAAATTGTCCTATTGCCTAGTATCTTCTAGTTACGTTCCTGATCAGATATGGAAGAAGTTAAGTAGCCTTTTACTAAAAAAAATATATCAGAAAGAGATAATCTGAGAACCCACTTTGTAAATTCTCCTGGGGGGGGGGGGGGTGCAATAAGGCTCAATAATGGATCAGGATGGTGATATTGGGCTATATTTCCTTAAATTATATCTCATCATATGCATTAAAATGTCTTTGACATCACATTCCTGTGTATCGCCTGAAAATACGCTGACATCACCAGGAATCCAGCATACCTTTCCTAGGTTTACAATGTTGCACTGATTATTTCACAAGAATCTGTCCTTTAAGGATGGATGACGGTCTTGGCACGTCAAGGGTTAATGAGGCACACATTGATCATTGCGAGGAGACTGTAACTGATTGATTCAGGACTGGAGCAGTCAGTTTCAGTCTTTACTGGTGGCACTGCACATGTAATCTCTGTTACAGTGATAAACGTGCTGGTGGAGCCACAGGACAAAGGCAAAGTATGTAAACATTGCCTTTGTCATGTTCTCTGCCTCTCTCTTCCTCACTGTGATTGTGAGGAAGAGAGAAGCAGAGAACATAACTCCCAACAATATCAAATGGCCAAAGAGGGGGTACTTTTATTTTAACTGGTGGTACTTAAGGCAGGACTAGAGGTAAAGCAGATTTGGTCACTTGATGACCTATTGCCACCTCTTTGTGAATAAATGATTTATAGCAGGATCAAAGCATTTTGTTTACACAGTTTAATTTATAAATTCATGTACTGAGGTTTAAACAACAATTAATGTGAGTTTTATTGCTGTGGAGCAACGCGATACCCTTATACACACACCACACAGTCTCTTAAAGGGTTAGTAATGTCCAAAAAAAAGTTTTTTGCGTTTAGAAGAGCTTAAAAAGATGAGCTAAATGCACACCAGGCACACGTTTTAGACCATTCCAATGAAGGGATTCCTTGTAAGTAACGAGATCGCGGCACTTCTGAAGCGCCTCCATGTCGACCGACACGAATCTCCTGCTGACAGCTTTACAGCTGTCAGTAGGAAACAGCGAACTTTAAACACCCGTATCTCTTAAACCATAGCGGTCTGAGAGATACGTTTTTTGCATTTAGCTCAGCTTTTTAAGCTCTTCTAAATGCAAAAAAACTTTTTTGGACATTACTAACACTTTAAAGGGGAATCCAGGGAGGGAAAGAGGGGCATAGGGATTTTCATTACAAAGGGACCGTACCCCCTAAAAAGGGACATATGGGAGGAATGAACAAATGTTCATACCTTCTATTCAGTCACTGGCAAAAATGAAATGACCACAAATTATCACAGGAAAACCTATACAAATTTGGATTTTCTTTTCACTTTTTTTAATTTGTTTATATTATTATGAAATCATATCCTTTAAAATGGTATATCGTTTGTTTGGGTGTACTAATGAATTGGAGGAGAAATATTGTTTAACAAAGGCATACTATAAAGTTCAAATTGCTCGTGTCCTCTAGTATAAAAAACTCTCTTCACCAAGGGGTTAATACGCCATTTTCGTATTCATAAGGGTGTGTTTATGTTAACATGGCACTTTGCCACATGCCTTAAAGGGATAGTAATGTTTCACAAAAACAGCAGCTCCAATTAATCTTCATAGTATCTGAGCCATAGAGTGTGTTATTTCAATATTGTCAGAGTTGTAATTCAAAAGTAATTAAAAGATAAAGTATCCCCCTTTTACCTAGTGTAAGCCACCTCCCTCAGATGTGGAATCTGGTCTTGAGACCAGACATCTCACAGCAAGGGACAATCTTTTTACTGTGTGCATAATGAAAACCCTATCCCCCTTCACAGGTTTTTCCTTTATTCTCACTGAAGATTGTCCCTCTCTGCGATCCACTTGGACAGTCTGGCTGTTTTGAAGTGAGCAGTGTTACATCAGTAAAAAGGGCAGGAGGGGGATACTTTATCATTCAATTACTCTTGAACTACAACTCTGACAGTATTGAAATAACACTCTCCATGGCCCAAATACTATGAAGATTAGTTGGAGCTGCTTTTATTGTAAACATTACTATCCCTTTAACCCCTTAAGGACTATGTGAAGTACTATGACCGTCATGGTCCTTATACCCTTAAGGACCAGTGACGGTCATAGCATGTCACATACTTTTTACTTACAGAGCTCTACCGGGAGCGATCTCTCTTAGGCCTCAAAGCGGCGCTCCAGTACGCATAACAGGTCACGTATACCAGCGCATCGGCAAGGATCAAAGTGGTCCTTAAGGGAAGGTAACTTCCCTGGACCACTGGTCCTTAAGGGGTTAAGCTCTGATAGCTGCCTTTGCTGTCAGAGTTCACAGTCCTAACATCGCCAAACTAAGGTAGACAAAGTTGGGATCTTCTGGATCCGGAAGACAGTTTGCTGTCTGTACTGGAGAGCAGAAACAGCAGCTGTCCTCTTTTAAGCCTTTCAGTGCTATATGGGTGTGCATTGCACACTTATGTGGCACTGAAAAGGTGACAATATTAACAGACATTGCCAGAATTAATTTACTATTAACAGGACAGCGAAGAAGTTATAACATATAACAGCTTATCTGCCATTCTCTACTTACAGAATAAGCTGTTCAGTGGTCTAGCCACTTATCATGTAAACTGTTGAAAGAAACAGCATGTCTTTCAAGACTTCTTCCCATCATCTTTCAAACAGAGAACCCCTTAAATATATGAGATAGTTATTGAGCTACTTCAAAACCATGTCTCTAATAACAATTCTTATTTCTGTCTGCTGTCTAAGAAGTCTCTTTTCTTCCCAGAAGTCCTATGTAGAACACGGGAACCATAGGTAAAGCTTCCTCCTGCAAAAAGGGCAGGGCACTTGTCTTAAAAGGCTCCTATCCTTAGTCTCCATTGTTGCTTGAAATCAGAACACATAATTAAGTGACCTAGGTTTGTTAGAGGATGGCTTACATTAGCAGCCCTCTGCTCATAGTTTCTGCTTACCTGGTCTAAGCAGATATTTATATGTTACATAGAAGCGTGAAGGCTAAAGAGGACAAGCTTTCCTGTATTCAGAGTGCACGGGATCTGTGAGTATGTCTGTGTGTGTTTTTCAGGCAGCCACATTTCTATTATCTGTTCTACTTTGGCTGAACTGAACATTTCTGTACATTTCTATCTGTCTTACCATCCCTCTCCTTTTCCAGAGGGGAATTTTCATTTATTTTAATTTCATTTTATTCACTTGGATTAATATGTTTTAAAGGGATAGTAATACTTAAAATGTAAAAAAAAATATGTTGTAGAGTTTATCCCCCTGAGTAAAACAAGGGCACTCCCACTGCTGAAAGGTGTTTCATTCAAAAGTTATTAATTTTCAAAGTTGAATTTTTTAGGTGCAATATCACAGTGGCCTGAAATTGTACAGTGGCGCTGTTGTGTTGGTACACCATCCTATGGAGATTTATGGTCAACTGACCAGAGCTGTCCATAGGATCGTGTAGCAACAGCGCCACTGTACAATTTCAGGCCACTGTGATATTGCACCTAAAAAATTCAACTTTGAAAATTAATAACTTTTGAATGAAACACCTTTCAGCAGTGGGAGTGCCCTTGTTTTACTCAGGGGGATAAACTCTACAACATATTTTTTTTTACATTTTAAGTATTACTATCCCTTTAACATTATTTTTATTTTATTTTACTTCAGCTGAACTCATGTTCATCATTTTTCTTTAATTTTATTCAGTTTTATTTAATCTATACCTTATTCTATATTTATTTTCTATCTTTTAACTTGTGTTTAATGTTTTGGGGGCCGCAGTTCCTTTAAGAACAAGCATGTGTGGTGGCAATATTGGTTTGGGACACAGTAGTATTATGGACTCTCTGTTCCATAGGTTGCACTCTGGTGGGTGTAAGTGGGCTTATTGGGATTCTCTTTCTTTGAACCCTGTAGTGGTGGCCTTGGGGATCCTCCCCTCCAATATCAGGGGCCCTATTGTGAGGTGTCTGGAGAGCCACAGCCCAATTTTTGAAAGGAGTTTTGCCTAGTGACCTCATTACCCATAAGCCTATTTTCCCAGGATTTAGGGCACAGGATCCTCTTGCTTTTTCACTTAAATGTTGATCACCGAGACTGGTCTCTACTTCCTTGCATGTCACTTTAACCCTTTCAATCAAATACATACTTGTAACTTTATATACATACTTTTATCCTAGTTTTACTGTCCTGTAATATATTTTAAGAGGTCTCCTAGCTATGTCTGTGCCTGAGGGAGAAATAGGCAAGCTACAAACATTTCAAGGGTCCCCCCTTCTTATCTTCCTTGACCCCCTTTAATCTATTGCTCCTCATGCCAACTTAGTACTACTAGGGACTTTCTGGTACTTTATGTTTCTATTGCTCCCCCCTCATTGACTCTTGGAGACCCTCTTCTAGGAAGCCTGTGTGGGTTAAGGCCTGAATTTATTCTATGATTTCTATACATCAGTCTATTCAAGTTATTTCAGACTCTTGGTCTCAGGACTGTCCTGTCCCGTCTCCCCCAAAAGGTTTTGCAGCCATTAAGCAGAGGGAAATTTTTCCATGTAGGGGGAAACTTGAGGAAGAGGTACACTGATGAGGATGATTTGGGGATTCTTTTGAGGAAGACCCTGGTTCTCCTGCTTAGGGTCTCATCCAAGCTGTCATGGAAATGCTAAAGGTTTCTGAGGCCTCAGATTCAAGTTCTTCCTCTTCTCGTATTTTTTTAAAAAGATGTGCAAAAAAGGAGGCTGTCCCTTTGTGCACTTTCACCATTTCTTAGACCGGGTTCTCCTGGATGAATGGAGACTGCCTGACAAGAGGTGTCTCTCTTTCTTTCTGGTAATCCATTTCTGCAGATGCATTAGTGCAGTGGGCTAACCCGCACACAGCAGTGGAACCAACTTTCTCTCAATTTTCCTAGAATACAACATTGCTGCTTGTGGACTTCAGGACCAGGCAGATAAACCTGGATTCTTGATTGAAGGTGAAGTTTGTGGCTTCTGGTGCTGACGTATGTCCCACTTGATCAGGGCAATGGCTGTTTGGGGAATCTGCATTTGCAGACACACCTAAGGAAGATATTGTTATGGCTCTCTCTAAGATCCTTGAGACTAATGCATATCTGGCCAAAGAGGCCTTTGCTGCTGCCAGATTTACTGGGAAAGCCTCAGCTACGTCTGCTGCTGCTTTTTCAGATTTTGTGGCTTAAGACCTTGGTGATCCTTCTGTTCGTAGGCGAGCAGTTGTTTGGCCAAGAGCTGGACTAAGCTTTTAGTCCTGCCACTGGAGGTAAGGAGGTTTATTGCCTCAGGTTACTCCTAAATGTCCCTTCTTTCCACTGAAGACACATGGTTTTCCTTATCCCTGACAATATGTCTTTGCACCGAGAGCTTCTGTTGCATCCACAGCCCAGGCACAGTCTACCACAAAACACAAACAGGTCTGGATAGGCAAGAAGTCTGGTCAGAAGCCCACAGCTTACAAGTACCTCTACATGACTCATAGGGATCTGGTCTGTTTCAGCCAATAGGAGGTCATTTGCAGCTTTTGCACAGCCCTTGGGCTCTTTCCTTGGTGGATCAATATGTTTGAGGGTAATTTTATGAAGGGTACCATATAGACTTCAAGTCCCTTCCTCTCTACTTCATATCCAGGGTTCCTAGCGATCCCATATGGAGTAGTCTATTCATTTCTTCCCTGATAGATATGCAGGTTCATGTACCTGATCCTTCTTTGGAAAGGTTCATAGGAATCTGTTCCACCCTCATCATGGTTCCCCAAAAAAAGATTGGATGCCATTCCATTCTGGACTTGAGGCTCCTCAACCATTTTATTCTTGCATCCTGGTCCAAGATGGAATGTTTGTACTCTATAATCACTGCCATGTGTCCAGGGTTTTTTTTTAACTGTAGGCATAAAGCATTCTAATCTGCATATGCCAATGCATGCAGATCATTAATGTTTCCCATGGTTTGCTTTTAAGACTCACTTTAAATTCACTGCCCTTCCTTTTGGGATAGCTTCCACTTTGCGGGTCTTTATAAAGGTTCTGACAGCCTTGGTGGCCTATGTAACGGACCCCTCTGGGTTACTGTATCTTCATATTTCTGTAGGTTAAGCAAGGTATTATGCATCATTGTATGGCCCGCATGTGTATGTGTTGATGGTATTTTCACGTCTCCCGTGGTCGACGCTTACTGCCTTGGTCTGTTTGACAAGTAGGAGGCCTGCTAATTGGTCACCACATGTCGGTCCTTGTCACTTTGCTGTCTGGGTTTGCTTGACAAGTAGGTGGCCTGCTGACTGGTCGCCACTTGTTGGCCCTTATCCCTTTGCTGCCTGGATTTGCTCAACAAGTAGGCAGCCTGCTGATTGGTCTCCACTTGTCAGTCTTTGTAACTTTGCTCGACAAGTGGGCAGCCTGCTGATTGGTTTCCACTTTTTGGTCCTTATAACTGTGCTGCCTAGGTTTTCTTGACAAGTCTGTGGCCTGCTGATTGGTCACCACTTGTTGGTCCTTGTCCCTTTGCTGCTTGGGTTTGCTCAACAAGTAGGCGGCCTGCTGATTGGTCACCACTTGTCGGCCCTTGTCCCTTTTCTGCCTGGGTTTGCTCGACAAGCAGACGGTCTGCTGATTGGTTGCCACTTGTCAGTCCTTGTCTGTTTGCTATCGGGGTTTGCTCGACATGAAGGCAGCCTGCTGATTGGTTGTCGCTTCTTGTCCCTTGTTACTCCTGTAATGGACCTGAGATCCATCATGGGCTTGTGATTAAGTATCACCAAGTATTTTGTATAGATTCACATGTATCTATGTGTGTTACCACAGTGTCATATGTATTCTACCGTCACATGCATGTATGTATACCACAATGTTTCACTGTATCACAATGTCTCACATTTCCTCCATCATACCCAGATTCCCCATCCCTCCAAACCTCCCGGCCTCCAGTTTAAAAATGTTGGCGGCCAGCTGATTGGTGGCCACTTGTCAACTCTTGCCACTCCGATCCTCATTGGCTGGAGATTGGCGTGGTGTCACGGTAATCAGACAAAGAAGTACAGACACGGTAATAAACTATAACCACCCTTATTAGAATATACAGTGAAAATAATATATGAGATAGAGCGATGATAATATCCCACACAACCCCAGACCACCAGATGATAGGGCCCAAGCTTCTACCTGGAGCTGCACACTGTGCTATGCACTGCACTACAGCGAGGTACCAGAGACTAAAGGCAACAGGGATCGAGAGTCGGACAGAGCCGCGGGACACACAGGTCAGGCAGGCTAGGAGTGTACGGAGCAGGTAGTCAGCCAGAGCCACAGGTCAGATAAGCTGGGGATACATGGACCGAGATAGGAGCCGGAGGACAGACAAACCGGGAACAACACAGAGCGAGTGAGTCAGCCAGAGCCGGAGGACAGACAAACCGGGGACTACACGGAGCGAGTGAGTCAGCCAGAGCCACAGGTCACAACCGATGAGGGTAGTCAGACAAGCCAGAGTTAACAAGGAGTGAGTTTGTCAGCCAGAGCCACAGGTCAGAACCGATGTGGGTAGTCAGACAAGCCGGGATCATACACAGAGCGAGAAAGTCAGCCAGAGCCACAGGTCAGAACCAATGTGGGTAGTCAGACTAGCTGGGGTCATACATGGAGCGGATTCTCAGATAAGCACAGGTCACAAAGCATTACAAGAGTAACTAACAGGGAACACCACGTAAGGGCAATGACTCCCAGGCCCAAGGAGGTTTATAAAGGAGCAGAAGGAGGCAGGACCCAATTAGGCCACCCAGAATAGGCCCATAAACAGGTGTCCATGCTAGTGCTTGTTACCTGATGTTAGCAATGAGGAAGTGCCCGGAAGCCATGCCGGCCGGGGGCCATACAGAGGTAGGAAGAACAGGAACACTTAGCCTCTAAGGGAGACTGTGATAAGTGGCAAGATTAAACTGTTCTTTGTGTTCCTACCAAACCTGTCACTTCCCAGGGTTCAAAATGTAGGTGGCCTGCTAACTGGCCACCATTTGTGAAACCCTTGCTGCTATGATCCCCATTGGCTTGAGATTGACGCAGCAAGGATAAACTGTAGTTTTGTTTACTGTAGGAATTCCAGCCCTATATATGTTCCCAAATAAAGTGTATGTCCCTGGATAGGTGATGGTCTGGACTGGCACAGCTACTCCTTTGTAGCTCCATTGCAGAGAGGGAAACCCGGCAACGACGGCCAGGGATTGATGGCATCACCTGGTTCCCATTACAGCCTATATCCATTCTTTAGGGATCTCACTCACTCCTTATCTGGGTAACCTTTTTGTAAAGGCTTCTTTAGAGCAGACTTTGCTCCTTCAGATTTAGACTTGCGTGTCTGTTCTGGAATAGCAGGGTTATTCTTTTTCAATTTGAGGAAATATTCTCTGGTTCCATCCCAGGTACTTCTATTTCTTGTTATGACATTTCAGACTCTTGTGGGGATAGTCTACCTTCCAGAAGACAAAATCCACATAAGAAAAGAAACTCCTGGTTGCTACTGTCAGGCATACAATATATGTATGTAAAATGTATCCACTCACCTGGCCTAATAGGCCTTGCAGATCCGGAGCAGCCCCCCACAGCCCCGGCTAGGGCTTCAACAAACGAGAAGACAACTTGGTAGGGAGCGCTGTACAGACGCACAGTGCTCCGGAACATCCAAACACTCCACACAGCGATGACATAAAAAATATCCAGTTTATTCCAAAATACAAAAATAAAAAACACTGTAGTAGAGATTCAGGAAACGTAGTAAAGATACAGTGTTTACACAAACCACCTAACGTGTTTCATGTGATTCTGTGACTGCCTCTCCAGGTGTCAAAGGCCCTACTCCGCCCATCCATTATGGTGTGGTATTATATAAAGGTGGTGGATTATCTGGTATATGCCCTGGAATATGTCCTATTTGTAAAATTCGAATCCTGGGGTCTACAATTGGAGATTTTCGGGAATTTATCTTGGCATCAGTGCCATCTCTCACATGTCATGTACCTGTCAAAGGCAGATCTTCATTAGTGGATATAGTGGTGCCATCTGTTGCTGAAATGTCCATTGATGATTCCAAATTGGGTAATAGTGATAACTGATGCCAGCCTCACAGGCTGGGGTGTTACCTTTGGCCCTCAGATAGCTCAGAGTTATTGAACCAAAGCAGAAAGCAGTGTTCTGGGGCCTGAGGCAATTTGCCTAGCTTTGCAGCTCTGGTCTCACTCCCTATAGGGGTCCCCTGTGTGGATCCAGCCCAACAATGTTACTATGGTGGACTACATCAACCGCCAGGGAGGGGATCAGAAGTGTGACAACATGGTTCAAGGTTCAGCTGATCTTGTGACACAGGGTCCTCTGGATCATCCAGATGTTGAGAATCTGGCTTTGATAGCTTGGCTCTTGAAGCCAGCATCTTTAGGAAGAAGGTTTTTCTGACTGTCATTGCCATTATGTTGATAGCTCATACTCTGGTTTCATCCAAGGCATATCACTGGGTATGGTCCTTGTTCTATAAATGGTGTGAAGCAACCTTTTTGTTTCCCAGTCATTTTGACCTTTCTTCAGGATGGTCCTCAAAAATGTCTATGTCTTAGTTCTATTAAAGTTAAGATTTCAGCTCTTTCTACCTTTTTTCAGAGGCGTATCATATTATTGTCAAATGTGCACACTTTTGTGCAAGGGGTGGGTAATGCCTACCCAGACTTTTGGTATCCCACTGAACTTTGTGCTGGGAGTACTTCAGAAGGCTCCTTTTGAGTCTTTATTTTCAGTTTCTCTGTATTTATTGATGCTCATTACAGCATTTCTGATGGCTATTGTGTCTATTATGCGGGTGGCCGAAATTTAGGCTTTGAATTGTAAGCCTCCCTTTCTGGATTTCAACTCTGATAGGGTGATTTTGAGAACTCCTATAAGGTTTCTCTGTAAAGTTGTCTCGTTAACCAGAAATTTTTTTTCCCTATCTCTCTCCCCTGCATCATCTAGCACGCAGGAGCAGGAGATTCAGCTTTTGGATGTGGTTTCCTGAGGGCCTTGTGTGGATAAGGCAAAGGTGACAGCAGCTTCTTGGATTATGACTACCATTTGCCAGGCTTATCTTCTCAAGAGTAAGTGGGTGGCTTTTTTGAGTCATGGTTCATTCCACCAGGTCAGCGAATGTTTCTTGGTCCTACAAGTATCAGGCCCTTGTTTATCAGCTGTGTAAGGTGATAATGTGGTCATCTCACACATTTGTTAAACACTAATGTGTTAATGTGCTAACTTCAGCTGAAACTAGTTTTGGTTCGAAGGTCCCACAGACTGTTGTGCCTATGTACGTGTTCTTCTTGTTTTTCTTTCTCAGTAACTTGTTGGTTTATAACTTGTAACTTGTTGGTGTTGAGGATTATGTTGTTCTTGTTTATCCCTGTTAGAACTAGTCTATTTTTTTAGGGTTTTTTTCTCTTTCCCTTGGTGGAATACACCATGGTTCCTATGTTCCACACAGGATTTAAGTGGAAAGGGAAATTTTGAGTACTTACAGAGGAATCCTTTTCTCTTAGTCCATGTGGAACATAGGACTTTTCAGTTGTTGAGTCCTGGGCAGGGGGATCCTCTTGGTTCCTCTAAGGGGATTCCGTTCCCTGCTTCACTTCTGTTTTCTTAGATCTTTGCTATACTTTAAAGGTGGATTAGACTGGCTGGAGTAAAGTGAGCAAGGAAGATGCCTCCACCTCTGAAAACTGTTTAAGGCAAGTATCCTGATTTCCTGCAGGAGGAAACTTTACCCATGGTTCCTTTGTTCCACATGGACTAAGAGGAAATTATTTTTCAGTAAGTACACAAATATACCGTTATTTCTCTTTAAGTTCTATGAACATAAGCTTGTTCTGGCTGTCTCTTGTCCAGTTCAGAAGATTCTCCACAAGGTGTTCATGATCTGCAAAGATTCAATACAGCTGCAGCTTATTAATCCTTTCAGTCCCAGGGAAGCATCCAATGCATTGCGTGTTAGGGAACAATGCTGGCGTTTGTTTTGCTAAAGTCTGAGCAAATCCTCTCTGCTTCCTCACTTGCCCTCTCTAACACTTTGCCAGCATTACAACAACCTTACATGCTAATGAATAAAGCCTCTCCCCCTCCCCTTGCATAGCAAATTATTCATTCATATGGTAAAGTATATCATATTCTTCAAATTGAAGTGATCAACACACTTTGCCAGATACATTACACCATATCATCACCCATTTGTGCATTTCCTCCTCTGGTGGTGGAAGTGCTTAATAAATATATCAGATAACAGATAGAAGCTTTGCCAGTGAAGAAATTCAAGGTGAGATTTTCCATAACCACAAGTCCTCTTTTCTCCACAGTGATGACCATGTTC
Source organism: Rhinophrynus dorsalis (assembly GCA_037306005.1). NCBI lineage: Eukaryota > Metazoa > Chordata > Amphibia > Anura > Rhinophrynidae > Rhinophrynus > Rhinophrynus dorsalis. The sequence continues at coordinate 275,782,837 of CM074722.1, read as the reverse complement.
TTGCTCTGCTGGAACTTCGGGGGGACGTGAGCAGAGACCTTCGGCATACAGTGCTGAATATGATGCAGCAGCAGGCAGTGTCCATTCCACAGGATTATCAGCCTGTCTTCATGAGCATTTCCGTGCCTGCCCCTTCCCCACCATTCTGTCTTCATCCCAGTTCGTGTGCTTAAAGCCTCCTTGAGGGAAGCTACTGTATTTGCAATGTTTACTGTATCCAGGCCCAGCCGTACTTGCCCTTTGAAATTATATCAAACATATATTTATTTTCTATGTCTTATTCAAAACCTTATTTTCAAGTATATTACTAAAGCTTAAAGGGGAACTTTCACCCTGCAATAACTTAATGTTCACTTACTGCTCACCTGGCGGCTAGCTGCTTAGTAGCGCTAGTCGCCAGAAATCTTACCCGGTTCTTCAGATATCGGCATTTTACAGGAGCAGGAAGCACGGACGTCTCTTCACAGTGCACAAGGGACTGACAGCGCAGGCGCACGGACGTCACTGTGAAGAGACGTCCGTGCTTCCTGCTCCTGTAAAACGCCGATATCTGAAGAACCGGGTAAGATTTCTGGCGACTAGCGCTACTAAGCAGCTAGTCGCCAGGTGAGCAGTAAGTGAACATTAAGTTATTGCGGGGTGAAAGTTACCCAGCTTGACTATTACTGTCTACCCTTATAGACATTGCCATGGTGGAAAGTAATTATCGTTCACATTCATTTCTCTATCAGTCAGCTCTTTTCCTCACTATATTCCCCTCCCAATCTTCAGTGATTTCCCCATTCATATCTCTCTATACACTATCTCTCCCAATAAAATTTGCCCTGGCAGTCTAGCCATCTCCCCAGTGTGAACCTCTTTTCAGACTAGCTCTCTACCTCAACCCTCTCCATTATGTACACTGAATGGATAGTTTTTTTGGTGTACCTTCCTTCCAAGTCAATGATCGCTTCACCTGTCAGAGTCAAGTGCCTGCTCCAGGCTATATAAAGCAGAATGAGCCAACAGCGATGGGATGCGTATGGTGTGATAGCAATTACCAAACATGCCTGTACAGTTGTCAGGGAAACTGCTACTCTGCTAAGAAGGTCATGCACAACAGTGTCTAGTGTGCTGAGGATGGTTCAACAACCTGCAGACATCCAGTTATTGATAGTCCTGAGGCCAGACTGCTTGCTGATGGTAGGAATCACCAGATGTTGAAAATAATTATATATGGATCCACCATGCCCTGGTCTGAGGCAACTGTAAGGTGTGATCATGTCTGTGTGGGCCAGCATCCCTGTCCAGTGTCATGTGGAATCCATGCTCTGATATGTGGTGTCTGTTAAACTCTCGTTTGTGTAGTTGTTTCTGAACTCATTATGCACGAAACCTTTGTCTATATTGTAGTCCAGACACTTTTACGTTTTCATCCTCCATCCTCACACTGCCTGTTAAAGCACTGTGTATTGACCATTGCATGCTTCAGCTGTGGTTTAACTTTGTGTTTAACACCATGTGTGCTCAACCTGTGTGCTTGCTGCTTTCCTCCTTCCTTCCTAGTTTACTCAAGCTCCTACTTTCCATTCTACCTTGCTTTACCTACCTCAATTAATCTTACACCCCTCTGCCACTTCATTGTCACACTCTTTCCACACTCACTTATTGTCTTCTCTAAACCTCAGTTTACCCATTCTAAACCTTTTTGCCACACTTACCCCCACCCTTTCTACCTCTGCCCCTTTTTCTGTTACGCAGTGTGTATTTCATATCCTCTGCTGCACACACTTACATTTACACACCCCTACACCATTGAGTAGTTTCTGCTAGTCGTCTCCATGTCCATATAAGGAAGTTATCCCATTGTGGTGTTTCCTTAATCTACTGCTCTGGGACAAGTTTACACACCCTAATATTGGTTCCCTACTTACAGAAGAGCAATTTTGGCTTTTAAACTGGAAATGTTGACCTCTTATCTCAAAAATGTTAATTAAAAAAACTGTTTAAAAGTCAATATTTTTACTTTGAAAGTCACAGATTTTAATTATTTTTTTATGTTGGCGCCAAAGAGTTTTTTTGTATATATGCACAATGCCCAAAATGCTCTCTTATTCTAAGTGCCAAATAACCCCAAATACCAAGACCCAGTCTGCTTACTGTAGTAGCTATTAGACTCCCATACACCAGTGTCTACTGATACCACAATGCTTACTCTCCTGAACAGGAACTTCAAACATACCACCAGACATTAGATACCCATTTACCAGGACATCATTGTACACCCTTCCCACAATTATGCTACCTGATATCCGACTGGGATCTGTTTCTGTTCCACAGCAGTGTCCTATGAAAAATACCTTGCAGAAAAGACAACAAAATGGTTTTGTAAAGATAAAGCACAGTTTTTTTCATATGTTTATAATTTATGCAATATATAATGCCTTCTTATGCATGACAGGTTGTAATCTATGATGTGCTCAGGATGCTTGAACAAAATGGAAATGCTAATTATTTTTTTTTATTATAATAAATGTATATGAAATAAATAAGATGAGCTACTGTGTTCTATATATCTTATACCTTCTACCAATGAAAAATAAGTAGAAGGGAGAACACTCGTTGATAAATGTAATAATGTGTCAGCAACAGCTGGATAATTATTGATGAGAATAACACATATGTTTTAGGGGGATCAATTCCACCCTTCCTCAGGCACAGTCACAACATACTGAATGCATACATTAAAAAGGCACAGCAAAAGTATACCAACCAATCTGCTTGCTTACTCCTATGTACATAATTGAAAGGCAATTAACTCTGATACAATATATCAGAAAGCCAATAGCAGTCCTTGCTAAAGGCAAGTATACATAGCAAAAAAAAGGGGGGAAGGGCCATATACTGTATATAAGAAGTATAAATTACATATTAAAAATAATAGTAAATAATAATAAGCTGTACCACAATCAGAAGTCAGTCACAAAATTAATTGGACTAAATAAAAGAACCCATTGCTTGTAGGAATAGTCCATGAAGACAGCCAGAATTGACCTACATTATAGAAAACATTTCAAACTGAAAAGGATAGTAATAACACAATAAACTTTAGCTCTGAATATTACTTACAATTTTTTAACATGTTGTGCTATATATAGATACTTACAGATTTGTAGTACAAATGCTATACAAGACAAAAGGATCCCCCTCCCTCTCCTTCTGGCCGCCTCCCATCAGATCTGTAATCCGGTCGTGAGACCAGACAGATGCAGTGAGGGACAATCTTCATTCATTAAGTATAAGGAAAACCCTGCCAACCATGACGAAGGAGGGCAGGATTTTCCTTTTGCTTACTGAATATTGTCCATCGCCACTCTCCATCTGGAACAGACAGAGAGGATCAGTGATGCAGGGAAAGGGGCGGGAGGGGAATCCTTTCGGCTTCAATAGCTTTTGAACTGCAAATCTGTAAGTAACTATATATAGCGCAACATGTTAAAAAAATTCTAAGTAATACTCGAACTAAAGTTTTATTGCGGTATTACTATTCCTTGAAGTCCTTATTTAACCCTCTAGGGTATTTAGTCTCTAATTTGTGTATCCAGAAACATTCACATTGTATTAATAGTCTTTGCATGTTATCTCCTCTAGCAGGCAATTTCTCTTGTTCTAATACCTGCGATTGTAGTTGTGATACATTATGGGTGGATGCCGTAAGGCATGATAAAGAGGTGATATAGCCGAAAGGACTTCTCGAGTGACATCATTTCTCCACTTCTTATGTTATTCTATGGAGCCAATGCACTAACATTTCTCCAACGTTGGAGATCTTACTGCATTGGCTCCTTACAATAACATAGGAACTGAAGAAGGGATAACACTGGAGAAGTCATCCCTACTTTATCACCTCTTTGTCACACCTTAGGGCATAACACAAAAAATGCTTTGCTACTGGTAATAATTTTCCCTCAGGTTTATAATTTCTGATGGTAGATTTGTGTTCATTAATTCTAATCCTGATGATCCTGCTGGTTTGCCCTACATATCCACGTGGATATTTTTTTGATAAGAAATAACATTCTTACTTTCAAATACAAAAATGTTTAATAGGGAATACCGTGTCTTTGGGTGGATGTGACAAACCAATAATACTACTAGTACAATTTCCACATTCTCTGCAGAGGTATGTTCCATTTTTTGGTTCTGAAAGGAATACTTGAGTCTCCCTAATTTATTTAGTATCGCTCTGAGTGGGATCATCCCCAATGTTTTTACCTGTTTTGTATGAAAATAATGGGGGTTCCTCAAATGAGTGACCAAATTTGGGATCTTTTTTAAAAATGTACCAGTATTTTGTGATATGTTTGATCTGTTTACTGTGGGTATTAAACTTAGATACAAACAGAAACCTTGGCATGTAAGCAAATAGGACCTCCCTCTGTAGAGACCCATGATTTTTTTTTAATTGTAATCTTGTTCATGGAATTTGCCTACCTTCTCACATGCTCTTACATTGTATTGATTCATGTCAGCTATAATCTCAGGGATCCTTATCAGCTTTTAGATAAGCCTTTTTTAACCCATCAGGGTGAAAACTGGTATGGAGAAACAGGTTATTTTTGTCAGTAGGCTTACAATACAAGTCAATAGTTATTGTATAAATGTTAAATTATGCTCATTTGTAGGGTCTGATTTATGATAAAGAAAATATTATTTTATTAAGTAAGCGGAGTGGTTGGTATACGTTTGCTTTACCTTTTTTAATGTAAGCGCTCAGTATATTTTAACTATGCCTGAGGAATGGGGTTATTGAGCTCCCCAAAATGTTGCATGTGCTATTCTCATCAATAAATATCCATCTGTTGCTGACACATTATTGCATTTAATCTTGTGTGTGTGTGTGTACTCCCTTCTACATATCTGTGCACTTGTGGTCAACATGAGACCAATGGAGAGTCTGCAATGTGTACAGGCTGTTCAGCCATTGTATCTGGAGTGTGCGTTCATTTCTACATTTTTTTTTTGAGTAATAGAAACGAGCCTGACAAAAAAATGTATACTCCGGTTTTAAATCCATCCGTGAGTGTGCTAAAACACGTTTAAATCAGAGGAAATGTAGTTACCCTTTTGACAAAACTCAACACTGTACCTACGAAGAACAAGGTAAAAGAAGACTACTGTTACTATTTGCAGGGTACACGGCTGCCTCACATCCGTATGCACACTAGCTCCGCCTACTCTTTAGTTGCAGACTATAGGCGTGTCCAGCTGTTTTTTTAGGCGTAGTAACGACGTTTCCACAAGAGTTTTGTTTAGACGGCGAGTATGTAGGGGCGTGTGTGTGGTAATTATTTCCCAGCATGCGCTGTATGATACCTGGGGTGGGAGAATGCTTACGGCTGAAACGGGAAACCTCATAAAGAGTAAAAGGCGACATATTATCCGGGGTCTGTCTATTTCTGTGTTTTCTTGGCAAGTTGGCATGAGTCATCTATCCAGTATGAGTCGAGGCCTGGTGATCTGATAGTACTGGCTAGTACAATAGATTAGTGTGTGTGCAGTAAGACAATACGCTCACGGCATGTCAAGCTAATGTATGCTGGTCCTTTTAAGGGTTGGGCTAGTTGTTGTTTTTAGCTGAAAGGTGGGAGCTGAGGTCCCACATCAGCTGGAGGGGCACTTGTTGGCCACATGGTATAACGCCGTACTGTGTTGTGAGCTGCTATTATGTCAGTGTAAATAAAGCGTAGACAGCGTGTGTCCATCCAGCTGTTATTGGGGTACAAGTCACACCATCCACGGTCAGGTAGTGTCTGTCGGAGGATGATGGTAGTTGTGGTCCAGTAACAGCCAAGGGCATCACACGTTGCCCACCCTTGGAATAGATAATTAAGTTATAGAGGCGAGATCCTTGTTCTTTCATCTGTCACACTATGGCTGCCTGTTAGGCGGGTTCTGTATTAAACCTTCATAGTCTGTATAGAAATGTATATCTATACATAATTTATTATGGTATTGCATGGAAAGAAAAATGATCTGGTCTTGTCACTACTGCCCGTTATCCGTTATAAATTAAATATTTATAGACGGACACTACGTCTCTATCCGTTATAGTACAATACTAGCTGGGTAATACTGACACGGACTGTGTAAGGAAAGCTGTGTTATATCATTTTACTGTATTTAATACTAAGTTCTCATCCCGATTATGTAATATTGTTACCAGCTGTTGAAATAATGACCTGGAAGGTATTGTTTTGTTATTAATTGGCTATTCTTGTTGATTATGACAGTTATTTTTATATCGGTCACTAGGTTGGCAAATCAATGCATTGGTTGCATGTTGTCGGTGAGAAGCTGTTCATTGTATGGTAAACTGCTGGTCTTCAGGTATTTAACCCTTTGGCTTCTAGAGGCGATGCGTTGCGTACCCCCTGGCACTCAAACTAGGGTTAAGTCGTGCAATGAAGTGTGTATGTGTGTATATATATATATATATATATATATATATATATATATATCTAGCAGAGACGGGCAACCTGAGGCCCTCCAGCTGTTGTGGCCTACATCGCTCATAATCTCTGGCCAATCACTGGCTGGTTGGGGATTATGAGAATTGCAGTCACAACAGCTGAGGACCACAGGTTTCCCATTCCTGATGGTAGTGTATTACAGTGAAAAGTGATCTCGCAATGGTTGAAATTGATGCATGTCTTTTTTTTTTTTTTTTTTTGCAACCTCATCAACCATGTTCCTATGTTTGATAAGTGCTAATGCTGTATTGTCTGCTAAAGGCCTGAGATAAGGACAAGCCTTTTTGAACTCAAGATTAGTGGGTACAACTCTCAATAGTTTAAGTTTCTTAGCAGTTCTCGGTCATTGCAAACTGCACAAACAAGACACTAATGGGTGATCCTCTAAGTGATGATAAAGTGGAGACTTCTCCAATTTATCACTTCTCCAGTTCCTGTGTATTCTATAGAGCCTGTTCACTAAGATCTCCAAAGTTGAAGAAATAGGCTCCATAGAATAACACAGCAATTGGAGAAGTGAAATACTGGAGAAGTCATCTCCACTTTATCACCTTTTTATCACTGCTTATTGAATACACCCCCACATGTCTCTGAATAGAACTTTCTACAGATACATTAAAAAAGCAAGTTTAGAATTATATTTTAGAGAACTAATGATGCTTTCTTGAGACTTGTTTTCTTTGTACCTTCCCCATACCTCTCATAGAGCCATACTGAGCAATATAAAGAGGAGTAATTCTGGGTCAAACTAAAGCAGAACGATCACCCTATATTAAGTCCCCCCCCCCTCCCAATAATTAGGCATATGGCGATTAGAGTCTTAACAGCACTTTTATTGGGCACAAATACAAAGTTCTGAAGCATACCTCCCAACATTTGAAACTGTCAAAGAAGGACACTTTTTCCCCCAAGTCATCCCCCCCAACCAGTGGTACATGAACATGATGCTGTTATCTCTAGGGGTATTCAGGACATGAGTACATGGGGAAGACATTTCAGGGGGTAAGCATAGCATGACAGTCTGTCCACAGACACGCACATTATGCTGCGAATTATAAGACAGGGACGCTCCACCTCTTCCCATGCAGTGCATCATGAGGAGTGCCAGGTTTGAGACAGCACCCCCCCCAACCATCAGCAAAGACCCTACAATATAGTGTTTATCTTTTTTAATTGAAAGTATAGTTGTGACGTCCTTTAACCTTTTGAGTGCCAGAGGGGTATGCATTGCATAACCCTCTAGCACTCAAAGGGTTAACAACACACCCAGCGCTGCACAGGAATGCCATACAATATCCCCAATGCCACAATAGCAAGCAAATCTGTACTGAACTCGCTCTCTCACACTGTACATCCTGCCCCCTCTGGCCGTGCCATTACAAGGCCAGGCAGTCTCACCATGATGTAAGTAATTTTTCACTTGGCCAACCTTCCCACCCTTCATTGGAGCTCAGGCTCAGCAAATGTCAGCAATACTTTGGCTCATACCTGGTCAGAAACAAGGAGACTCCTGTTGAACTGGCTCAGCATTCACCGTTTCTTGCTGCTAAAGACTCCCTGCTGTAGACCAAGCACTCGGCATCACTCAGAAGGCGGCCATCGGTAGAGTACATCACGTGCATGCGCATACAGGAAGAGTAACACACATACACAGTCTTGCTTCTCAGTGTAAGGAGGCTCACAGCGAGAGTGACATCAATAAAAGGGTGTCACGGTTCCCAGGAATAAACCAGGAGTCAGTACGGTGAAGTAAAACAATCTTTTATTAGAATAATCACAGTAATGCACGTAAACAGATAACACACAGAGGGTGATCAAATAGGCAAGCGCTGTATCAGAAATAGCAGTACGCCAATAGATCCACCACACTGTCCGAGACTAGGCCTCAGCCCACTGGAGCATCAAGGTAATTCGGAATGTCCAAAGTACTAACACTGACTCAGCCTGTAGTCAGTCTAGGAGTCTGATAGAGCCCCAGGTCCACACTAGTAGAGAGGCAGCGATACCAATTTTTTTAAGACCGAGTACTAGTACCGATACTTTTTTCAAGTACTCACTGATACCAATTATGACCACAAAAAAAAAAAAAAGTATCGGTGAGTACTTGAAATACACACACACGCCACCTCTTGACTGTCCCCTTTTGCCTCTTTCTCCCCCTCTTGATTCCCACCTTTTGACTCATTCTCCCCCTCTTGAGCCCCCTCCATTTGCCTTGGCTTTTTCTCTCCCTTTTGATCCCCCTTTCTCCCCCTCCTTGACTCTTGATCCCACCCTTTTGCCTCTTTCTTTCTCTCCCTCCTGATCCCCCTCCTTTTTGCCTCTTCTTGGTCCCCCTCCTTTTGTCTCCTGATCTTTCCTCCTTTTGCCTTTTTTTTTTTTTTTTTTTTCTTTTTCTTAGTCCCTTTTGCCCTTCTTCTCCCTCTTGACCCCTCTCTCTGCCTCTTTCACCACCCGCTCGATGCCCCATATTGCCTCCCTTACCCTCCTCTGCTGGGTGCACGCTGTTCTCTTGCGAGCCCCGGCAGAAGTCAGCATCGGAGTGTTGCCATGGTAACCTGCGGCAACGCTCCGACGCTATAGGAGGGAGAGAGGCGACCGGAGAGCATTGTGAGCAGCTCCCCGGGCTCCCTCTCTGCAGCACAGACCCTGACACAGGGTATCGGTGCTGGCATCGGCCGCATTTGTGCGAGTACAAGTACTCGCGCAAATGCCGGTATCGGCACCGATACCAGTATTGGGATGGGTGTCTGTGGAGCGGGGACCAACACACGGAGGAAACAGACAGAGCCCACTAGTCAGCACCAGAAAAGGATAGTCGGACAAGCCAGGTCATACACGGAGCGGGTAGTCGGCCAGAGCCACAGGTTTGCACTAGATAGGATATTCACTGAAGCGCTGGTATGCTGGAAGCGCAGTGGACAGAACCCCAAGTCAACACCAGAGTGGGAAGTCAGACAAACCAGGTCATACACGGAGCGGGTGGTCAGACAGAGCCACAGATTAACACCAGTATGGATGGACAGACAGGCCGGGTCATACACAATTCAGGTTGTCAGCCAGAGCCACAGGTCTGCACCAGATTGGGTGTCCATTACACAATGGGAGCAGGCAAAAGTGTAGTCAGACAGAGACACAGGTCAGCACCAGAATGGATGGTCAGACAAGCCAGATCATACACAGTGCCCAAGGGAAACAGAACTGTATTGTACAACAACGCAAGGGCAGCTGAGTCAGGACTCAGACTGCCCTTTAAACCCCTCCTCAGGAAGTGGGTAGGAGGAGCAGGTTCGGAGGAAGGAAGTAGGTAGGAGGAGACGACAGGAAGCATGGCATAAAACAGAGGCGTGCTACACTCTGAAGCCTCGCACCTGCAGATGACGCATCTTGCTCTGATGTGTCCAACCGCTGCCATCTTCCTGTTTTATCCGTGCGGCATGAACGGCCGCTGAAACCAAGGTAAGTTGTGACAAAGGGATTAAGGCTGCCGAAGCAGCCCGGGTATCACTAGGAAGTGGAGCAGAGGCTAGGAAAGTGAGACATAGGCTTAATGCGGTGGGACAGGGGGCTTGGGTCCCAAAATCGGGACAGTTGGCAGCTATGCTGAAGTAATCCTCCTTTTTCTAAGACTGACAGCCAGGCTTCTTGCTTTAGAGCATCTGCGCGCCTGTGCTGTCAGTCCCTTCCGGTACCTTAAGATACCATACAATGCCTCCTAGAGGAGACTGGGATGGACAGCACAGATGTCTCTAAGCCAAGATGTCTGCGTGCAAGCCTGACCGACGGTCTCAGAAGGAGGAGGATTACTTAAGAACTTGATACTTGTGCCGGATAATAGTGCTGTTAAGAACCTAATCTCCATATGGCTAATTATTGGGAGGACTTAACGTAGGGTGATACTACTTCATAGGAGTCAAATGAAAATCCCCCCCCCCCCAAAAATCTCCATTGATTTTTAAATGGCCATTTTAATGCCTTTGAATATTATATAAGTCTCCAAATCATTGTTTCATATTGCATTGGAGACCTCTCTAGCATTCAAAGGGCTTAAAAATAACATTTAAGCCAATGGAATGTTAATTAGCCCCTATGGTTAAGTTGGTTTGCTCCAGAGTTGCATTTCTTTAGCTTATTGAACATGGCTCATAATTTCTCTTCTGTCTCAGGTGTTTGCTGAGAGTAAACATTCCTCTGCAGGAACAGTGCTTATTTTACTGAAGAGAATGGTTCTAGATTCAGGTCAGACCTATGACAGGACGGCTTCTACCGCTATCCACGATCGTGAGCCTAAACAGAAGAAGAAGAAGAAGCCTTCACAGATCAATGGCCTCCATATATATTCCAGCACCCTAGGGCCCCATGTCTCCCATTCTTCGAGTGCTGCTGCCTCTTCTCGCCCGAATAGTACCAGAAGTAAAGTCAGGACTTCTCTACCTGTCCAGAGGGAGCCCAAGAAGTTGGGAGGATGTCCAGTGTACATGGGACAGTGCAGCTGGATGCGCCGCAGTGAGAGTTCTTGCACCATCAACAGCAGTGGCAGTTCCCGGGGCAGGTTAAGGAGCTCAGGATCTCTTCCACATATCAGCAGAGCCATCAGTGAGAAGAAGTTAACACGGAAGAGCTCATGCCTTCTAGTTGCTTTGAGACCCATCAATGTTGAACAGGAGCGAGACAAGTTCTTCCTTTCTAATTATACACACAACCCCCAGTTTCAATATGAAGAGCCAATGCCTACTGGTGTGCTCGAGAAATACAAAGAGGCATCTAACCAGTTCCTAGCTCAGGTAAAAGAATTTTAAGACCACGTTAAAAAATAGCATCCTAACCTGACAGATGTTAAAAAAAATCCAGTCTTTCAGGGGTGTATGTACGATTACACCAGCACAACATCAATAGCATTGGGCTCCAACATCAGTCAATGTGCTTCAGTGTATGCACTACAGTGTATGATTACTGTACTGCATACTGGTGGACACACTCCGACATTGTTAGGACTTCAGTGTCAGCAAACCCGTTCTACCCCATAGCATGTGCAGGAAAATGGAGTAAATTTGCACCATATCATCTGCTCCTTGTTTAGGTCATTATTAAACAATGTATACAGGAAAGGATTGCCCCAAAAATGCCCATATTCTGCTATGCTGTCTTTCCCTTGGTTTATGTGGCATTAAGGGGAGAGTTTTCCATGCAAGCAGTTTAGTAAATTGATGTTAGGTAAGAGCAGATCTTGACGATTGATTCAAGTACCTGCTTTTGAGCAGAATCATATTTGTACATTTATTCCACTGTATTGCAAAGACCCTGCAAGCAATTTAGTATTGCATTAACAATCTTACTGCAATGAAGGAACTTGTATAGAAAAAGATATTCCCGTGCCTTAAAAATAATAATATACACAATATTGTTACTTATGGAAACACAGAGCAAATGGAAAACTGAAATAATGCAACTGGTAATATAATACATAGTCTCCAATGTTATGCAAGTCTTCTCAATCAATAGCTATTGTCTCCGCAAAATCACAGCTCAATTCACCTCTAAATGAGGAAAATAAATCAAAAACTATTCCTACCAAATAGAAAAAAGGAAAAAAAAACTGGATATGTATATAGCTACGACTAAACTGACTGCAAATGGTCACACATGGGGAACAATGCCGGGAGTGAAGGGGGTTCTGATAGGACTGTTTATACCCCCAGGAGTCTCTTCCATAAGCAAGCTTTTTCTGGCCACAGAACAGTCATTCACTGGGTGTTTGCTGGTCACTGAACCATTCGCCATACATTCTAGACCTGAGGCAATTTTCTAAAAATAAAGGTACCAGATGCCTAATTCAGCAATCTAGGTACACTTCTAGAGCAAACCAACTGCACTTCATATGGGATATATGGAAATTCCTCAGATCCCCTTTGATTTAAATTGGGCTTTTAACCCTTTGAATGCTAGTAAAGTCTCCCAAAGACTTAACCAGCATTTAGGGGGTCAAAAGCCCTATTTAAATCAAAGGAAATTTGGAGAGTTGTCTTTTGTCCTATAAGGTGTAGTTGGATTGACCCAGATTTGCAACTCTGTAGCTTGCTGAATTAGGACCCATGTCATCAACCTGGCTAAAAGTCACCCCTCTTCTAGACGTGCATGATCACCCTAGCTGGACATTGGTGTCCATAATATTTACACTGCACATCAGTCACCAACTATCATACCATACATATAGTCACTTGGGTATCACAGTCAGCCAATTTTCTCACTGAAATGTGAACACAGACTAACTCAATATTTGATTAACTGCTTTATACAACATAGTATAGACACAATACTGCATTGCTCACATCTCTCTGGTCATTAAAGGGACACTATGACCTAAAACATTTTTAGGTCTACTTTATATGTTTTATTAGCCATATTTTATTTAAAGTACTAGTGTTGCGTTACTTAGATTTATAGCTTATGTTAATAAAGTGCAGGCACTCACTAGCGCTGTTTAGTAAAGTATTGTCCACCTCCCCTAGCACTGAAAGGATTAAGTGTCAGTGAGTGATGGAGGTACGGGCTAAGACAGGAAGTTCCTGCACAGCCAATCACCTTGAATTTTTTCACATATTTGAAAACTTAATTCACAACTGCCTATGTTTAATGTAACCATATGTATTTCCCAATCACTGTAATACGTAATACATAAGGTCTATTGCAACTGTTAACAGTTTGCATACGATAATGATCAGCACACAACCTTCTGGTTCACATATGGTTAATGTAGTTTTCAAATAGATTTTCAGGTAGTTGCTACATTATGGGCAACTGCACCATCATTGACAGTTATGGCCTTGATTACTATCGTGGGGGTTATCTGTTTATGTGATTGATATAATGGCATATTTAGTATAAATCAAACATATTGCTTCTTTGTTACCACACACATGCAATGGCAAATTTTTGATGTATACACAGGGGTGTATACAGCAGGGGTGAGGCTTCTGTGACTCTTCCACTGTGGAGGAATACAGTTCCCATTATCCATTTACAGGCAACATTTGGTGAAAGAGGCAGAGAGGGGGGTCAAGAGGGAGAAAAAGAGACAAAAGGAACTAAAGGAAAAAAAAAAAAAGAGGCAAAAGGAGGAAGGATCAGGAGACAAAAGGAAGGGTGCCAAGAAGAGTCAAAAGGGAGAGAGAGGCAAAAGGGTGGGATCAACTGTCAAGGAGGGGGAAAAAGGGGGATCAAAAGCCAAGGCAAAAGGAGGGGGCTCAAGAGAGTGAGAATGAAGTAAAAGGTGGGAATCAAGAGGGGGAGATCAAGAGGTTGTGTGTGTGTGTGTGTGTGTGTGTGTGTGTGTGTGTATGTATGTATATATATATATATATATATATATATATATATATAATATTTTTCAAGTACTCACTGATACTAATTACCAATACTTTTTTTTTTTTTGCGGTCATTTGCTAGATTTCCAAGTACCTAAAGCATATATGCTTTAGGTACTTGGAAATCTGGCAAATGACAGCAAAAAAAAAGTATCGATAATTGGTATCGGTGAATACTTGAAAAAAGTATCGGTACTCGTACTTGGTCTTAAAAACTTGGTATCGGTGCATCTCTATTAATTTGCATATGCAACATCACAGGAGAGGCTTCATTAGCATATGACACATCACTGAACAGCTTAATTTACATCTAAAACGTCACTGGTACCACACGGGTACCACAATTAGCACACGTGAGCATAGGGTATCAAGTGTGAATATCTCCTTAACTACATTTGCTAGTCTTCTGGCTAACATGACATAGGCAGTTACTAAAGACGTTTTCAGATATGCACACTTGAATCAAGGTGACCGGTCCACTTCAACAGAAATCTAAATAATTAAAAAAAAAAAATTGGTAATTATACTTTGACAGCATTTTTTATGTTGCAAATAGAGTCCTTTATCTTACTGGTGGAGACGAGCACAGCCTCTTTTTTTTTTTTTTTTTTTTTTTTTCTTTTTTTTTTTTGTTTGTTTGTCCCAAATTCAGTTTTTTTCATTACACACTGGGATCTAAACAGACTGATATTGCTTTCGAACTTGTCTCCCTTAAAAGATAGGACCCAGACCAATGTAATAAAGTCAAGCATGGGTGTTGTAAGGTTCCCAAAAGATCTGGTGTATGGGGTACCTTGCATTATTATTGCCCCAATACTAGTACATACCTCCCAACACTGCAAATGGCCAAAGAGGGACACTTCTATTTTTAGGTGGTGTTGCTGGAGGAGTGGCAATGTGCTGGGCTTTACAGAGAATTTTTAGGTTATTTCATGACTCATCAACACCTCTTTCTGTAACTGAATAAACAATTTAGAGCGAGAACAGAGTATTTTATTTACACAGACTAATTTATAAACACATATACTAAAGTTTAAACATACAGTAATGTGAGTTTTATTGCTATGGAGCAATGTTAAATTTTACTATACAGATAAGACCACAGCCAGTGAGGTAATATCATAGAGCCGTCGTGCTGTGTAGACAGGACCCAGACCACTAAGGTTATAGTGCAAAAACAGCCTTATTGTACACATAGAAGCTTTTTTATATCCTTGGCAAATGACTATAAACGTATATACCATTTATCCAAAAATGATGCAGTGCAATCCTTTATAAAAATACACTTTGATCATTTCAGGCTGTCCGGATACTAAACACTGTCTTACGGAAATATGGAAACTACGAGAATTTTGAATCTGTGACTGGAGGAAACCTTCTGAGCAAGTGTCAGATCTGGGCGTGCTGCCGCAAGTACATGCAGAAGGAGGGTTGCAGTGGGGAGGTGAGGAGTGCTGACACCCAGTCATACAGGAGGAGGGCTTTGTTGGGAAGCAGTGGCTAGGTGCCTCAAAAACATGCTTAAAGAGTGCGCCAATATGAACAGATTTTTTTCCTCTTGTTGTTTATTGCTGCAAACTCTAGAACAGAGGCGTCCAAGTTTTTTCAGTCATGGGCCACGTGATCAGAAAGCCATAAGTTTGAGGGCCGCATTATTTTTTTTTTAATGATAATGATGGTGAATTATAGCCTGTCCGCTAATCAAATATATTGATTGATTTATTGATCAAGACAATGCTGATATTTAACAGACATCTATTTTTGAACTGAATGGTACTGTCAAGCACAGGGTTAGCTCTTAATGGCCTACTAGTTCATGTGTGCTAGTTAATTGGTTAATAGTTATAAAAATAGTTTTTTTAAAAATCTCAAGTGGACCGCAGCCTGAGGACAGGCAAGCTGCATTTCGCCCACAGGCCGCACGTTAGATGCCCCTGCTCTAGAAGCTAGAATTGTCTAACTACCTTTAACATTTCTTGTATGGCAAGGTAGAGCTTTGCATAATAGCCTGTCTGTAGTATCAGAACAATAACATGCAAAACTACTGGATGGAGGTCACAAGCATTAGCAAATAAATCCCTTGAATACTAGATATGTTTCCAGTGCATTGTTCTAGCATCCAAGGCAGTGATGAGCAAACTAAGGCCCTCCAGTTGTTTAGGACTTCA
This sequence comes from Rhinophrynus dorsalis, assembly GCA_037306005.1. Classification (NCBI taxonomy): domain Eukaryota; kingdom Metazoa; phylum Chordata; class Amphibia; order Anura; family Rhinophrynidae; genus Rhinophrynus; species Rhinophrynus dorsalis. The sequence continues at coordinate 275,766,793 of CM074722.1, read as the reverse complement.
ATTCCCATTGGGGATGGTGGAAATTGTAGTCCTCAACAAATTGAAGTATATATAATAAATTCAAGGAGCACACTCACATATATACAAAACTTGCTAAACCATGCATATCGTGCAAGGGGTACTACAATCCCATAAAGTATTCCAATAAACGTAAAAAAACCTAAAGATAGAGATTTAAATAAAACACTCAGCCACAGTAGTCATTAATCATATTAAAAAATATAAATTTACTGAAAAAAAAAGGGGCACGGTGTTGCCCGTGGGGATTAAGTCCTTTCGGTTCTTGAGCAGTATTCAACACATTGATTGTCAATGGTTTGCCTATATTTGTGGCAGTGAAACCTGTTTGGCTCTCAAACACTTAAGCTTTACACTGCCAGAAAGGTAAGCAAACCATTGCCAATCACTTCTTTGAATACCCCTCAAGCAGTGAAAGGAGTTAATGTCCACAGGTAACGCTGTGGGCCTGCAATAGAGACTGGCTGAACTCGCTGATCCAGAATGGGGAGCTCACCGCCTGTCTGTGCTCCCAGCTCCGTGGCAGTAGCCGAGGCCGCTGGGTGGCACTTTAGCCCGTGTATACGAGCTTTCATACTAGTATAATATAAGTGTCTATATAATGTTTAAATTTGTGCCACTTGAAAGGTACTACAATATTCAAAGACTATGCCATTTCTTATTGTATTCATTAGATACTATCTTCCTGAAAAGTGGTAACCTATTGTGTGTGTACAATATAGTGTCTAGCTTGATTTTGCACCACTGCTGGACACACCAAGGGATGGCAATAGGGAGGACTTACATAAATTCCTCCCCACTGTGGGCTCCAGCCTCCTTCCCCCTGCCAAATGTCATTGTTTCACTGCAGGACCATGCCTCCTCTGGGTTCTACCATCTGCCCTTCACTACCCTCCCCTCCATTGTGACTTTCCTGCTCTACTCCACCACCCTCTTGCATGGATCTTTTCTTGAATTTCCCCTACTTATCCCGCAGGAAGTCAGGTGGCCAATCCAGGGACAAGCTACATCCCTGGGGATCTGAATTAGCCAGTCAGAGGATTGCAGTTAAGAATTGGGGTTCAGCCCCACCCTATAGGAGACCAGAAAAAAATGGCTAATCTCCTCTTCCCTTTGTGTATTGCAGACAATCTCCGCAGTCCTGATGACTCCCTGGGGTGGTGATCACTGTCTTGATGGCTAGTGCATGTTCTCAGAGACATTGCTATCTCTGAGCGCTTGCAAACTCCCTGGAGCCCTGCCTGCTATACTGCAGGACTGGTCTCTGGACTTGGTTAGCTCCAACTCAGACACCATTTATGGTGCTGAATTGAGTACTTCTGTGCAGGGAACCTGTGGATGTCTGTAGAAAAGTGTGTGTAACATATGGAGTACATAGGTGTATTGCCACAATATGTAAATTGCCTGTATTTTTTTTTTTTTTTTGCTGACATTGAGCTCTCTGGAGCTGTTTTCATAAAGCTTTCTGTCAGAGACGGTGAAAGAAGGGATAATGATGCAATTAAAAAATGACATACAGTGTACATGGCTGACTTTGTATTAGATATGTTTGCACCTAAGACTGTGGAAACCATAGGATATACATTAAACTAGGCGACCACCTTTACAAATGAATTGCTGTTTCGAAAGTTGCTAGAGGTGTGCATGTCACTCCAAGAGGACTTAAACAGCACTTATTTAGACCGCTGTGGAAGACTACTACAGTGCAGTAGCAAAAAAGGATCTGGCCCCCAACCTGGGGCATGACTACTCCAAATCTGATATAATTGATGACAGCCTGCAGCTACAGACCTATCAAAGTATTGAGATCATTAACAGCAAGGATGGCACATCACTGGCTCTATCTATTATAACCAGTCAGTGTACATTGGCAAGGGTATCCAAGATGAGCTAAGGTTTGTGGACTGGACTCAAAGAGCACATAACCTATCCCCCTTTTGCTGTAGCAGAAATCCAGAGGGCCAACAATTAACTGACTGGGACTCCTATTTCCCAATAAACGCTTTAATTCTCCCATGAAATTATTTGTGGGATCCTCTTAGAGTATATAGTAAAATCCTTCCTCGTCTAGCAACCTCTCACAGAGTGCTAAAGAGGCTGCAGACATCATGCACCACTGTGAGTTCTTTGGACTTGACAAAGCTATGCATACAATCTGGGGTGAACTTGGCAAAAACCTCATTAAACTCCCAGAGTTGGATGGCCGCTTGTCCTGGGAAAAATGAAAGCTGGAGGAATGTGAGGACAATTTAAACAGGCAACATATGGCAAAATGGCTTCCAGGACTTGTAGATGAAAGAATAGCCTGCTTGCAGGATACACGTGCTTACAGGGAGACCATTCATTTTCCATTTTGAATCTGAGTAATAATTGCATCCTTGGTGAAGATATCACTCTAAGTGAGCTGCTACTCTCCCTGTTTTAGGAGCATGGGGTTGTAATTACATGAAGCTTTCCTACACTAGGGTATATCACCTGTACCCTAGTCTTAGCTCTGACCAGTAGCAGTGGATCACCAACACCTTTGCCACACCCAACACCATTAGACATGAAGGTCATCAAAGAGTCCGTAAATAAAATCTCAAATATCTCGGTCAGATCCTTGTAGGACTTGGGAGGACTACCCTGCCAGGTATCTTCAGGGGTATTTTGTCTTAGCTACTCAACTTCTTAGCCCGAATGGCTGGGCTGTTGGTAGAAAATGTGTTTGGCCCTTGTAATTGCAGTGTGTGTACTGCTGGACTTGCCTGACCGGGACTGGTTAAATGACAAACCAAAGGTCGAAGAGGCAGAGCCGAATCATCCATTAGGGCAACCTAGGCTACTGCCTAGGGCCCAGGCCAATATGAGGGTCCCTGGTTGCAAGAGAGGAATCACAGACAGAGACCCTGCTGTTTCTGCCACAAACATCTTGTGTCAGATGCCCTTTTAGCTGAAAGAGACCAGCACTATCCAGTTGCTCCCAATTCCGTTTTAGCCAAAAAAAAAAAAAACAGTACCTGCTAACAGCACTCTGTGTCAGAAGCACCAGATCAAAAGATGTGGGGCTCCAAAATGCTACCTTGCCTAGGGCCCTATGGAGCCTTAATCCGTCTCTGCGAAGAGGGCCATGGCAACAATACCTACATTCAGGGTGGTATTTTCTTCATCATACAGTTGTGCTGCTGCAGAAGCCTAAGCTGAAATTTCCACAATAGAGACACAATTGTTTCCACAGCTGTTCTGTCTGTGGCTGGGAGAAGAAACACCACTAACCCCTTTTCTCTTGTTGCTATTTGGGGATGTTTGGGGACACATTTACTCTTATCATTTTGACCAAGCTTTTCATCCCCTGTTGCAATGAGAATCTCATTTTTGCAGCCCTTGATTCATCAGATGTGGAGCATCATGTTGCCAGGGCCATATGAAGACCCTGAAGACAAAATCCAGCAAACAAAATCTTGATAGCACTTGAACCCAGCAGGAATATCAACCAGTATTAAGATAGTCTTTGGCATTCACAAGAAACTGTTATTGTGCCTTAAAGTTTACCCCTCACCAGTTATCTGGGCCTGTTCACCAAGAATGACCCGCATGTAAGCCCAGATTGAGTTGCTGAGCCTTTCTATGCCTGGCTGAGTGAATCTTTCTGATTTATCAAGGATAAATGTAGTCCATGCCTGGTCAGCCTCTGAACTGTGTTCAATATAATAAACATTTATGATCTTGTTTGTGGAATTCTTAGTAAAAGGCATGCACTTCAGGTCATAATCACAGCTGCCAACAGGGTGGTATCTGTTGGTTGTCTAGTTGTTCTGAATGGATCTCACATCTAGGTTGAACATCTGTATTTGGAAAAGCCTCAAACACAATTCAAATACATTCATAAGCGGTGTGGTTATAGGGGTTGTTGAACACTTCCCCTGAAGCTCTGTAAGAATCCACCTAATTTGATTGTAGGTGTGTATGTAGAAGAGAGAATGCATGACATGCTCCTCAACTTCTAGGTGATCACCGACTGACACAATACATCCTATCATGGCACACCAGAAGCTAAAATGCAGTATGTTGGTTGCGGTCAGTCAAATGCACTGTAATGTCAGCCTTGTGCAAGATTATGTTGAGTTCAGTGCCAACAATTTCAACCTTACAGCAAACACAGCCAATGGAATCATCACACTGTCGACACTCAGTGACTCTGAAATGCAGTTTACATCTGTCCTGCAGAGCTTGCTTCGCCTAGATAATGCCAGTTAACTTGAATCTAGTATTATATGTACTGGAGACTGTCCAAACAATGTTGAGTAGACTTTAGGTACACCTTGAGTATATATCACCACAGACAATGTATTCAATGATTTCCTCCAGTACACTGCTTGTGGGGGGTTTAAGTGTGGATGGCCATTCATTTGGCAAAACTGATCTCACCATTTTCCCTACAGTGAATTTACACAGCTGAGGAGTGGGACTATTGAGGACCTGAACGTGTATATTCTAGTTGATACAGGACAATAGGTAGACAACTGCAGATTTCTGATCTCTAGATTACATGCTGCTGTTTTTGATCTTGAAAGTGTCTAATTAGACTAATCTGCAGTGATGAATACACTATGAAGCAACCTAAAGCACCAGTCAAGAGTACTGAAATGGATAGCTTGTACAACATGCTGCCAGTTAAGATTCGGGTGCCTAATCATTCATATAGACTGCAGATATATGTTTTCCATCAGCAGCCGGTGAGAGAGAGGGACAAATGAGCCTCTTTATACACAGTTAATACCATTTACAAAGCCTTACACACTGCTAGTATTGTAATGGGTACACAGGACAGTGGCATCCTGTCTACCATTATTGCTGTTGCAGTTGTTCTGGGCCTGAATACAGCAGGTCTGTCCTGCGGGATGCTTGTTATGGCTGTCATGCTTAGCCATTAAGGCCAAAAAAACGTAATGGGAATTGTGTGCTGACTGAGGCAAAGTTCAACACAGTGTCAGACCAAGCATCTACCTCTCTTGTTTACAGGAACATTTCAGATCAAGAGTTTAGTTTGGTAATGAGGTTTTTAAGTCAATCAGATAAAGGAACAAATAAGCACTGGGTGTAAAACACTAACAGTACTGTCCCAATCAATGAAGTGACAAAAAAGTAACTGATACAGGGAGGCTGAGAACAAGCCCACATGCTTTGCCAAAAAAGCTAGATGGGAATTCGGAATACATTTCTTCTGAGAAAAGAAATCTGGTCCTCCTCATACCATAAAACCAATTTCAATGCACCATATGCCTTTCTTACACGACCGACATACATTTCTTTGTTGCCAGTCAAGTCGATGCTGGAAGACCCAACCTCTTGGTTGTTACTGTTGAGACAAAAGTAACACAAATCTTACAAGTCTGCATACATATTGCTTCCACAAATATAGGATGATAGAAGGCATCTTATGGTAAACAAAAAGTTATAAAGGTTTTTAGCCCCCAAGTATGAGTGATACCACAGAGCTTACAGTTGAAATTGAGCTACATTAGTGATAACACAGAGTTTACAATTTAAATGGAGCTACATGACCCCACCCTGACCTCACTGGATGTCAGCACACGTCAGAGTGATTAAAAGGAAATAAAAGAGTGTGATCAGGAGTATACTATACAAAGGGTCAGACAGTATTCACGCACCTTGTTATAAATGGTATACTACACAGTGGGTCTTATGTACAAAGGCAAAAGTGGAAGATTTCTGGGACAAACCAAATGCGCCATAGGTAACAAATAAAATCCCCAATGGTTTAAATGAAGCTTTTAACCCCTTCAATGTTAGAGAGAGGTCTCCAGTACATTTCTCTAGAATGCAACTGGATAAGAGACATTTCTAATTGGTTTGCACCAGAATAACTGTGCTCTGGCTTGTGCACGTGTATACGACTAAACCCTTTGAGTGCCAGAGGGCTGTGGAACGCATTGCAATGCAATGCGTTCCATACCCCTCTGGCACTCATAAGGTTAAACATAAAACTCTATAATACACAGGAAGTTCTATGAACACAGCTGTATACTCACATGTGCAATCAAACGTGATGTAATTCTGGGGCAACAAACTACACTAGAGGGAAAAAAAGAAAAAATCAAATTGATTAAACTAATTGAGATATATAGAGCAATTAATTGGAGATTTTTCTTGGATCCAAGAGGTTAAATTGGGCTTGTTACTCATTATGTGCCAGAGGGCAATGCATTGGATGTTCTGCCTGGCACACAGAGTTAACACTTTGAATTTGCTGCAGTGCATTGAAGACTTAGCCTATGTAAGCGGTTAAAAGTAACATTTAAATACATTGGAATTTGTATTTGTTCCTTATGGTAAGTAGTTGGTTATCAACTGCGCCACAAAGAACAATTAAAATTCCCATTGATTTAAGAGAGAGAGCGTGTGTACCTGCAATCTTTAGTCCAAGAGGAATACAGAGGCCTGCACCTCCTGTTGCCACTGTGGTAATGTGCAAATGGTGCTGCAGGGATCTACTGGTGACACTGACTTGAGAACTCTCAGCACTGTTTATGTGTTGCCCCTGCTCATAAACATAGAAAGAAGGTGCAGGAAGCAGGTACATATTCTTCTCAGATGATCAGTGGCACTGCATGACTGCAGTTCATTGCACTGAAATGCACTAGATTAAATCAGTGAGAATTTGATGAATAAGGCCTTATGTTTTGTGAAAAAATATTTGCAGTTACTGCTATTTACATGTATTTTATGTGAGGAGCTTGGGACAAAAGTTTTTCCCCTCTCAACAGCACTGGATTTTTCCACACATCACCGCTACAATGAACAGCTCAGTGAAATTCCTGTTAAGTGCGATATTCCTGCAATTTCAACAGAAACTTGTTCAATATACTTGTATTTGCATTAACACACTGAGGTAATATATTACAAAAAGTGGTGCATTTCTGGAGCAAACCAACTGCTCATAGGGAACAGAAAAAAATACCCTAGATTGCCAGTGATTTAAATGGTAATGTATGCACTAAGGCATGTTAAAGAGGTGATACAGAAATGACTTCTCCAGTGATATGACTTCTCCAGTTCCTTTGTTATTTTGTGCAGTCTATGCACTAAGATCTCTCCAACTTTGGATCTTTTAGAGCATAGGCTCTATAGAATAACATAGGAGTTGAAGTTATATCACTGGAAAACACTTTATCACCTCTTTATCACAATTTAGTGCATCCCCCCCTAAATATAGTTGTCACCTCTCTAGCATTTGACACCTGAGAATTGCGCCACTTTTCTCTTGGTACATCCCCGCTGTGGAGGACAGTGCTGCTTTTGGCCTGTGAAATGTGCAGTGATAATTGCCAAATGTGAGATCTTTTGAAATATTGACCCTTAGAGTTCCCCATAACTTATATTCTAGGTAATACGCAGCTGCTATTTAAAATGTAATTTTGATGGAAAAATTCTTGGCACCAAAATGTTACTGAATTTCATGTTTTTTTATGAACTAGAGAAGCATCAATAGTGAATGTGTTTCAAAATGTCTTCCATTTTGTGAGAATATTAGCAATTGCGCTTAATTCAGCAAAGTAATTAGCACTCATTTTCATGCATCTGGCTATCTGTGGCTTTAATCTGAGACCATTTACCATCCAGGTGTGCTACTGTGTTAGTTTTCATCAAAACATGCGCTGTCAGTAATGGATTTCAAAAACTAGCTCATGCTTCACTTTCTTGCATGCTTCCCAATGGGGTTCTCTATTCATAAAGCTAAGGAGGTGCAGTTCTACAGCAAAGTGTACCATAGGGGGAAATACAAATTCCAAAATCTCCTATAGATTTAAATGGGGTTTTTAATCGCTTGAATGCTAGTGATATTGCATTTTGAAGCAACGCAAATGAGCCTTCCCTATCATTCATCGGGTTAAAGGTCCAATTTAAATCAATGAGTATTTGTATTTCTCCCCTATGGTACACTTTAGATTTGCGCCTCCGAGGCTTGCTGCGTACTGCTCTTTTCTTTCTCTCAGGTGGCGGTCATGCATGTCCATTGTGTCTCTTTCTTTCCGGCTGCCTTTAGGTGGTGGTACAACTCACTGAAGACTTGCTGTCGCAAGCAGTCATGACAGTTGAGAACAGCCGACCTACCCTCAGCATTAACCTACTTGGTGCCCGTCAGCACTGGTTGGAGGGGATGCTCCGACATGAAATAGGTGTGTGTGTGTGTGTGTGTGCGCAACACTACATATTCAGCATGAGATGTTGGGGAATATGCATGGGGCTGAAGGAGTTGAGTAAAACCCATAGGGGAAAATAAAACATCCCATTGATTTAAATGGGGTTTCAGCCCCCTGAAAGCTATAGAGCTCTCCAGTACATTAATCCACAAAGATTTTGTGATCTTTCTAGCTTTTAAGAGGTTAAAAGTCCCTTTAAAATGCATAGAAGTATTGGGAATGTTATATCTCTTCTATAGTGCAGTTGTTTTGTTTTCTAGAATTGCTCTTTTTTTACAGAATTATGAGAGTTCGTATTTCAGAAAGTATGATAACATGATGTTTTGGGGACATTTGAGGGAGTTTGTCAGGAGCAACTAAGCTGTATCAGGTCCACAGTGACAAGCAAGCTGTGACTGATACAAAGGCCTTAGGCAATGGGGCAGATGGGCTGCACCGTGCATTAAGGTTGGGCTTTATGTTGGCCCAATCCATCTATTTTGGGAACATGACAACTCTCCTGCTTTTAGGGCTATAATCTATACCCTAAATAAGGGCAATTCTGGTGCAAATCAAATGCAACACACAGGAGAATTGAAAATACCCAATGATTTAAATAGGACTTTAATCTCTTGCATTCTAGAAAGGACTCAAATGCATACCTTCACCTAAGCCCACACACAAGCCAGCTAGAGAGTCCAGTGTACCTGAGCCCACGTGTGCCTACTAGAGATTACAGTGTACCTGAGTCCACACACTTGTCTAGAAGAGAGAACAGTGTACCTGAGTCCACACGTGTGTCTAGAAGAGAGTACAGTGTACCTGAGTCCACACGTGTGTCTAGAAGAGAGTACAGTGTACCTGAGTCCACACGTGTGTCTAGAAGAGAGTACAGTGTACCTGAGTCCACACGTGTGTCTAGAAGAGAGTACAGTGTACCTGAGTCCACACGTGTGTCTAGAAGAGAGTACAGTGTACCTGAGTCCACACGTGTGTCTAGAAGAGAGTACAGTGTACCTGAGTCCACACGTGTGTCTAGAAGAGAGTACAGTGTACCTGAGTCCACACGTGTGTCTAGAAGAGAGTACAGTGTACCTGAGTCCATACGTGTGTCTACAAGAGAGTACTGTGTACCTGAGCCCACACATGTGTCTACAAGAGAGTACAGTGTACCTGTGCCCACACCTGTGGCTACAAGACAGTAGAGTGTACCTATGCCCACACACTAACCTACTGCGCAGTGATGTGTTTGAAATTTAATACAGCCCTCTACAAATTAACATATGACTGGTACAATGCACACCCTCTCTCTTAAGTAATATATGCCTTACACCATTCACATCCCCACAACACAGTAGTGTGCTTGTGTCTGTATGAGAGAAAGGGAGAGAGACCACACAAAACCTCACTACAGAGTAATGTATGCAGTGCATGGAGCCCATGCCATGAAGTGGCTTTGGCTTAGAAAAGGTAAAAGATAGTAATCTTTTCAATATAGTAATTGTTACTGTGAGCATACTAGGGGGATGTACTAATATGATTCCATGCAACACATGAAGAACCCATTTCTTAATGCTACTCCTGCCTAAACAAACAATAGGGGAAGCATTTGGGAATTGCTCACATTGAAGTCTTAAGATTGGAGCATGTGCTGTGTTATACACTAAACCATTCTTATGTTCTAGTGCATGTGAAGGAGTATGAAGTATGTGACGTTCCTAAAGAGCAAATGTTCTATGCTGGCACACAAACGCACACTGTGTTTTTGTTTCATCAATGGTGTTCTTTAACCCCTTTGCAATGTGTTCCACACCAGTCAAGTCCTCAAATGGTTAACTCAGTGCCCTTTAAACTTTTATATTACATGGCTGTATTTTATTTCCATCTACATACTGGTGGATCAGAGTCCACAGACAAATGGTGGGATGTAGTAAACTAAACTGTATTTATCAGAATGTGAGATAAGAATAGCAAACAAAAGAAAAGTGATCAAGAAAACATCATCTAAACCAGAACATTTTGCACCTGTACCATATATCATACTACAGGTACACATTACTTGCGTGGAGTCAATGATGCCCGCCAGCCTTGGCATGGATCAGAAGGACGCAAACAGTTTGGACTGAAGCCAGCTAATCCAACTGAAGAAGGCTTGGCGAGCCTCCATAGTGTACTCTTCAGAAAGAACCCCTATTTGTGGCGCGCTGCACTTCTGTACTACACCGTGAGCCGCGCAGCCAGCACTAGCTTCTCCGAACTCTTCCATGATTTGCAGCAGTTTGTGCAGGACCCTTCTGTGCGATGGGAGTATTGTGTACGAGCCAAGCGAGGACAGCAAGACACAGGACAGCCAGGTAGATTTAGAGCTATACTCACGTAAGTGGCGCAATACCAGGGGACTAGGGCTTGGTGTAGTACATAGAGCTGGGACAAACATAGATTTCATTTGGGCTTTTAACCTTTTGAATGCTAGAGAGGTCTCCTATGCTTTAAATCCCATGAATGTTATGGATGAATTGGAAATCTCTACCATTCAGTGGGTTAAAATGACAATTTCAATGAATAGGAATTTATTGAATGATTATGTCTCCTATATCACACTTGGTATGTTCCAGAATTTCCCCATTTTTGCTGATATGTTTTGTGCCCAAACATCAGAACCTGTGTGGGTGTACTTATATCCAAACTGATAATAGATCTGCGTTCAGTAAGCAAACTAGCTGTGCCATAGGGAACAAATAAACATCCTATATTTGAATTCGCTAAGTATGTTTATCAGAAGCCCTCACGCACAGTAGAGATGGCTGCGCGCTCTGTAGTCGCGGGTACAGACTGCCCGCGCCATGGCTGATACAGAGCGGGGTGCTCCGAATTCAGACCGGAGTCCTGAAGGTGCACAGAGAGGACTATGGTCTGAATTCGGAGTGCCCCACTCCGTATCAGTCACGGCGCGGGCAGTCTGTACAGCGCATGACTGCAGAGCCACAAGTGTTGGCCCACGTACATGAGCTTTAAAACTAGTTTTAAATGATTCACTGGAGCTCTTAACTTAATGATGGCTACAGAGGACTCCAGCTAAGCCCTCTCTAAGCTTCAATCAGTTAAAAGCCCCATTTAAATCACTGGGAATTTTCATTTTCCTCTATGGCAGATTTGGTTTACTCCAGAACCGCACCTCTTTAGCTTATTGTATACGGCCTTTGGAGAAGTATTCAGTAAGCTAAAGAGGTGCAATTCTGGAGCAAACCAACTGCATCATAGGAGACAAATAAACATTAAAAAAATTCCCTCAGAGCTTTTCGCCAGAATTGCACCTTTCAGCTTCCTGAATACTGGCCTTCTTTCCTTATCTGTTCATGTAAAGGTACAGCATTTTGAGGGTAGCATTTAAAGGTGCAGTGGAAGAGCTTGAGATTCGTATGGTAACTTGTTAATCCTCTGGCACTCAGATGATTAAAGAGAGAATATAAATCAAGATCATGCCACTTTTTTGTCCTCATGTCTTATTCACATAAATATATTAAAATAATTTAACAAGCTTGAATACTAGGGAGAAGGAGGCTATATGTCTGGTGTCAGAGGGTGAATGGCTCCATGGGAGCTGAGACTGATGTCTCAAAGCCCCATAGAGCCAGTTCATCTGTGCAGACCCCAGATCCCACTTGACTTCGTCCCTGCACAGGCATACTGGCTCAATGGAGGTTTGACATGTCAGTCAGAAATCAGACACTGGAAGTGTAGCCTCCTTCCCTGTATCATAGAGAAGCACCGTGGTGTCAGCTATGTGACTGGGTATTAGCCCCTGACCGACATGAGCATGTTAGCAGTAGTCAGTGGCACATGGACAGTGTTTTACTTGAAGGGATAGTAATACTTAAAATTTACTAATCCCCATATTGTAGGCATTAAAAAAGAAATTAATTGCACCCAGTGCAATCTCTCAAACCTTTATGGTTTAACAGATAATCGCTCGCAAAGTTCCCCCCTCCCTCCCCCTTCCCTGAAGTCAGCGTTCTAGCTAACTGTGGGGGAATCCTGTTGTACAACCATCAGGCAGCTCTGCAGCAGAGCTGAGATCGCGTTAATAAAAAAAGAAATCCTTCACGGAAACAGTTTGCAAGCACACGTAGAAGACCGTTTCAGTGAAGGATTTCTTTTTTATTAATGCGATCTCTGCTGCAGAGCCACCTGATGCACGTAAGACCATATTCCCCTTCAGTCAGCTAGAAAGCTGACTTCAGGGAAGGGGGAGGGAGAGGGGAACTTTGCAAGCGATTATCTCTCAAACCATAAAGGTTTGAGAGATTGCACTGGGGGCAATTAATTTCTTTTTTTAATGCCTACAATATGGGGATTAGTAAATTTTTAAGTATTACTATCCCTTTAAAATAGGGTTTGCTGTTCTTTAACCTCCTTAACACCCATTGTCGTGCCAGGACTGTCACAACTGTCCGGGCGCTAAGGACTGGTAAATGATCCTGGCACATCATGGAATTCTGGGATCACATCATGGCTGAATGCCGTGCTCCAATCCCAGAATGCAGCGGTTAAAAAAAAAAAAAAAAAAAAAGTGCCGCAGTCGTCTAGATTGCCCCCCCCCCCCCCCCCCCCCCAACTGAGAGGTCCTTAAGGGATACTGAAAATATAAAAAAAAATATGCATTGTAGGGTTTATCCTCCTGCTGAACAATGGTAATCCCACTGCTGAAAGGTGTTTTTTTTCAAAAGTTATTACAGCTCAAACGTGAATTGTTTAGGTGCAGGATCATAGTAGCCTGGAATTGTACAGTGACACTGTTCCTTCACCATCCTATGGAGATTTAGGGTCACCTAACCAGAGCTGTCCATAGGATGATGTAGCAATAGTATCACTGTAAACTTTCAGGCTACTGCGACATTGCACTTAAAAAAATTAAGTATGAGCTGTAATATGTTTTGAATAAAACACCTCTCAGCAGTAGGTGGACACTTGTTTTACGTAGGGGGAAAAACCCAACAATATTTATTTTTTTTCACATTAAGTATTACTATCCCTTGTGTCTAATTTGCTTTTAATGTTTTACACATAAATAAAGACTTAGGTGGGCACGTGGGCAGACCAATAACCTGGGAAAAATACATTTGGCCATATGCAGGAAGCTAAAGAGGAGCAATTGCGGATGAAACCAACTTCACATATGGAGGAAATAAGAACTCCCACTAATATTAATGGAGCTTTTAATCATTTGAATGCTAGAGTGGTCCCCAATGCTTTGTTTCAAGGGGGTTAATTGCCTAATTTAAATCAATAGGAATTTTGGGAATGTTTAGTTGTTTCCTGTAATGCCGTTGATTTGCCCCAGAACAACAACTCTTTAGAGCACTGCATGAGGCCCACCATACCTTGAAACAACCAGGATGATATGAGTCCAGTTAACCTCAAAGGAGAAAGAGGTGGATGGATTTGACAGTTAAATAGAAAGTGAGGGCCTTATTTAAAAATCAAAAGAGGTGCAATTCTGGAGCAAGCTAACTGCACTATAGAGGACAAATAAAAATCCCTGATAATTTCAGTGGGGGCTATTAACTCATCAAGTGCTAGAATCAGTGAGTTGGTGAACTCTCTAGGATTAAAATCCTCATTTACTCCAATAGGACATTTTTGGGAATTTTTTTAACCCTTATGTTGTAGTTGGTTGGTTCCAGAATTGCACCACATTTTAGCTTCTTGAATATAGCCCAAAGACAATGGAGCAGTCCACTAATATCAAGCTGGCATGAGGGAAAAGGGAAAGGGGTAGGCTGCAGAGTACAAGAGAGACAGTTGTGAGAGTCTGGAGACAGAAAAAGAATGGGACTTGGCTCAGATGGAAGTTGAAATGGTAGAATGAGGCTTGAGGTAGACTACAGGCCTCCAAAGGGACAGTGTCTTTGAGATAAGTACAGTAGCACGTCAATGGAAGAAAAGAAAGCAGATCTGTGTGTTACTGTGTTTGTCCTCACATCTCTTTTTCATATAAAGATATTAATTCTTATGTCATTATGGCAATGGGAAAAGTCTTTGCTCTCAGTTTCTTCTACTCTGTCAGTTGCTTAAATCCCACTTAACTGCCTTGGTTCATGCTTTTCCTAGAAAGTTTCCTTTAGTGGGGCTGGTGTTTGATCATCATTGAAGCAGGAGGGGGAAAGAAGGGGAAAACAGCTGAATGTCGAGGCCCCATGGAGATATTAAAAATAATGATGAAGATATAATATGTATCAGTACACTTGTAAGGATTGTGAGATCAATTAAGAGTGAGGGGGTCAAGATATTTTGTGCTGTATTTTTTTAATTGTTATTTTTTCATAATCTGTAACAGTGGTGGACAACTGACATCCCTCAGAGACATTTTCTGTGGCTTTAAGTGGCTTTTCCTGTGGTCCTCAGTCTGTCCTTTATTGGACTGAGAAGAGGAGATAATTTCCGACTGTCACATCCATACACACATCGTATTTTCACCTAAAGAGGACACATCCTATTTCTTTTGCCTCATAGCACTTCCCTTAACACTCAAGGTTAATCTGCTAATTTAAACCCTATTAAGAATGTTAAACCATAATGTGTGGCCCTTTGGGGGACTCGAGATCCATGTATGCGGCCCATCGGGTTAATCTGGCTGCCTGTCACTGATCTAAGAAGCACTGCCCCTTTAGAGAGACTAGAGACCAATGTATGGAAGGAATGTAATGGAATGACAGTCAAGGTGCTGAGAATGAGCTAGGTCAACATGGATTGATAATACAAGGGAAAGTGAAAAATATTGCTCTTTTTTGCCCTTGGGTCTGTAAAGCTTTTTAATTGCTCCCCTGAATTCTACCCCCAGGTTGCTTTAGTAAAGACCAGGTGTACCTGGATGGAATATTGCGCCTTCTGCGGCACCGACACACCATAGACTTCCCTTTGTTGGCTTCCCTTGGAAAGGTGAGTCGTACCCTTCCTGCCCAATAAACAACCGCTCTCTCCTGACAATACACTGATACTTCATTGAATCTGTACTGCAGATATCAAGATTCTGGAAAGATTTCTATGGATTCCATATGATCACTAAAGTGGAACTGTCATTTGATAACAAAATGGGTAATTTTGAGAGAGTTTACAAATCCAGCTATATTCATACTAGCCATTTTAATTGTAAGCAATACTTTGTGAGATATTTAGCTTTATATATCAGTTAACCCTTTGAGCACCAGAGGTGTACGCTCTGCAATGTGTTGCATACCCCTCTGGCACTCAAAGGGTTAAAGGCCCTCTTGCAGGCATGCATGAAAGTTACTATTCCACACAGCTCTCCATCTCACCTGCCACTCTGTCTGGGCAGCACTATCTAATTTGCATAAACAGATAACGAAACAAAGCTAAATCCTATATAATAATTCGCTAAGATGTTTGTCAGAAGCCGTCATGCGTTGTAGAGACTTCCCAAACGCACAGAATGCTGGGAGTTCTGTGCTGGGAGCATTCTGTGATTTCGGGCAGTCTCGACAGTGCATGACTGCGTCGGCAGCAGGACACAGAGCAGGACCGGCCTCTTAACATCACCTGGACCTTGGTCCATGTACACAGGCTTTTACACTTGTATCTCATAAATTATTTTTGAAGAAAAAAAATGCCCTGCATAAATACAGGTGATATTAAATTCTTTAAAATTCACATATATTGCTGAAATGTGAAGGTTACCATTTCAGTGCCAGAGGGGGTACGCAACGAATGGCAATATGTTGCGTACCACTCTGGCACTGAAAGGGTTAAGCTGATATGCGGTACTGAAAGAACCAGACCAATTCTGCAACATATCAACTGCATCATCTGGCATTTTAACCCCTTGAATGCTTGAAGTCTTCAATGCATTGTGAAACAGCTAGCATTTAAAGGGTTAAAAACTCCACTTAAATCAAATGTTATTTGCAACCCCTGCAGTTTGTACACAAGGTCTGCTCTTTTCAGTCCGTATTTTATAGAATTGTTTGTATTTTGCAAAAAGCTAGGGTTCCTTTATGAATCAGCTGCTACGTCATCATGTATGGTTTAACCATTTGAGTGCCAGATAGGTGGTGAACACATTGCAGAACAATGTATTGCCCAGTTGGTTAAAACCCCAACCTGGAGTTGTTTTCATTTTGCCTTGGCTATTATTGTTTTATATTTCCAAGAGATTTTGCTCTCTATATTTAGACTGTTTCAGTACAGCTTGAGTGTGGTTCAGACACTAGATTGCTCATGTAACCATGCCTAGTTTACCTAATGTGGAATCCAGGCTTACCCTTACTGTGCAATTGTGGCTTAGAAGTCTAATATTCTTTTTAATATAATAATTATATTTGAAGATGATGGAAGAGCTTCCTATTTAAAAACAAATAGGAAAAACTGGTGGGACTTTTTATAGGCAAATTCAGTCTGGGTTGGGAACAAAACAATGAGAGAATACAATTTATTTTTTCATCCAATAAAAAGTCTCAGTGTTGCATGATATTGTGTCTTTGTGTGTGTGTGTATCTGTATTCCTCTGTCATCCAATATAGGTTACTGGTAACTTTGGGTAGGCGATCCACCCCTTTAAGTAGGCAGGAACAATTCTAGAAGTGAATGCTGGGTGGAGCCTACCTTCTCTTCTTGGCTCCAGCTAGCCAGTCCCCTCCAGTATGATTTGTTCCATCAGTGAAGATACAGGCAAGAGAACAGTTTTATAGTTTTAACTATTTTTTTTTTTCTGTTAGATATGGAATACCACCATTAGGCGGATTACCATCACTGACAATTCCCTATTGGATAGCTCAGTTTCCAGATGCTTTGGTGGACCTTAAGCCCTGGCGGGGAAATCTTGGTTACAAGTTCTTTCCTCAGGAGTTGCCCATTGAGGCTTCTTCTTGATATATGGTAATCTGAAGACAGAAGATCTGCTGAAAAGGTGAGCAATCCTTTGACTGCTGAGGTCCACATGTCCCACGCTTCCCCTCTGCACAGGGGTCTCCTTTGGAGTTGTTATTACATACTCCTGCATTCATTGGGTTTATTTGTATTCTGTTGGGTGTTTTGGAGCAAGTTTCTGTGGTAGCTTAAAGGGATAGTAATGTTTGATAAAATCAGCTCTAATTAATCATCAAAGTATTTGAACTTTGGAGAGTGTTATTTCAATTCTGTCAGAGTTGTAGTTCAGGAGTAATTCAATGACAAGTATCCCCCTCCCGCCACTTTTCAGCCAGAGCAAAAGGGAGGTGCCCAGGTAGACTGCAGAGAGGGACAATCTTCAATTAAGATAAGAGAAAAACCTGAAAAGCTTGTCAAGGGAGGAAGGGCTTTCATTGTTTTCATTGTAAGAAGATTGTCCCCTGCTGTTATCTGTCTGGTCTATGGACTGTATTCCATATCTGAGAAGAGATGGCTTACACTAGGTAAAAGGGGCAGGGGGAAACTTTGCTTGAGAGATAAGACTTATATCATTCTTCATATTTTTTTAATGCCTATAAAATAAAGTTAAAACAAAGTATTACTATCCCTTTAAAGTGTTAGTAATGTCTAAAAAAAAACAAACTTTTTTCATTTAGAAGAGCTTAAAAAGCTGATCTAAATGCAAAAAAACATATCTCTCAAACCGCTATGCTTTAAGAGATACGGGTGTTTAAAGTTTGCTGTTTCCTACTGACAGCTGTAAAGCTGTCAGCAGGAGATTCGTGTCGGTCGACACGGTGGCGCTTGAGAAGTGCCGAGATCTCGTTACTTACACCGAATCCCTTCATTGGAATGGTCTAAAATGTGTGCCTGAACACTAAGCACACGTTTTAGACCATTCCAATGAAGGTATTCGGTGTAAGTAACGAGATCTCGGCACTTCTCAAGCGCCACCGTGTCGCCCGACACGAATCTCCTGCTGACAGCTTTACAGCTGTCAGTAGGAAACAGCAAACTTTAAACGCCCGTATCTCTTAAACCATAACGGTTTGAGAGATACATTTCTTTGCATTTAGATCAGCTTTTTAAGCTCTTCTAAATGCAAAAACGTTTTTTTTAGACATTACTAACACTTTAACCCTTCTGTTGCTGGTTTAGCATCTTTTGGGGGTTGTTGGCACTTTCCCTACTGGGTTCAGTGTTTATTGGGTCTGATGACATGTTCTAATGATGTTTGTTGTAAATTTAATTCATAGTTACAACTTTGCAAAATTTGTGGCGCGCTTTTACGGCATAGACGCCATTGCGCCATTCACTTCTATGCGACTTTACAGTTTGGGACATATTTCTGCAACCGCTTAACGTAGCGACTTCAGAGACGGCTCATTTTGTTTGTCTGCCCTTGCTCTTCTATCTGGTCAACGTTTGGTGTGTGTTGGGTGGCTCAGGGAGCTTCGGGCACTGTTGGGGTATTTTATCTGGGAAAACGACATTTCCTATGAAAGCTTGCATCGCGCGCTCATTTCTGATTGGTTTCCGTCTCGGCAGCCATTTTGTGCTTTCCCTTCACTAGTATCCTACGCAGGGCTTGGATTCTCCTTCTCTCCTCAGCAGATTAACCCTTCGCCTGCCATATAAGTGTATTTTAGCGATTTCTGGGGTGAAATTTTAATCATACACACTGTATTTGGGTGATTCCTTATACTTTGAATGTTTTGACACTTTGAGAATGTCTATTCCATTGGAGCTTGGGGCCAGACCTAAGACTAAGGATACTGGGGTGCCTGTGTCCCCCATTGCGCATTTCTCCTCATGTCAATCAGGGTTGCCTAGAGAATTCTCAGGTCATTTATGCCCAGCATGTACTGCTGCCCCTGAATCTCTCCAGGGACCTCCAGCCATGCACTAGAGCCAGTTTGGATGCAAGAGTTTAAGGCTACTACCAGAGACCTCCGGTCTACCTTACAACTCCTCCCATCCTAATTACAGGGGGTCTTCCACTCCTGGCAGACCCCTACTTCTATCAGGTCTTCCCTACCAAAACCACAGGGAGTACCTGATGTATCAGATTCCTCTGAAGAGGTACTGTTGGTGGGTTCTGACGAAGAGGAATGTTCTGCAGTGGTCTCCTCACAGTTCTTTGGGGACCCCTTTGAGGCTGATCCTGATCCCTCTGTTGAGGGCCTGATCAGGGCCGTATTAAACACCCTAAACATTCTCTTGGATCAAGAGGTTTCTTCGGGCTACGCTGATGTGTTTCAGGAGCCTAAGAGGCCCCATACTTGTTTTCCACCTAACTCCACTCTTGACCATTTGATGAGTGGAAGTCTCAGGACAGAAAACCTTCTGTCTCCAAGAAATTTGTCAAGCTTTGTCCTTTTTCTGAAGCGGTTCTAGATCAGTGGGTTCATCCACCCAAGGTGGATGCCCCTGTTTCTAGACTATTTAAGTCCACTGCCTTGCCAGTAGCTGATGCTTCTGCTCTCAAAGACTGGACTGACAAGAAGCTTGAGACCTCCCTGAAAACCATTTTTGCCACCTCTGGTACTTCCCTACACCCAGCATTCGCTGCAGCCTGGGTGAACAGGGCCAATTTGGTTTGGACTGAACAGATTACCCTAGCTGTTCATCAGGGAGCTCCTACTGCTGCGATGTTGCCACTCCTCGCCAACATCTCTGAGGCCCAGCACTGTGTATCTGCTGCCTTGTTTGATGCCATCCGATTGGTGGCCAGGGTTTCTACCATGGCTATAGTTGCCAGAAGGGCTCTTTGGCTCAAGATCTGGTCTGCTGACACTGCTTCTAAGAAAGCATTGCTCTCGTTGCCCTTTCAGGGCACTTCTCTGTTTGGGCCAGAACTTAAGGATCTGATAGTGAGGCCACAGGGGGCTAGAGTACCCTCTTGCCTATGGTCCCCAGGAAGAAGACGCCTACCAAGCATAATCGGCTTTTTCGTTCCTTTCAGGCTGAGACACGCCTGGCAAACTAGGCAGTTCCCCAGGATCTGCTTTCCTCCTCCAAGCCCAAACCACAATGGAGGCCCAACTCCTCCACCAAGCCCAAGGCTTCCAAACCTTCTTCGGCATGAGTTGCCGAACCCAAGTCCCCACGCTGCTGTGGGTGGCCGTCTGTGTCACTTTCTCAGCGTTTGGGAAGACACCGTGGTGGACCTATGGGTTTTACAGGTAGTGGCAGAGGGGTACGGAATCCTTTTTCACCTCTCTTTCTCCCTTCAGGTTTTTTCCTTCTCACACTCCTCAGAGTGTAGAGAAACGCTGTCTGTTCAGTGGCACCCTCCAGGCCCTTCTGGACAAGGAGGTTCTGGAACCATTTCTGATTCTGGATGTGGGTTTGTATATTTACTCAAACCTGTTTGTGTTTTCCAAAAAGGATGGTGGCTGTCATCCAATTTTGGACCTAAAGGACCTCAATTCCTTGGTGGTCTAGACTCACTAACACCAGGAGTCCCTAAGGACAGTGATTGCAGCCATGTCCCCTAGGGAATTTCTTGCTTCTCTGGATCTTCAGGACCATTCATCCAGAGAGCTGTCAGTATCTCAGATTTTCCTGCGACCAAGGGCATTTTCAGTTTTCTGCTCTTCCCTTTGGTCTGACTACAGATACTCAAGTCTTCAAATGAGTCCTGGGAGCCTTAATGTCTGTCCTCCATCAGAACGGCATCAGAGTCACACCATACATGGACGATCTGCTTTTGAAAAGTCTGCTCTCATATCATCCCAGAGGTTGTTCTTCCTGGGCCTCCTCTTTGACACCCAACAGAGCATGGTGTTTCTCATGGACACGGTGGCTCCCCAGATTGCCCACAAGGTTTCTGCTGTTCTGGCTCACGATCCAGTTCCAGCCAAGAAGTTAACCTCTCTAGTGGGGAAGTTCATTTCCACCATAGAAGCAGTACCGTTTGCTATGGCTCACACCAGGGAGCTCCAGAGGTTTGTGATTCAGGTGTGCAGGGGTCAACCGGACCTCCTGAAGATGTCATTGTCCCTCCCTCTTCATGTGGAACTGAGTCTGTCATGGTGGCTCAACTGCTCCAATCCGCTGAAGAGCAAGTCCTTCCTGGTGTTCTTCTGGACCACAGTGATGACAGATGCAAGCCTAATTGGCTTGGGAGCGGTTTTGGGTCACATGATTGCTCAGGGATGGTGGTCTCTGGAGGAGTCTCTCCTTCCCATCAGCATGTTCACCACTGGACGCGACAGCTGGAGGACTGTCCGGGTCCAGTCCAACAGTGCAACAGCAGTGGCTTACATCAACAAGCAAGGCAGAACAAGAAGTCTTGCAACTTGGTTAGTGGTCAAGGCTATTTTGTCCTGTGCAGAAGAACATGTTCCTGCTATATCCGCAGTTCATATTCCCGGCGTAGACAACGTTCTGGCAGATTTCCTCAGTCGACACACTGGACAGCGGAGAATGGGAACTGCATTAAGAGGTGTTCAACCTCATTGTTCAGAGGTGGGTTCTTCTGTGCATCAACCTTATGGCAACAAGACACAATGGAAGGTTCTGATGTTTTGCTGTCACTGGAGGGACCCTCTGGCTCTAGCAGTGGATGCCATATCCATTCCCAGGCAATTTCCTCTGGCATACATTTTTCCTCCCATCCCCTTGTTACACAGGGTGCTGCCGAAACCATGACTGGAGTGCTGTCCAGTCATTCTAATTGCTCCGTACTGGCCTCTGCATGCTTGGTTTCTGGAGCTTCTGAATCTGTCAGTGGCGGAGCCCCTTCAGCTCCCTTGCCGTCCGGATCTTTTTCCACAGGGTTACCTGTGGAAGGAGGACGTCCATCGTCTGGCTTTGATGGCATGGAAATTGAATCCTTGATACTGAAGGGTTTCTCTTCTGGAGTGGTGGCTACTATGCTTAGTGCCCGCAAGCCTGTTTCCTCTAAGGCTTACATCAAGTCTGGTTTACCTTTCTCTCTTGGTGTGCTGATAAGGACCTTTCCCAGGATTTTGATCTTCCAACGGTCCTGTCCTCATTACAGAAAGGTGTGGATAAAGGCCTCGGTTTGAGTTTCCTTAAGGTTCAGACATCTGCTTTCTCTCTTTGTTTTCCTTCAGAGGCGCATTGCTATACTTCCTGATGTCAAGGTTTTCTTCCAGGGCATTGCTCATACTCATCCTGTATTCAAGACTCCCGCTTCTCAGTGGTATCTTAACTTGGTTTGGGCGCTCCCTTTGAGTTCTTGGCTACTATTCCTCTACGTCTGTTGACGTGGAAAATGGCTTTTCTCCTGGCGATTGTATCTGTTCGTCATGTCGCGGAGTTGCATGCCCTGTCTTGTAATTTGCACTTCGCAGGAATTTCTCCTGAAGGAGGTTTCTGAGTTCCACATTAATCAGGGGATTGTGGTGCCTTCTTTCTGCCCTGACCCTACATCTGACAAGGAGAGGAGTCTTCACTTGTTAGATGTGGTGCACTGTCTCAAGTTCTCTGTGCATTGCACTGAGTCCATTCGCCAGTCTGATGCACTGTTTGTCATTTCTGAGGGTCCCTGAGCAGGGAGACCCACTGTAAAGGTTTGTTTGACACACACACACACAGTGGTTTAGGATAAAACACAGTTTTATTAAAATAAATAACCTTCACAGGTCCTGTAGTATATCAGCAGAATAATACAGACACACGACAGGTTATAGATACAGAGGCCTACACAGGTCCAGCATAAACAATAAGTCCACAATAGTCTATACTGACACAGGTCAGGCAGAGTGATGGCTTCCCAGGAGCAAGGTCTTGCATGGGTTAAAGATCTTCAGTGTGTAAACAGTCCCATGTGCAGAGAGGTCAGTGATGGGACTCCCTGCATATAAACAGCTGAGGAATTCGTAACGCCAAAAGCCAGATAAGCAGAACTGGCATGAGCTGTTTAGGCAGTACTGGGAACAGAGACACGTGAGGTACTGCGGTAGCAGTAACGGAGACAACACATGCACACTGCTGAATTCTAACAGAGGCAACCGGTGACTCAACAGCCTGAGTGGTAACGGAGGCAGACACTTGCTCTGAGCAGAGGCAGTAACGGAGACTAGGCCCAAGGTAAACTGCCGTAGCAGTAACGGAGACAACACTTGCACTCTGCACAATTATAACCGGAGGCGACGGTGGCTCAACAGCCTGAGTGGTAACGGAGGCAGACACTTGCTCTGAGCAGAGGCAATAACGGAGACTAGCCCAAGGTAAACTGCCATAGCAGTAACTGAGACAACACTTGCACTCTGCACAAGTATAACCGGAGGCAACCGGTGGCTCAACAGCCGGAGTGGTAACGGAGGCAGACACTTGCTCTGAGCAGAGGCAGTAACGGAGACTAGGCTCAAGGTAAACTGCCGTAGCAGTAACAGAGACAACACTTGCACTCTGCACAAGTATAACCGGAGGCAACCAGTGACTCAACTGCCAGAGCAGTAACGGAGACTGGCTGCTGATACTCTGCACAAGGAAATAACCCAGTTGCCAGACAATCAGAATGTCGCCTAGGCGACACAGCACAGGAACACCAACCAAGCCGGGAAGATACACGGAGCAGGAATGTCAGCCAAGCCGGGTCGAATCAAGGAGCAGGAACGTCAGCCAAACCGGGTCAGAGTCACGGAGCAGGAACGTCAGCCAAGCCGGGTCGAATCACTGTGCAGGAACGTCAGAAGAATAGTCAGGCAATCCGGGTCGGTACACAAGGGCAGCAGACAATATGTAGAGTAGTCAGGCAGGCCAAGTTGGTACACTGGGAAACACTGAGCAGATATAAGCACTGGCACATGAACACCACGAAAGGGCACCCGAGGGGTGCCCCTAGCCCAGTATATAAAGGTCATACTGGGCGGGACTAACACACGGCAGCCAATGGGAGCAAGGCACAGACTAGACTGACAGAAAAAAACAAACACAAAGAGCACGGGCACCATGATACCCACATCCAAGGTGACCATTGCGTCTTGGATTAAGTCTACTATTTGTAAGGCTTACGAACTAAGGAAGAGGCATGTTCCCTTTTCAGGTCACGGCTCATTCTACAAGATCTGTTGTGGCATCTTGGGCTTACAAGAATCAGGCCTCAGCTGACAAGTTGTGTAGGGCTGCCACTTGGTCGTCTGTGCACACCTTTTCAAAGCACTACCTTGTGGATGTGCTGGCAATGGCTGATGCCAGCTTTGGGAGGAAGATCCTGGAGGCAGTCTTGCCTGTCTAGGATCCTCTTCGTCTCTTCAGTACTCTTTCACTTTTGAGCCCAGTTAGCTCTTGTTCAGCGTGATGTGTAACAGTTCCTGGGGTGTTTATACCCCTGTTTAGTGTCCATTGACACTTTGTTGTTAATGTTGGACTATCTGCGATCTGATGGTTCATATATGCTCTGGTGACTTGAGGGGGGGGGGGGGCCTGGTCCTGGTCCTGGTCCTGGCCTTACTTCCCGCCTCTGGGAAACTCAGTGGTTGGACATCCCAAAGTTACCAGTAACCTATATTGGACGACAGAGAAAAGAGGATTTTAGTCTTAACATGTTAGTGCAGAGATGACATTTTTATGATGCCCAAACCAGACCACATTTTTTCTCTTTTTACCAATACAAAAATAAGCTTAACAGGAAACACACATTGCCTCTCAATGCCCATTCCACAATGCCCCTTCATCTCCACATTGCCCCTTCCACAATGCCCCTTCATCTCCACATTGCCCCTTCCACAATGCCCTTTCATCTCCACATTGCCCCTTCATCTCCATAGTGCCCCTTCATCTCCACATTGCCCCTTCCACATTGCCTCTTCATCTCCACAATGCCCCTTGATCCCCCATCTATCTCCTACCTTGAGTGCCTGGTGGTCTAGCGGTGTGGCATGAGAGAAACTGTGCCTCCTCTGGCACAGAGCTGAAGCTCCTGCACGGTTCTCAGTAATGCAGAGAGCTGGGAGATGATGTCATCTCCCAGAGCTCTGTATTACTAGAGCGCCAAGACTAGTGGCAGATCAGCTGGATTGCCGCCCCTGTCAGAGTGCCTCCTGGGTCCATGGACCCAGTGGGACCCATGTAAGGGCTGGCTCTGGGCTGGGTTCATTCTCACAGGAGTCTTCTTTCCCTTCTTACTACCTAGTCAGTAGTTAGTGTCTCAAATCTTACTGGAGGGGATTGGCTAGCTGCAGCCAAGGAGAGAAGATAGGCTCCACCCAGCATTCACTTCTAGAATTGTTCCTGCCTACTTAAAGGGGCAGATCACCTACCCAAAGTTACCAGTAACTTATATGGATTAAGAGAAAAGGATTTAACAGGTAAGACTAAAATCCTCTTATATTATATAAAAGCAATAAGATGAGTAATGTTTCTTTTAAAAGTTAGAACACCATAATAAAGCCCCCTTTTATGGTGTTTTTCTGGTTTAGAAAAATACACATTTGAGATCTAATAGTTCTACTTTAATGCAAACATTTTCACCCTCAAAACACTTTGTCATTGGATGTAACTATTAAAAGTGTGTATAGATTGTTTTTTTTTTTTTTTTTTTCTTATCTCAATAATTTATGAGATATGGGTTTTTAAAAATTACCCAGTGACATCACCAGTTCCTTTTTGTGCAGTACAGGCTGTACAGCACAGCTCTGCAGGGCATCCTTGGTTCTTCAAATCTCTTCCCACATCCGTCCCCAAGTCTTCAAGGACATCTTGAGGCAGGAAAGCTTGCCAGTCCTTGACCCTGGACACTGCTAGGGATGTGCATAGGTTGGTAGATGCCCTGCCCAAAGAGGAGAAGGATGGGAACAGTTAGGGTTTGGGATGCTGGCGGCTCTACAAGGTTCTCCCCTCTCATCTCACACTTTCTGTCAAACTCTGATCGCTCCTTTTCTTCTCTGCTTGCTCCTCTTGTCTCTTAAACCTTTGAGCGCCATAGAGGTATCAAATGCATTGCAATGCATTGGATACCTTTCTGGCACTCAAAGGGTTAATCCTCACCATGCTCATATGCCGCAGTCTGGATTCTGTCTTGCCAGAAACCGCAACAAGATGTGAACTTAAGAGGAAACAGAGTTCAGAGTGCGGCATCCGAGCATGGTGAGAATTAAGAGACAAGGAGCAACTTGAGCAAGCTTTTTGCCGCCTTCTACTTTTACTTCATGGCTTTGACATATAAGATCATTCTTACTTCTATCAAGGACAGAAGGCATGAGACACTTTTCCCTGCTGTCCACAAGAACTGTTAAGACAACGTGCAATCTGAAACCTTCTAGAGCAAGCCACAGTGTAAACTACAGTGTATCCTTGTAAATCAAATACGATTGACTGAGGGAAGTGAGAATATTTGTCCTGTTCTGCTGTGTCCACCACATTCAGCTCAAACTTATCACTCCCTAAGAGTAATGTCTTGCTCTAAGTATGCTCTGTGGTAGGCTCATAGGCTCTAGTTCACAAACTAGAATTGTGAGCCCTGTTTCCTTTTTTCTGACAGAAGCCACAGCAGCTGTTTAGTTGTAAGGCTGCTGTATGCTAATTAACGGTCATTATAATAAAGTAAATATTTTGTGGATTTTATGTATAGGCCAGGGTTTGACAAAGAGTTCGAGATGAGAGAGGAGCACCTTGGAGAGCCGCCAGCACTACAGGGTTTTAACTCAGGCTATCCAGCGGGCGGCAGGCATTGCAGAAAAACAGGGGGCAGACTTAGGGTAGAGGGAGACTGCTGCCAATCATTTTAAACGTAATCAAGATGGCAGCTCCCTCCCTCTTGCTACCAAAGAGGCATAAGGGAGCTTTTTCATGATAGGGGGAAAAATTATTTAGCTTTCATGGGGGGTTTTAAGCTAGACGGGGGTACAAACCAGTTGGGGAGGGTTTGGAATGTGACCGTTCTACTTTAAACATCTGTTTAGCAGTGCGAGTACCCTTGTTTTCCTCAGCAAGTGGTGCTTTACAACTCCTACATGTTTCCCTTACTGAAATGTTACAAAACGTTTAAAGAATCTGTTCTTCTCTAGGTATCTTATGAAGACGTAGAGGAGCTCCGTAAGTTTGCAGAGCTGGATAACAAGCGGATTCCTCACTTCATGCAGGACTTGGACAAATATCATCATCAGCTTCGCCACATCATGGAAACAAACCAGCTGACTGATGAAGAGCTACAGTATTTATTGCCTGAATGACAGCAAGCTAACACTTTTATTTATTGCAACTCGTGTAGTCCTAGCTCTCTGATAGAGTCAAATGTGTTACAGAGACTGTACAAGAGGGTTGTGTTTTATTTATATATTTATTGCAGGGCTGGTGCCTGGTGAGCACTGTTTATAATAAAGAGATAGTAACACTTACTATATAAAAAATATCCTGTAGGGTTTATCATCCTGGGTGAAACAAAAGTACTCCCACTGCTGAAAGGTGTTTTATTCAAAAGGTATTGCAGCTCAAACTTACATTTATTTAGGTGCAGTATCTCAATGGCCTGAAATTTTACAGTGGTGCTGTTGCTACATCATCCTGTGGGGGTTTATGGTTAACTGATCAGAGCAATCTATAGGATGGTGCAGCAACAGCAGGACTGTAACATTTCTGCCCATTGAGATATTGGACTAAAAATAAATAAAGTTTGAGCTGTAATAACTTTTGAATAAAACACCTCTCAGCAGTGAGAATACCCTTGTTTTACTCAGAAGGATAACCCCTACAAGATATATATAAGTTTTACATATTTAGTGTTACTATTCTCTTAAATATAATAACAGTCATTCTGAACTAAAACAAGTATTCCATAGGAGACACACAAACATTCCCCAAAATCCTATTAATTTAAATCAGGCTTTTAATCTCTCAGATGCTGGAGAGCCCTCCATTGCTGGAACCTCTTTAGCATTCTATGGGTTAAAAACACTACAATGTTTAACCCTTTGCTCTGCAATGCGTTGCATACCCCTCTGGCACTCAAATGGTTAATTCAAAAATAATTTTTATTTTTCCCTTTGTAGTTTAGGGATGGGCAACCTGGGGCTAACCAGCTCTTGTAGACCACGATTCCATTGGTTGGCTGGGAATGATGGGAGTTGTAGTCCACAACGGCTGGACAGTTTCAGGTTGTCCTACTCTGGTGTAGTTTGTTTTCTCCATAGCTACTGCATTTCTTCTCAGTACAACCACCTTGCTGTTACATAGCAACTTGGAACAAGGAAAAACTGGGCCTTATGCACAAAAAAGAGATGAAATTCTGGAGCAGGAGATCTGTGTCGGCCGACATGAAGAGGCTCTTCATCAGAGCCGCAATAGCGATATTGGAAAATAATTATTTAATTGGAACGGTCTACAAAGTGTTCTTGCAAACCAGGCACACTTTGTAGACCATTCCAATGAAGTAATTATTTTTCAGTATTGCTATTTTGGTTCTGTTGCAGGGCCGCTGGCTGGTCCCAGGATCAGGATCTCCTGCTGTCAGCAGAGCACTGACTTCAGGAGAAGGAGGGGGGAACTTTCACTGAGATTATCTCTCCAACTATTTGAGAGATGGGATTTGTGCAAAATATATTTTTTTTTCAATCTACAAAACAAGAAAAAATATTTAGTGGACATTAGTGTTCCTTTAATGCTAGGGAGGTCACCAGCCCATTGAAGAGCAATTGGTTAGAGACTTCTCTAGTATTCAGGTGTTTTTAAGTCCCATTTTAATCAGTGGGAATTTTGATGTCTGTGGTGCAATTGGTTTTGCCCAGGATCGCTCCTCTCGTTTTGTGTATTAGGGCCCAGTGCACGCAGTCAGATTAGATGGAGCCTGTGCAGAGCTGACAGGCGTTCATTCCATTAGCAAAGACTAACAATGCTAGAGAGTATTGGTGAGTATTACTGGTTATCTCACTCCAGTCTCAGAGGGGTGTGAGAGGCATTGCTTTGCAATGCCTCACACATCCTTCTGGCTTTTAAATGGTTAAAACTTCCTGGAATCCTGACTAATTCCTGAACACAGTGCATGTTTTTATTACCAATAATATAGCAAGATCTGTTCTGAAACTCCAAACAAGTGAAAGTGTCACCTTGAAGTAAATTGGTGCTCTGTTTATCTGGGGAAAGCTCTTGGTACTGTATTCAGGAAGCCAAAGAGCTGTAATTCTGTGGGCCAGCCAGCTGCATCATAGGGGACAAATGGAAGTTCCTATTTAACCCCTTAAAGTTACCTTCCCTTAAGGACCGCTTTGATCCTTGCCAGCGCGCCAGTACATGAGACCTGTTACTTGTGCCGACACACCGAGTTGGTGTCTGAGAGACCACTCCACCAATTTCAGACCCCATTTTTACTTACAGCGCACCCACAGGAGTGCCCCAAGTAAAAAGTACATGACGTGCTAAGGGGTTAAGCCTTTTAGTGCCAGAGAGGTATCCAACACATTGCAGTACAATGCAATGGCTACCTCTTTAACACTCTAAGGGTTAAAGCAATAGGGATTTGGGGATTTTTATTATTTTCCCCCTGTGGTGCAGTAGACTTTTTTTTTTTTTTTTCCAGAATTGCACCTCCTTCAGTTATTGAACACAGCCTAAATTTATTGTGGTGTACTGGAGTGTTATTTTTCCTTTAAACATATTGGGGGAGATGCACTAAAGCGTGATAAAGAGGTGATAAAGCGGAGGTGACATCTCCAGTGATATCACTTCTCCAGTTCCTGTGTTATTCTAAGGAGCATAGCAGTTGGAAGAACCTTAGTGAGTAGGCTCCATAGAATAACATAGGAACTGGACAAGTGATATCACTGGAGATGTCACCTCCGCTTTATCACTCCTTATTGCATCTTCCCCTATTGTGTTTTTGAAGATAAAATTGGTGCAGTTCTGGGGTAAACCAACTGCACCTTAGTAAACCAAAAAAGTAACCTATCTAAATCAGTTTGTAAAAGTGTGGTAATGCTTAATATGAAGAAAATATATTTCACTGGAGTAATCTTGTTGAGTAAAACAAGGGTACTCTCTAATGGGAGGTGTTTTATTGCAGATCAGTCTTGCATTTTATTGGGTGGAGTAGTCAATGGACTGAAGTTTTATAGTGGGCAGTTGGCCATAAACCAACTTGGGATGGTGTAGCAACAGCGCCACTGTACATTATCAGGGCATGAAGGTACTGCACCCAAAAAATCCAAGTTTGAGCTGAAGTATCTTTTGACTAAAGCATCTCTAAGCAGTGGAAGAACCCATATTTTTTATCTGCAAGATAATCCCTGCAGCATACATGTATTTCCATATTACGGGTTACTATCCCTTTAATGATAGAGAGGTAAATAGAGCAATGCATTGGAGACCTCTAGCATTCAAAGAGTTAAAAGTCCCATTTAAATCATTGGAACTTTTAACTTCTTCCATTTGGTTTAGTTGGTTTGTCTCACTGTTTCGTGCATATGGTCCATTGTTTCTAATATGTAGCTTTTATATCAATATGTCATTTGTTTACATTTTTTTTCTGTAGAAATTAGTTAGTAAAATAAAAACGAAACTGCACACTACTCTCTGTCAGCACCAATTTCTTTCTTTTCATTTTGTGACTCATTTATTAGATTGGCAACTGTCACAGTCCAAACTTCACTTCCATAAATATTTGTGTAACAGCAGAACAACATGGTGGTAGATGAATAGTGTACTGCCATTATCAAGCTACATGTCAGTTGTGCTGCATTATGCTAATCAGCTGTGTTAATTATTAGCTTATGGAAGTGAATTTTGGACAGCAGTTACAGGGACCCTGTCACCTAAAAAATAACCATGATTTATTTAGAAAACCAATTTTTAGTTATATAGAATTATATATTATGCTAATCAAGGCATGCCGAGCAGGCACTTCCTATCTTAGTGCTACGTTACCTCACCCACTCACTGCTCTGCAATACATTGCCTATCTTCTCTAGCAGTGAGTTGTGTCAGTTAATGGGGGCATATTGTAGATCAATGATGGAAAATGCCTGCATGGCATGCCTGTAATTGGCATATCTATACATTTAAATTAGTCAAAAGCAAAGTTTCCTAATAAAAAAATGGATAATACTGCATTTTGGAGATCTTTTAATATCAACAAAGGTCTTTTTAGATGATCAGGTAATTTTATTTTTATTACCTATAAAGAAGAGGGAATACTCACTAAAACCTTACTTTAGAGCCCGTGTAAAAATTCCTGTAGCGAATTCCACTGTACTGTTCTATATTCAGAGTGTGAAATAAAGCCTAGGAGTGGAGCTCTGTAGGGTATTCATCATTGTACAGTCTTACACTGTGAGGAGTGGCTCTAGGCCACCCACACGTGCACAACATTACACATGACTTTTTACACTCGTTAGATTCCTTTGGAACTTTGCACATGCACAGTGCAGTAGGTCTGAGAAACACAACCTGAGAACACACCGGACCCTGGAGGGTAAACTGCTTAGCTCTGTTTCTCCATTTGAAGATAGAGGATCTTACTTGGACGTCTTCACAGACCTCTTCATGAACTCTAAAGGAAATTTCCGATGGAGTTACCTGGAAGGGAAACCTTTCCTATACAGTACCAGTAAAAAAAAAATTAGAAAAATAAAATGCATATCATAGGGTTTTTATTGCTGAACAAACCAAAAGTATTCCAACTGCCGGGAGCTGATTATTCATAAAGTAATAACAGATCAAACTATAACAAAGTTGTAAAGTTATTCACATCACATTCTCAGTCGGTGACTGACCTCTCCCATTGAATGCAATGGAATAACTGAACACCAGGTGGCACTGTTAAAGTGGCACTTTCACTTAACATAAACCCCATCTGCTTTTTCTTAAAGTATGACGAGTAACAGCAAATGTTAGTTTTTAAGATAAGTAAATGACTCTCTTACTTGTAAACTAAGCCAGTACTGTGAGGGAGAGCGCTGCCTGACAATCTTTGTTTAAAACCCCTTAAGGACTACGTGACATACTATAGATTTTGTTCTGTTTGAGCTGCTAAATTGTTCTGTTTTGTTTGTAAGAGCAATTTTAAACAACATATATATTTTTTATCTTTTGGTTTTAAATTTATTTTTATATATATATATATTATTCTTATATATATATTATAAGTATACATCTTATGTGTTAGTTATCCTTTTTTGGAGAATAATAAAATATTTACCTTTTCACAATTTTGGCTTTTGGAATACTGGCTTATTAATATCAGTTACAGTTCACACATAGGAGTGACAGATATTCTTTTTAAAGATCATATAAGGGTCAGCCTATTATAACATTGGATTTCTGAACGTATCCTCTGTTTGAACGGCTGATCCCATACATATAATAACCTTTCACTCCCACTGGAGCATCCCAGAAGGAACTGTGTTGACCTGTGACCCCAAGTGGAGACGAACAACAGACCATACTGGGGTATAAGCCAGTATAAGCGTAAGAACTAAGAGGCAGGTTCAAAGCCTCTGAAAAATGTGAGTAATATTCTGATTTGTTCCATGGTGTCTTGGTGAAGGATCTACCTCTTGTGATCGGTATACTACGCTTAGAGAAACCCCTCTGCGCCGCTTTTTGTTTTTTCTTTCTAGTTCGTCAAGTTTGGAGTGGGAACCCAGTCTCCTTGGAAGTGTGCAGCATTGGACTCATGTAACTGAGAAAAAGAAATTTAGATACCTAAGTATTTGTGCAGGATATATTCTTTCCCTTTGTATATGTATATTTTATTGTCTTTTTTGGCTGTTTTTCCCTTTTTGTTTTTCTAATTGTTTTTGAGTGTATACTGGGGAAAGTAGGTGCAGTAGTTGTGGGAGTCTTTTTCTATCTGACTCTCAATCTATACATTTTTTATACGTGACATACTATGACCGTCCACCGGGAGCGCTGTAAGTAAAAACAGGGTCTAAAATTGACCGCTCCAAGACTGGCGCAATCTTTTTTAGGCCCCAAAGCGGCATGTCAATACACGCAACAGGTCACATGTACCGGCACATCGGCAAAGATCAAAGCGGTCCTTATGGGACAGAAATGTCCCAGGACCGCTGGTCATTAAGGGTTTAAACGACAATAACCTTGGAATTATGCCCCCTGCAGTGGATGCACCCTTATTTTACTCAGCATGAATAGCCCAATTACATTTATATTTTTTCATAAACCAATTTAATTCATCTTTCAAACACATTGCTATTGGGCCCACCAGTGGTACTGTTTCTGTCGCTTACTATGAAGACCTGTAGTCTATGGGCCGTTTGTATAAAAGCAACACAGAGTTATTCTGGAGCAAACCAGCTGCGCCACAGGAGACGAGCAAAATGTGCAATTGATTTAAATGGGGCTTTTAACCCCTTGAATGCTAGAGAAGTCTTTGATGCATTGCGTCAGAGATGTCTGTTTCATTCAAGTGGTTAAAGTCCCCATTTAAATCTAAGCATTTGGGGGATTTTTTTGCTTGTTCCCCATGGTGTAGTTTGTTTGCTCCAACATGGCTCCACTTGTTTCTTTATAGATGAGGCTTTCGACCCCAGACGGCAAGCCTGCCAAATGTCTCTGATTTCCAAGAACAGTCCCTGGTTTTGGTTCCCAGTCCCTGGATGCCTCTGTACCTCTTTTTGTGCCAGGTATCTTCAATTCCACATACTATGTGCTTGTTATTAAAATGTTAATAGGTTATGAGCTTCTCCATGTGTTACTATTTCTTAGTTATATGATTTCAAGTAATGTCTGGTTGTGGGTAATCTCTATTTTGCTGTACAAGTCCAGATCTAAGGGAGTAATGTTCTTCCAGTAACTGAAATTGTCAGTAATGAGTCTGAACAGTTCTAACCCCATGGTCTGTCTGTTCTAAAACATGTTACAGTCACTTTGGCATTCAATTCAAACATCACTGTCAAAGGCAAAAAAAACAAAACAATCTTAACACTTTGAGTGCCAGAGAGGTATCCAACTCCTTGGAGTTGGATACCTCTCAGTCACTCAAAGGGTTAAAAGAGGGAGTGGCTTAATCTACAATGATACTGTAAGGGTTTTTTAAAATCTTTTTCTAGCCGTCATTTTATGTCTAATTTCTATCATTTGTATTTTACCTGACCCAAAAATGGCCTAAGTTTGCAGTAGACAGTTTAACCCTTTGAGTACCAGAGAGGTATCCAACGCATTGCGTTGAATTTCTCTCTGGCATTCAAACGGTTAAAGTAGTTTTAACAGATAGAAGTGGGTTGTAGTAATACTGCGTTAACAGGTAAAAAAAAATATACTGTTTGTCTCATTGAAAATTTATTGGTTTAAAGGCAAAAATGTTGATGTTGAAAATGTCTTTTAAGGACCGTATTACTCAAGCTCATCTTATCACTTTTCATTCTTTACAACACATTTTAAAAAATGACAGATTTACCTCAGAAAATACCATCCTCCTTTTACCTCCAACCCACAATCCCACATTTTTTTCATTACAACAGTTTTTTGAACATCACGCTATAAGGTCTATATCCTATACAATAATTTGCTAAGGATGTTTGTCAGAAGCCATCATGGCGCGGTAGAGACGACTGCGCACGGTGCAGTCATGAGCAGTAGAAACTGCCCTCGCCACGGCTGATACGGAGCGGGGCGCTCCGAATTCAGACCGGAGTCTTCTCTGCACACCTTCCTGGGACCGATTGGTCCCAGGAAGGTGCGCAGAGAGGACTCCGGTCTGAATTCAGAGCTCCCTGCTCTGTATCAGCCGCTGTGTGTTCAGCCAGTCAGTACTGCGCATGATTGCAGCGTGGCCACTGAGAAGACGGGATCCGGCCGGTTGCTGTGTGGCACTGTGGCCCGTGTAAACGGGCTTTTCAACTAGTTTACAAATAAAATTGTACCACAGGGAAAAATGTGACAAAAAGCAAATTAATTTAACCCTTTGTGTGCCGGAGGGGTTTGCAATGCATTGTGTATCTGTCTGGCACTCAAAGGGTTAAATGACAGATTTAACTATTTGAATGCTAGAGAGTTG
Source organism: Rhinophrynus dorsalis (assembly GCA_037306005.1). NCBI lineage: Eukaryota > Metazoa > Chordata > Amphibia > Anura > Rhinophrynidae > Rhinophrynus > Rhinophrynus dorsalis. The sequence goes on along the minus strand of CM074722.1, from coordinate 275,731,765 downwards.
GAAAACTCTTTTGCAAGTCCCATTTAAATCAATGGGAAGTTTTATTTGTCCCCAGTGGTGCAGATGGTTTGCTCCAAAAATGTTCTTCATATTTGTTTTTTTTTGTAAGTCTGTTGTACCAAGTTTTCTGCTGGTGTTGTGCTACATGGCACTATGGACCACTAGCGGTCTCTGTAATGTGACTGCCCATGGGAAAAAGTGTCCCTGGAAATGCTTCTGGAATGTTGTGATTATGAAAGTGTATTATTAAAAAATGTGTCTTAGACACCAGTTGGCATCTGCTAAAAACAGTGGGCCATGTTGATAAAGCAAACTGGAATAAACCAATTGTACCATAGTGGACAAATGAAAAGCCCAGTTTAACTTGACAGGAATATTTAACCCTTGAATGCTAGAGAAGTATCCAATGCACTGTGAAACAATACATTGGAAACCTCTCTGGCATTCAGAGGTTTAAAAATCTCTATTCAAGTACCTGGGTATTAAAGCGGAACTACCACTGCTAAGCAATTTTGTTTCTAATAATTCCCTATCTGGTGACTAGCTGCTTAGTAGCACTAGTTGCCAGAATTATTACCTGGTTATGGAGAAATATGCATTCATCCTCAGCTGACAGGCAGGACGGAGCGTGGACATCGTGCCCTAGTGACGTCCGTGCGCCTGCGCTGTCAGTCCTAGATGGCTGTTGGAGGCGTTGCTAGGAGTCATTTGGCTCCGGAAGGGACTGACAGCGCAGACACCGGACGTCACTAGGGCAAGATGTCCGCGCTCCGTCCTGCCTGTCAGCTGAGGATGAATGCATATTTCTCCATGAAGAGGTAATAATTCTGGCGACTAGCGCTACTAAGCAGCTAGTCACCAGATAGGGAATTATTAGAAACAAAGTTGCTTAGCGGTGGTAGTTCCGCATTAAGGAATATTTCTTTGTCTCCTATGATGCAGTTGATTTACTTCAGAATAACTTCATTAAAAAAAGAAGGAAGTTTGAGGTATAATAGCTTTTGAATACTCTTTCTGCAGTGAGTGGATCCTTGTTTCACTCAGCAGGAAATGACTATGGTTCTTTTGTGTAAAGTACTAATGTAGGAAAAGTATCAACATTACTAAATAATATCTAATTGTCAGTGTTGTTCTTTAACCCCTTAAGGACCACATAGGGAAGTTTGACGTACCGGCACACGTGACTGATCATGTGTGCTGGTACTCCAAACGGGGGCCTGATAATGACCGCTCTGGTCTTGGAGAGGTCAATTTCAGTTGCTGCTACTACTCACAGCGGTCCCGCAGGAGTGCTGTGAGTAAAAAATATGTGACCTGTGAGGACTGTCACCGGTCCTTTACGCAAAAACAGCAGTGACGGTCCTGAAACATCACTGGACCTTAACCCTTTGAGTGCAATGCGTTGCGTACCCCTCTGGCACTCAAAGGTTAAGTGGTTAATAAAGAGCAAGCAGTGCTCTCTCTAAGGTGAGCAGGATTGAGTGATCCAGCACTTGAAAGAGAGTAATTATAACTGGGCAGGGCTGTATGGTATGCCTGCTAATCCACTGCAGCTCTGCACAAACACTCCTGTTATCCATTTTTTGTAACAGAGAGGTATCCAACGCATTGTGTTTCAATGTCGGAAATCTCTCTGGCACTTAAGGGTTAACTTTATTCAGAGCTGCGTGGCTCTCCTGTGCACACGCTAGAGGGGACACTGCTCACATGTATCAGATCATATCGTTGTTCATGATGATGTTTGGGAGACACAAATTTCTACTGAATGCAGGTATGGATTTTTAGTTTAGTCATACCTGGGAATGTTTGTATTTGTGGATCCTGGAGAAACATCCAATGCTAGGCATAGGAGTGTCCATATGATGCTTTTTGCATCATATGGGGAGGGGCTTGGTAAGGGGAGTGTCTAAATTGTTATTTACACCAATGTGGGTGGCACTTACTCAGAATGTTGCTGAGTTAGAGGAATGAGAGGTGGGTTTTGCATATAAATGAAAAATAAAATGGGAGGAACAGGTGAAGGTGGGCAGAATGGATGTGGAAATGGACAGAAAATTGGGTGGGGTTACCACAGAGCTCTCCATTCTGGAGAATCTGTCTCTGTCCCAGAGAGATGATAATTTAATCTGAAATCCGGTGTCTCCAGGGCAGATCCGGAGAGTTGCCAGGGATGCGTGTAGTTCATTCTATTTACGCTGTGATGACAGAACATTAGTATTATAGATTTTGTACCGCCATATCCAAAAGTCAAATTGTGAGCAGTTCTAGGGCAGATCAACACACATTTCTTTGTGCTTCTTACCATTCAAGGTCTTCTGTATCTACTAGAAGTTTGGGAATGTTTATCCCTCGTGGTGCAGCTGGTTACACTGGTTAGCTGTAATCAGTGTGTTGTGTGTGTGTGGCAGATGTCCTTTGATATAGTCTTCTCTGGGAGGCTGTTGTACAAAGCGGAACTTGAATAATTCTGGAGTAAACCAACTTTACCACAAGGGAGAAATAAAAGTCCCATTGATTTAAATGGGGCTTTTATCCCCTTGAAAGTTAAAGAGGTCTCCTACACATTGCAAAGCATTTAAGGATTTAAAGCCCCATTTAAGTCAATGGGAATGTTGTGAATATATATTTCTCACCTATGGTACAGTTTGGTTACTCCAGAGTTACTCCAGTTCTTCTTATTACATCAGCACTAGAAGGTACATAGAACTGGTACAGAATATCACCCATCTCTGGGAATTTCCACCTTGGTTTCTGTCTTATCACTCTGCCCTCCATTAGTGTGTGGCCCCACCACATCATCATATATTGTCCATGACCCATTCATCTCTGTCTTGGTAGGAGCAAATGTCCCCACACGGATTTCAGGTCTCAGCTCCAGCATCCGATCTGCTCCAAGCCCTGTCACCAGTGCTAGATCTTCCACACGACGGAACCCTCTGATCCTGCGGCGATGCAAAGTTATACTATGTGCTAACGTCCGGTTAACGCCAGGCAGGGTCATCAGCTCTTCTTCTGTGGCCTGGTTAATGTCCAGACAGCTCTCTGGAGGAACACATGGACGGGAACTAAGAGAGGGCATTCTTTGTTTGCGGTTCCCCCGTCTACAGCTCACACCAGCACCCATGGTCCAGACCAAAGCATGAGATTAGGGAGAAATCTTGCTTACCCTGGAAAAAAGCCACATATTTTTCATGCAGTAATCTTTTATATATTTACATATATATATATATATATATATATATATATATATATATATATATATATATATATATATATATACAGTTCATGAAGAGAAACAGCACTCACAGGGTATTTTTCAAGTTTAGTTACATTTATTGGAATCAACGTTTTGGCTGACACCGCAGCCTTTCTCAAGACTGCGGTGTCAGCCGAAACGTTGATTCCAATAAATGTAAATGCATTAGAAACTTGAAAAAGACCCTGTGAGTGCCGTCTCTCTTCATGAACTGTATGTATCATTTGCTTTCTTTGATGTGCACCCAGGTCACCTTGCAGCATTTACAGCGATTGCATCCCAACACCATCTTATATAATATACACACACACACTAGCATTTGTGGCAAGGCTTTGCCCATGCGCTGAACCCTTGTTTTTTGTTTTTTTTGTTTTGTCTAATCGTGTTGTTAAGGTTAGACCTCATGGTGCAGCATCAGAGCCCCACTGGTGTCCCTCAGCCACTTATCTCCCAGCTGATTCTGTAGCAAGGGAAACCCCTGCTAACATCCAACCAAATTACTGGGTAGAAGTGGGCATGAGGGAAAGCCTACGACATTGACATGAGAGGGTTTCCTGATCTTGCCCACTCCTACACAGTAGTTTGGGTAGGACGGAAGCACCAGAAACCCTCTTGTTCCCCTGCGTTGCCTCTATTAATCTACCAGCCAAATCTGCTGGGAGATGAGTGGCTGAGGGAGCATTAGGATGGGTCCTGATGTCCCAGCATGCTGTCTGAAAGTGGCTAAGGGGTGGTTGAGGAGACTGGGACTTTGCCCCTGTCTCCTCCTTAGCCAATCAGTGTGAGTGCCACACCCCCTAACAGCAAACCAGAAACACTTCAGACTTGTATTGAAGCACCACATGGTGACCTCTAGTGAAAAGTGAAGTGTAATTTGGGGAAAAAAAAAACTGTAATAAACGTTGAGTTAAAGTGTTAGTAATGTCTAAAAAAAAGTTTTTTGCATTTAGAAGAGCTTAAAAAGCTGATCTAAATGCAAAACAACGTATCTCTCAAACCGCTATGGTTTAAGAGATACGGGCGTTTAAAGTTCGCTGTTTCCTACTGACAGCTGTAAAGTTGTCCGCAGGAGATTCGTGTCGGTCAACGCGGAGGCGTGTGAGAAGTGCCGCGATCTCATTATTTACACGGAATCCCTTCAATGGAATGGTCTAAAACGTGTGCCTGGTGTTCAGGCACACTTTTTAGACCATTCCAGTGAAGGGATTCCTTGTAAGTAAGGAGATCTCAGCACTTTTCAAGTGCCACCGTGTAGACCGACACAAATCTCCTGCTGACAGCGTTACAGCTGTCAGTAGGAAACAGCAAACTTTAAACTCCCGTATCTCTTAAACCATAGCGGATTGAGATACGTTTTTTTGCATTTAGATCAGCTTTTTAAGCTCTTCTAAATGCAAAAAACTTTTTTTTTTTAGACATTACTAACACTTTAAAAAAAAAAAAAAAAAATCTCCCAATCCTGGGAGTCCCTTGGTGTACTCTGCATGAAAAGTATTACAGTACATTTATTTCCATAAAGAAAAGTATACTGCTCATTTAACTCTGTGAGTGCCAGAGAAGTATCCAACTCATTGCAACAGTTGCAAAGCATTGGATACCATTTTGGCATTCAAAGAGTAAACCACTTGAAGGCGAGAGGGGTGTGCAATGCATTGCAAAGCAACTTCACTGGGTTAACAAACATCTAAGATGTTGGAAAGCTCATGTGTTAGTCATTTCTAGCATCCAAGGAGATAAAGGGAACCTATCATCATATTACTGTAATACAAGCCATTTTTTTATCTACACATTATTCTAGTCAAATTAGTAGCAACTCCATATATTTGCAGAAAATTATATTTGTTGATGTGTGCTTCCGTTTACTTTATTATATCCAGTGACTTAAGTCATAGTAGCAAAACATTTTTTGGGCCATTACCGCAAACATATTTCCCCAGGAGAATAACTAGAACTTATTGGGCCCCAGAAATGATGGGCCTTCTTGAATGCCAGGCCCCATCACAACTGTACCCTCTGCACCTCCTGTACTTATGCCCTTGGTTATACGAAGACTGCCAGTGCATGTGTGCTAAGAGCTGATTTTTAGCCAAGCCGATGACCTGGTACACGTTTATATGGAATTACATGAGACCACAGAGCAATAAACCTTTACATGTCACAAGCAGGGGAATACAGTAATTACAGAAGGGAGTGGCCTTGTATTTTCCTTTTGGAAAATCACCATTTCATAGCTCAGAACTGTCCTGAATTATGCGGGACAGTCCTGATTTTGGGGCATAATCATGTTGTCCCACCATGCACAGCAAATGTCCCGTTTTCCCCCAGCTGTCTCCAAGCAACTTTGCGGCATTTAACATTGTGGTCTTTAAAATTAAGCATGATCATTCCCCAGAGCATCAGTAGCATCCTTCATGCCATCAATAGTGAAACACAAGCCCTCTGGTTGAAGTAACAACACCGGCCAGTACCACTTGGAGTACTTCTAAAGGTACTGCCGCCAATCTTGTTTTTGACATTTGTATGGGGGCATGCAGGAGGATGAAAAGAGCAAAGGGGGCTGAGATTACACACATTCTAATTATTTTGTAGCATTACAATGCTCTACAATCCGTTGCACACCTGACTGTCACTCAGAGGGTTAATAGATACAAGCTAGAGGAACTCCGCTCTCGCCAGACAAGGGACTGCACTCAAAATGCTATTCTTAAACGTTCTGCAGTATGCCCTGCAGCACCGCCAGTCTCACCTCTACTTTCTCTCAGGACTTTTGTCCAGTGTGCTTGTCATATCTAACACAGTGCTGTAATTTTACAGGGTATTATACAGCAAGGAATAAAACCACCGCATATAAATAGCCACTTAGCTTCACCTCAGCCTGTTTCTAGGCAAAGTGGTTCCACTGTGAAACTTTAAAATGCACTCCCCTAACTGCTGTCACCACTTGCCTGTATTTGGGCTCCTTGATGTGTTAGCAGTATTGGCATACTATGGATATTATCTGAGGAAAACCCACACTTCCAAGTTCCTCTCCGAGACCCATATCCCCTCTGTCATTCTTTCCTACCCAGGAGAACAGACTATGTGCTGTTTATATAAGTGTACCCAGGGGTTCTCAAATGCAGCCACCGTGGCCCACCAGAGTGATCTCCTGCGGCCACCATAAAAAATGCCGAAATGGTGGCCACATGCAAATTGTTGAATTGGCTGCACTGTTGCCGCGCCATTTCTTTTATTTTTTAAACCAAACATCTGGCTGAAGCTTCCTGCTTGAAGTGCCTCAACCAGTCAATGATAAGTCAGTCCGCCCCAACTGCAGCTCAGTATGGCTGTGTGCCTCTGCTGACAAGCAGGCAGAAGAGCTGTGGCAGTGGACTGGATGGGTGGAGTCAGCAAAAGGGGTATGTAGTGGGAGAATGTGAGGTGGAGAATGTGTGGGACATTGTGGGGTGGAGAACTGTGAGTTGGACAATGTGGAGGGACATTGGGAGCTGGACATTGTGAGGGGGACATTGGGAGCTGGACATTGTGAGGGGGACATTGGGAGATGGACATTGTGAGGGGAACATTGGGAGTTGAACAATATAGAGGGACATTGGGAGTTGGGCATTGTAGGGGGACATTGTGAATTGGACAATGTGGAGGGACATTGGGAGTTGGACACTGTAGGGGGACATTGTGAATTGGACAATGTGGAGGGACATTGAGAGTTGGACATTCTAGGGGGATACTGTGAATTGGACAATGTGGAGGGACATTGGGAGTTGGACATTGTAGGGGGACATTGAGACTTGGACATTGTGAGGGGAACATTGGGAGTTGAACAATGTGGAGGGACATTGGGAGTTGGACATTGTAGGGGGACATTGTGAATTGGACAACGTGGAGGGACATTGGGAGCTGGACAATGTGGGAGGACATTGGAAGTTGAACAATGTGTGGGGGGGGGGGCATTGGGAGTTGGACAATGTGGGGGGACATTGGGAGTTGGACAGTGTGGGGGGACACTGGGAGTTGGACAATGTTGGAGGACATTGAGAGTTGGACAATGTGGGGGGGCATTGGGAGTTGGACAATCTGAAGGGACATTGGGAGTTGGAGATTGTGGGGGGGACAATGGGAATCACTGTTGCAGTCACTCCCCTAAGGCTCAACCTCAGATGGCCCTGGGTGATTGAAAGTGACTGCTGAACCTGAGTGAGACACACACAGTGCACCAGCACATACAGTTTTTATTAATCATGTCAGGAGCTGCACAGTGCTAGATAATGCATAGCAGAAAATATGTAAGCGTATGTGTAAGGAGAAAAGTTTTATTGCAAAATAATTGCAGAATACTTAATTATATGGGGTACTTTTTAATACTATGTGATTTCTGGAATGTATAAATTGTAATATGATAACTTATTGTTGTTGCACTTATTTATATGCAATTTTTGTATGTCTTAATCCCCTTATACAATGTCTGCATGTAATGGCATAGTGTGGCCACCACAACATGGCTGTGGCTGCAGTGACGGCCACCAGAAGAAATCCCTTGAGAACCAATGAGTGTACCGTATTGCTCCACAACAATGAAACTCACATTAATGTTTGTTTAAACTTTAGTATATTTGTTTATAAATGAATCTGTGTAAATAAAAACTTTGGAATTGCTCCAATTCATGTATTCAGTTACACAAATAGGTGTCAATAGGTCAAAAATAACTTAAACATTCTTGGTAATTCCCTGCCACCAGCCACGAACCCCCAGCAACTAAAACTAAAGTGTCCCTCTGTGGCAGTTTGAAATGTTGGGATGTATGCCATTGCTTGTGCCTGATTTTCCTTTCACTACAGTTCAGATCATGGATGTTAAAGGTTCCTATGTTCAAAAGTAAATTGGAGGAATGCTGGAGTACACCAATTGCACCAGAGGGGAAAAAAAATCCGCAAATTCCCATAGATTTAAATGGGGATTTTAGCACCTTGAATTCTAGAGAGGTTAACGGTGCATTGAGAAATAACTGGAGACCTCTAACATTCAAAAGGTTAAAATCCCCATTAAATGAATGTTTGGTTTAACCCCTATAGTGCAGTGTAGCGAGTATACAAAGTATGTGTGAGTATTGATCAGTTAGGCTGGTGTAGTAAGAAAGTGGTGCAGTTCTGGGGCAACCCAGTTACACAATAGGGAACAAATACAAATATCCTCTGATTTAACCCCTTTAGTGCTAGAGAGGACTCAAAACATATTGTGAAGCAATTATTTAAAATCAATGGTAATATTTATTTGTGCACTATGGTGCCAAGGGTGCAACTACAGGGGGTGACATTGGCCCCATGGCTCAATAGATTCTAGCAATGCCCCTAAGAGAATCATTTTTATGTGAGGGGGGCCCAAACACATTTTTGCATTGGTGCCCTCCAGTGACTAGTTATGGCACTATATGATGCACTTGGCTGGCACCAGCATTTCAAATCTTTTGTCTTAGAATATCAGCCTCAGTGATACTAGTTGTACTATTTACCAATGCAGGCAGACATTATATTATCCCACGTGTCACACTACCTGCCCCAGTAACTACTGCTGCCACATTAGTGCATTCTGACATAACATGTCCTCTCTCCAGAAAGCTGAAGCCATCTTCTCTGCCTGCAGGTTAGTACTCACTTGTACCCGATATGGTGTGAACCAATGTGATGATCTGTGATTTGGATCCTCTGTTTATTCTCTTCCCATTCCATACACATAATAGAGTCTCTGTAGCCAGTGTCTCACCTCTGTGACACAGTCCAGCAGCGAGAGGACTCTGTGGTACTGAGAGGGCGTGCCGAAACTTAATGAGTAACTGTGTAACCTTTTAACTACTAGATAAGAAAGGACAATCATGAACTGGGCTTTCCTAGTATGTGAGGCCAAGAAACATTTTATGATCCATTCTTCAGCAAAAATTCCATAATCAAATCCCCCCCCCAGGTAAAATACGAGGAAGAAAAGAGAATCTTACCCCCCCACATACACCCCGTGTACATTTTTCACTCTGTGGGGCAGTTTGTTATTGATGCATATATTATCATAACAGAACATTTTGGGTCTATTCATTAAGCGGCTATAACTGACCTGGTCATCAAATGCTACCACCAGTGCATGTTTCCAGGGTATCAAGGATGGGGGTGGGGGTCAGATAGTGCATATGGGGGGTTCTGTGACTACCATTGTACACTGTATGTCACTCACATACACCATTTGATTCCCTGCCTTAATTCAGTGCAGGGGAGGGCTGGCATGGGGGGCAATTGCCCCCTCTTCCAGACATATGTCTGTGCAGCTGGGTAACTGCCTCACTCAATATCCCACTTGCTGCTATAAAGATGCACTAGTGATAATACAGAACTTACAGCTGAAATGGAGCTACATAAGTGATACACAAAGCTACAATCTAAATGAAGCTACACTTTTAGCATAACTCATTTCCCTTGTAAGCTCTATGCTATCACTAGTGTAACTCCATTTCAGTTATAAGCTATGGAGTATCACTTCACAACAGGGGTGGGCTGGGATTGTGGGCTTGAATGATAATAGCAATGGGCCATTTGGTTGTATTTGCCCCCCAGGCCACAAGTTGCCAGCCCTCCCCTGATTCAATGCATACTAGAAATTTGAGTATACCCGTAGGCAGTGGAATCAAGCTAGGGTGGGTTTGGGTACTTGGGGGGGGGGGGGATTGAAGGCGTTTTGTGTGCATGCCCCCTTGTTGGGGGTGGTGGGTATCAGGACCACACCTGATGCCCTCCAACAAGGTCCTAATAAAAAATAATTATTAAAAAAAGGCATGTTCATTCCAATGGGGGTCGCGATGGACCCCCTATACACACACACCCTGTGGCACATGCAGGTTTTTTCCCCAATATTGTTGTGTAGACCTCATTGAGGGGCATCAGAACCCCTCTAAACAATAATGGGGAGGGGGGAATAATCCTTGTAAAGCAATGCATTTGAGAACTCTGGCACACAGAAAGTTACTTTTTTGTATTTTTTATTCATACCTTGTTGGTCCTGATGCCCCCCCCCCCAACAGGGGATGAATAAAAAATAAATGTGTATGTGCCACAGGGCGTCCAAAGCATTGCAAAGCACTGTGTTGACCCCCCCTGTGGTGCACGCAGGGTTTTTTTTTGGGGGGGGGCATCAAGACCCCTCCCAATGCAGTCACATTGAGGTCTAAATAAAATAATAATGAGAAAAAAAAATACTTGTCTGCCACAGGGGTATCCAATGCATTGCAATGTACTGCAATGTCCTTGTTGGGGGCATCAGGACCTCTCCTGATGCCACCCCAATGAGGTCTAAATAAAGTAATAATGAAAAAAAGATCCTTGGTCTGTCACAGAGGTGTCCAATGCATTGCAAAGCAATGCACTGTACCCCCTGTGGCACACAGAGGATTACTTTTTATTATTTTTTACTTTGTTGGGGGAGCCTCCCGACAATCTCTAAATAAAAAGTAATGGGGAAAAAAAACTGTGTGTGTGTCAGTGGGTGGTAGTGGGGTGGTATTACACATAGTTACATAGTAGTTTAGGTTGAAAAAAGACTTGTGTCCATCAGCGTCAACCCTTTTCAATTCTTTTTTACCGCTCTTGATCCAAAAGAAGGCAAAAAAAACTTTATTCAGCAATTTCAAATAATGCTTTCATGGGGGACTCCAAATGGCAATAAGATTTCTACTTGGATCAACAAGTACTAAATAAATATTAACCCCAATACTAACCTACATAGCCCTTTATGTTCTGCTCTTTTAAATAAGTATCCAGGCCCTTTTTAAAGGCATCTAATGTAGTCGATAGCACCACCTCTTCAGGCAATGAATTCCATACCTTTATTGTCCTTACTGTAAAGAATCCCTTCCGTTGTTGTAGATGAAATCTCCTTTCCTCAAGTCTAAGTGGGTGACCCCTTGTCCATTGTACCAGTCTATTAACCCCTTAGTAACGCCCACCGAACTTTTTTACCCCATTACCTTCAACGACTTTCTGGACGTACATGTACGTCCTCTGTCACTAAATGACAGATTCTGCGGGACGTACATGTACGTCCATTGTCGGGATGGGGTTAAAGAACAGGTCTTTGGAACATATTCCAACATATTTATATAATTCTATCATATCCCCTCTAAGACACTGTTTCTTTAGTGTATACATATTTAACTTTTCTAGCCTTTCTTCATAACTAAAACTTTCCATTCCCCTTGTTAGTATTGTAGCCCTCCTCTGCACTTTCCCCACTTCCATAATGTCTTTTTTCAGAAATGCGACCAGAACTGAACTGCATATTCGGCGTGGGGGCTTACCATGGACCTGTAAAGAGGCAGAATAATATTTTCCTCCCATGAGTCAATACTCCTTTTAATACATGTAAGTATCTTATTGGCCTTTGCAGCCGCCAGCTGGCACTACGCACTACTGCTAACTCTATTGTCCATTACTGCCAAATCCTTTTCATTAGTAAATTTCCCCAAACACCATATACACTATATGTTGCATTTTTATTATTATAACCAAAATACATAATTTTAGACCCCCCCCCGTGACGTGACACAAGGTTGATTTATTGTTTTTATTTTTTTTTATTACAGACTTCATTGGGTGGCATCAGAACCCCTCCTGATGCCCCCCCAATGAGGTCTGAGTAGAAGACATTGCCCCCAAAAGACTTGATCCTGTGAGTGTTGCATGGGTCCACGGACATCCCTGTGGCACTCACAGGGTTATTTTTTAAATTTCTAGATCAGACCTCATGGGGGGCATCAGGATCCCTCTTGATTACCCCTATTTATTGATTTCCAAGCCGATCATGCTGGGATATCAATATGGCGATGCAGGAGAGCAAGCAGCTCTCCTGCTGTTCTCTCCTACCACCGTCAGGAATTAATTTGATCAGTAAAGCCCACTAAGATCATCAGTGACCATGACACGATGCCATTAGGAGGCTTCCCAGATCCCACCCACTCCTACCCGGAAGTTCGGGTAGGAGAGCTGCTTCTCCTTCATAAATATTGATCTCCCAGAGCGATCGGCTGTGGGCATCAGGAGAGATCCTGATCCCCCCCCCAATAGTGCTGGGCAAATTTTTTTTTTAATGCTCCCAGTGCTTGAAGGTTATACTGGCTTATGCATTGACCGCATTTTAGTCGTACTTCCAGCTTAGCACAGCAGGTACAGCTGTCCAAGCTTGTACATTGTACCCACCTGGCACTGAAGAGGTGTTCTTGGCAAGGAAAGAAATTGGGGGGTCAACTGCAGTGGGGTTATCTCACTGAGTTAAGAGCTCAGCTGAAAAAGGATACAAATTTGAAATTAGCCTGTTAAGAAAAAGACATCTGTCAGGCATTTTCCGTTCTTCCAGGAGCACCTGGTCTAAAGAATGATGAGGAGGAAATGTAGGTATCTCCAGAAAAATGTCAGGGGAAGAGGATCCTTATAGCCATCCCCCAATGATCCACGAATCAGTCATCTCTGTCAGTCTCCCCTTGCTCAGCATAGGAATCCCAAAAAAATCAGTGAATGAAAGGTATCCCACAGATCAAAAGTTAACACCCCTTGAGCAGAGGAGGGGAAAAGTGACTGAAGAGACAAGATAACCCAAACTGGTTGCTGTTCAGCAGAAGAGGGACCTGGAGGTGATGTAGGAGCCACAGTGCAAGAGAAATGCAGAGTACAAAATATTCATGTGAAGCCCAGTCTGGCATGAAGATCAATTGGTTAAAGGAGTTAGGAGGACCCTAGAATATCCTAAATGTGCACACGGGCCCGCTGTTTTTTTCTGACATGGTTAGAAGAATCCCCTACAAAATACAAAAGATAATCTAAATAGCTGAAAAGTAAGAATGAATGACTCAAACCTATGCAGAAGATACTTATCTGAATGCAGTGGGTTAAATTTGAAGGGAGAAGCAGCCTCTGCGCAGGAAGTGGCATGCAAAGAGGAAGAGGTTTACGCAAAGATCACCCCCCCCCCTTCCATGCAAGGAAAACAGGGAATTCTGGGAGTTGCTGTCTTTTACTGCAGAAAAGAAAATGTGGCTCTTCAGTTGTTCCAAAATCATGCCCCCAAATACTAGAAAGCAGGTCACCCAATTCAATATGAGCCCACTTTGAACCTCCTATGATCAGCAGGAGGCAAAAATAGCCTCTGCGGGGGCATCCAAACTTAAAGGGACTGCATCATAAATTCAATACAAATATAAAAAGCATATAGCAAACTATAAAAAAATTAAGTGAATCGTAAGTGAATCATCAGAAAACACCCACTAGAGTGAAGATTCGGACCCCCAAGGGAGGAAGATGCTCAAACCTTTTCAAGGGAAACACGAGGTAATGGGGTTAATAATCCTTACACCTAAAGCAGCCAAATAGTATAAAATGGAAATCAGGCAAAATACCACATTTTGGTGGATACCAGTAGAAAAGGGACACAGTACAGGACATAGCACTCAAGAGGTTAAGTCAACTGTAGCTTCAGTCTTAAGGTTCACAGTGGAGTAAGGAGCTTCAAAGAAGCGCACTAGTGAGGTAAAGACCAGAAACTCAAGTCTACCTCCACAGGTCATGAAAATTAATCTGTGAACTGAGCAATCAATGGATTAGGAAGACCGTAAGGAGTCCATCTAAGGGGGTTTATTAGAGAGCTCCATATAATAAGAATAAGAAAACAGTAAGAGAGCAGTGCCCATATACCCTTCTGTGGAAGGTCACTTAAAACTGAATGTAGCAGACTGGGGCAAAGTGGTGGAAAGGAGGGAGACTTCACCTCAGAGACCTCCTGGAGGTGGAGACTCTGTCATCCAATATGAAATCCAGGAACTATGGAGATATACCAAAGCTATCCACCAAGAATCCAAGGAGTTTAAGAGAAAAACCTCTCCATCACAACATCCACAGGACCAGATTGATACAAAATGAACCTCAGGTGTCAACAGACACCGAACTAGCAAACCAAATAATAGGAAACGCAGAAAAAGCAAGAAGGACATAAATACAGGCACTAAAGCCTGTAAGACCATCTGGCCAAAACTTGCTTCAGCCAAAGCAAACACATTCACACAGTGATGTCCGACAAAAGGGTGTAGAGAAGACCATGTCGCCTCCTTACACAAGTGCTCAGCAGTGGCCAGATTCTTGCAGGCTCAAGATGTGCCCACTGACCTAGTGGAATGCATAGTGACACGAAAGGACACAGGTTTTTCCCTCAGGTCAAACACCTGGTATATGGTCACCTTAAAGGGATAGTATTGCCAAGTTTTAAAAAAAGCAAATCTTGTAGGCATTAAAAAATTTAACTAAATGCCCCCAGTCTCATCTCTCAAACCTTTATGTAAACCAAGCACACTTTGTAGACCTTCCAGTGAAGGATTTCTTTCTCAATAATGCAATCTCTGCTCTGCTGAAGAGCCTCTGACGGTCCCAGGACCGGATTCCCCTGCAGTCAGCTTGAGCTCTGACATCAGGGAAAGGGGAAGGAGGGTGGAACGTTAGTGCAGAATATCTCTCAAACCATAAAGGTTTGAGAGATGGGACTGGGGGCATTTAGTTTTAATGCCTACAAGATTTGCTTTTTTTTTTTAAACTTCACAATACTATTCATTTAACCCAGGAAACGACTGAAACCTTAGATGCAGTCTGACCCACAAGTGGGCCCTTAGGAATGACAAAAAGTGAATTATATTTCTGAAAGGCTGTGTGCAATGAACATAGTACTTCAAGCACCTGACCACATCCAACAGATTAAGTTCCTACTCCTCTGTACCAGAGGCAGCCAGACAGACAGAAGGAAAGAAGAAAAACTTCCTGTTAGGTGTGAAAATCTGAAACAACCTTAGGGAAAAAAAAACTCAGAAGCATTTGCAAAACTACCTGGTCCAGGAGCAAAACCTGAAAGGGAGGCTTACTAGAGAAATCCTGCAGTTTGGCTACCCTCCAAACAGACACAATAGCCAGAAAAACATGTTGTGAACACCAAAAGAAACTGAAGATAGAGGTGCAAAAGGAGGCTTCTGGTGCACTTTTAATACCAGGTTCAAGCCCCACAGAAGAGTGGGATTCCAAAAGACAGGGTAGGCATGAGCCATTTCTAGGACAATAGTTTGCACATCAGGAAAAAAGGCAATGCAACTCTGGAAAAGAGTGGAAAGAGTCAAAACCTGAACCTTGATGGAACTAAGATTAAGGCCTTTCTGAACACCATCCTGAAGAAAGCACAAAACTACTAGAAGCTGAAACGACAGGGGGTGCAAGCCTTGACTGGCACACCACTTGTAGAAGAGGGACCAAGCCCTCTGATAGGCCTTGGAAGAAATCAGTTTTCTACCCTGAAGCATAGTACAATAACAGGCAGAAAAAAATTCTCTCTTCAGGATGCTGGCTTCAAGGGTAAAGCCATCAAGTTAGCTCCCCCACACTAAGGTGGCATATCAGTCTCTGAATCAGAAGGTGTGGACACAAGAGAAAACAAAAAACTGGTTTTGAGAAGATCTGAAAACCAGGTACGACAAGGCCTGAATGGAGAAATCAGGATGACGTGAGTAGACTCCATTCATTTTCTTAGCACCCTGGGAATCAGGGGAGTTGGAGGAAACATAAGCCAGAGGTACATTTCACAGGATGGCTATTGCCATCCAGTGAGACAGCCAAAGGATCTGGGGATGTGGCTCATAACTGAGGAACCTTGTGGTTCAGATGAGGGGTCATGAGTTCCACCATTAGAAGCCCCCAATGACACATAATCAAGTTGAACATGCTCTGACTGAGCACCCAGTTTCTGGGATCCAGGTGCTGGAGAATGCAGTTCACATTCCATAGGAAGAAAATGTAGTGGCAGATTTTTGCAAATTGGACCGGCACTTTGGCCTTGACCCACAAGAGAATTCTCTGGACCTCGGCTCAGGCTGTTGTACTTCTGTTTTCTCCTTGGCTGTTGATATAAGCCACCTCCGTCACGGGCTGAATCCACACTGGGGACCCTTGAAAGGATCGACACCAATGACGCAGTGCAAGGCAAATGGAGTGCAGATCTAGAACACTGATGGCCAGAAGGGTTTCTTCTCTGGTCCAAAGGCCCTGGGTCATCAGTGGGTCCAGGACAGCACCCAAGCCCAACAGGGTGGCATCTGTGGTGACCATGACCCAGTGGAAATTGACAAACTGACATCACAGTGACAGAAGAGACTTCTGTAACCACCAGCAAAGGTACTCCTTTGTCCAAAGTGACAGAAACTTGACATGAAAACAGATAAGACTGATGCCTGGAACAATTCCTGAGAATGGCCAGGTGCAATTCCTGTGTGTGAAATTAAGCAAACAACACTGATTCCAGAGCATAGACCAGGTACCCCTGCACCTTCATGTACTTCCACACCATAGCCGACAGCCAGGATATTGCCTGAGACACCTGAGGTGACTGAAGCTTGTCATCTGTGAGAAACACCCTCCCTTGGAGGGTATCTAATCTCATGCCAAGAAAATGAAGGACCTGGGACAGAACCAGAGAAGATAATCTTCAAAAATTACCAGCAAAACCCACTTTTCTATCACAGAAAAGGCCCATGTCATGGAAAAAACAGACAGCCTCCTATGGTTAGAGACAGACCAGGCCCCCCGATGAGTCATGTGGAGGTGGACTTATCAGCCTTATATTTCTGAGCAGTTTTCTTGCTTACCAAAGCCTGCTTGAATTTTGGGGGAGGACACACCTGTGCATACCCAAACACGCCTTCCATTGAAAGAAGGTGTGATATGAGGCTATAAAGTACTCTTTCCCTCAGTGGTATGGCTGGTAACCTCCAGCTCTGGGCCAAACAATTGCTTGCCTACTAAACATAGAGAAACCAGAAACTTCATGGATGATTTGCCAACCAGATCTTAAGCTACAGAGTGAGAGAAGCAGTCACAGAAAAGGCAGAGGCCTTGTAAAAAAAAAAAAACAACTAGCAGCATCAAAGGCCACTTCAGCAAGATAAGCCTTAGCTTCAATGTCCTTGGAGAACAACACCACCATGTTATCCTTAACAGCATCCAAATGGATGGAGTTGAAGAGCTGATCACTCTAGATTGCCACTCCTTGGGTAACTATGGCTGTAGCTAAGATAGGACTTAAGGCAGCACCAGAGGCCACAAAATTCACTTTAAGAAGAGTCCAGGCTTTTATCTTACTGATGCTTAAGGACCATGGGCCAGAGCTAGAAGCTAGAGTGTAAGCCTGGCAACAATGAAAATGAACAAGTGGATCCCAGATAACAGCGACATACACACAGAACCAAAGCACTCAATAGGTTAACTTACATGTAATTTTTAGTCTAGGAGAGAAAGGATGTGAAGACAAACCAACCTCCACAGGTTAGTGGTTCAGGAAAATGAACCTGTACACTGGACAGTCCATTAATGAGGAAGTCAAGAAGCCCATCTAAAGGGGATTATACAGCCCCATACGCTAAGAAATGGAAATAAAAAAAATAAGGCTAACTTACAGAGCTGTGCCCATGCCACCTCCTGATTACAAGAAAGGATCACTCAATGACAGAAAAAAAATGTATCAGATTAAGGGCTCAATTCTATTACCCGCGCTAAAACTGGCGTTACAAGAAAAACAAGTAGCGTGAATTTTGCAAACGTGTTACGGCGGTATTCTATTGCAGAACCACAGTAAAACAAAACTGGCGTAGACAGCACTTTTCAGAGTAGTAACAAAACTGCTTTTTTTCGACTAGCGCCTACCAAAAACGTGCAAAATGTCAAAGTCCAAGGAAATAGGCGTAAATTTGATGACAGTAAGATCAAGTTCAGTGTTAGATGTGTTCTCCACATAACAAAATTCGAGTGTCCCCTTTCGACAAATTAACTCCCCCTTTTAAAATTCGACTTGCAGTGATTTCTTTCACCACTTTAATTTGACTAATATTGTTCACATTCCACATTTTAACTCTTCCCCTTCAAAATTCGACTTACAGTACTTTCTTTCACCACATTAATTGGCTTGCTGCCAAAAGCCGACATTAAGTTCCAATCTACCCTTGCAACAAAGTATTCAATCAGTGTGCTCAAGAATACTTTGTTGCAAGGGTAGATTGGAACTTATTGTTGGCTTTTGGCAGCAAGCCATACATACACAGGCTGGCCTTGAGAACTCTGAGGTGTTTCTACAGCCCAGGGCTCAGAAGCAGTTTAGACTACTCATTAGAATCAATATATAGGTTTATGTAATATTGAGGAGCACTGTTTCCACTAATTCTTTTAACCCTTTGAGTACCAGACGGGTAGCAAACACATTGCAATGTGTTGCTCCCTCTCTGGTACTCATAGGGTTAATCTTGCAATACAAAATATGAGGGCATGTAAAAAAAAATAGAAGAAAAATGTCGAATTTACATGGTGAAAGAAAGTCATGGGAGCCCTGTAGTCGAATTTTCAAGGGGAAGGGTTAAAATGTCAAATGTATAATATTTGTCGAACTAATGTGGTGAAAGAAAGCACTGTAAGTCGAATTTTGAAGGGGAAGGGTTAAAATGTGGAATGTGAACAATATTAGTCAAATTAAAGTGGTGAAAGAAAGCACTGCAAGTTCACTTTTAAAAGGGGGGGTTAATATTTCGAAGGGGGGCACTCTATGTCGGATTTCTATGCTGTAAACTGTATTATACACTGCTTTTGTTCGAACAATGATGGTTTTGAAATTGTTGTTATGGCTTCTACACCTCAACCTCTGAGGCGCAGAATTTCCGACTTAAATGTAACCACAAAACATGCGGTAATACTGAGCGTGAGTAATGGGATACTAATTGCATGTTGTTTTTAGTTGTTTCCTATGGGCTTTTTTTAGATTGGCGGTAAGTATAATTACCGCTGGTTTTGTTTTCACAAGTCGGTAATAGGATAGCAGAAACTGACGGTTTTCTTTTTAGAGCTGGTAATAGAATTGAGCCCCAAGTCCTCCACTTCTCATCCTTTTAACCATTGTATAGAAGTAGAGGTATTTTATAGCTAGACAGGGCACCTAGACAATGATCCGGTATTCACTGACTTGCTTAAATAAGAAGAATAAAAAAAGACAAAACATTATGTAATTAAATAAAAAAAATAAAATGAAATCAGCAATTTCCAAAAGTTTAGTTGTTAGTTCAAGTTAACACTTGGTCCAATATCCGCCATTAAAAAAAAGAAAAAAACAATAGCTGATGGTAGTTTTGCAAGCAAAGTAAGGCATACAATAACCAGTACTGTCAACCGCTAATGTGCAATAAAAATGACAATGGCTTGTAATAATTCACCCATTGAGAACAATGGAACAGCTCTACCCAGTTGTGATTCATACCTGTGCTCTGAGTACCAATGCTCGATAAACAGGAACATTAACTCAAGATAATCCTGTGACTACATTTTTTGGCGTACAGCACACAATGACAGTTAAAAACCCCTGTAGAAAAAACCCAAGCAGAAAACAAACAGCTCCAACAACACTTATAACATATCACAATGACAGCAAAGACAAAATTAACTCCTGGAATGCCAAGAAACCACACATCAAATGTGCATGGCCCACACAAGTGCTGGGCAACCAATAGCAACCCATCAATCCCCAGAGGAATAAGGGCTTTGCAAATCAACCTCAAAAAATCCCTGGCACCATACCCTGGCACAACTGGGATTAACACATACCAACATCTATGCACACCTCGCAATCACTAAGCAACCCAAGCCTGCCTGTGCAACATAACTAGCCAATGGTGAGCCAAGGTGCACTGGCATAAGCAACCACACTAGATAACATCTGGAATGACCCACGACACATGTTCCAGTGTGCTGGCAGCCCTGAAAAGGAAAGCCATGAGGTACACCCACTTCGCTTCCACCCAGATGGAGAGGGCACGTGTCAAACAGGAGTTCTACAACAGGGGAGAAATACCCAGAGTCATGGGGGTCATTGACTGCACACGTGTGCATAAGAGCTCCTCCACATGAGAGACATCTCTACATCAACCACAAGCATTTCCGCTCTATCAACACACAGATGGTGTTTGATGACAACATAAGGATCACCCATGTCTGTGCTTCTTATCCTGGCAGTTGTTACAGCTCCTAGATTCTCAGGTATGCCTCTGTCTACCGGGACTTTGAGAATGGAACCTTTACAGGAGGATGGTTTTTGGGTGAGTAAACAATCTACACATCATGCTACATCCACAGGGGCACTCACACGATTCATGAAAACAAAGATTTGCATGGTAATGACACACAGCAAGTATGTCCCCTTCACACAACATCATCCACAACACGTGGTCCATGTGTCACAATGTCACTCTTTTTCCATAGGGGATGCAGGATATGGCTGCAAAATGTGGTTCCTCACACGTGTCCCGAATCCACAAACACCTGCACAGGACCATTTCAACTAGGTCCACGTCAGGACCAGAAATGCTACTGAATGCATCTTTGGCCTCTCAAAGCAAGATTCCGCTTCCTGGTTAACTCAGGGGGGGCTCTGAAAAATGATCATGCAAAAGTCTGCAATATCATAGTAGAGTGTGTCATACTTCACAATATCATAGTCAATACACATGTAGTGGAGGATCTGTATCTACAACCCATTGTGGAGGTGCCTGTTCTCCAGCATGAGGATGCTGAGACCCTGAGAATGGCAGAGACATGAGACAGGCTCATCAGTGACTTCTTTCTTTGTGATTATAATACATGAATCAAAAACAAAGCATGTATGACAATGATTAGGCATGGGGAATGTGTGCAAACAGACTCACGCAAGATAATATGTTTCACGCCACAGGATGACAGAGATTCACATACAACCCTTGGAGCGTTAGAGAGGTATCCATTGCATTGAAATGTGATGCACTGGATAACTCTCTGTCATTCCAAGTGTTAAAGAGGTAGTAGATGTATTAGAAACACAAGAGATTTGCAATGCACAATCCAACTTCTGCTTCATGGAGGTTACTTCATTTATTAGGTTATATATTTCTATGATGTCCTGTTCACACATTCATATGGATGGTTAGCTTCCCCTCATTTTTAACCATATGAGTTTCAGGGGGTTATACAACCCATTGCTAAGCAATGGGTTGGCTACCCCTCTGGAACTCAAAGGATGATAAGATGCTGATGATGGCTAATCCTTTTGAATACCATAGAGTTATGCAGTGTAGTCTGAACTCCTGTCATTCCTTCCTACAGGCATCCATGGCATCTCCCATTATGGAACAGTGGGATGTCTAAGTTACCCTGGTGGAACGCTGACTCTACTTCCATATAGTTCTCCTCCTGCTGCTTCTTAGTGCTACTGTATGATAAAACTGGATGGAAAATTGTCATGTCACTGACATGAATAATATGGTGGGACTTGGTGAGGGCACATGTTTGTACACATTGGAACAAAGGAGAGACATGACCAATCACCAATTGCTATGTGTTTGCCCTGACACAATGTAGCTGTATCAGACATCATCCACACCATGAAAAAAAAAAAGATGTGGAGGACCCACACAACATCCATTTGTTGTTCCAACTCAAGGGACATCATCTGAAATACACATGTTCCTTGTCTGGAATCTTGAACAGTCAATCTAGAGGGTTATTCACTTTTTAGGTGGGATAGGGTTAATATAAGGGAAGGAGGGGTATGCCTATATGTAAACCGGGCCTTAAAACCTAGTTTAGGGGAAGATATAAATGAAGGGTCCAGTGAAAAGGTAGAGACCTTATGGGTTGAAATACACACTAGGGCCACACATAATAAAAAGATATTAGTGGGGATTTGCTATAACACCTCACACATTTTACTTTTTATTTTGACAGTGTGAATCTGTGAGTGAAAGTGTGGGACAGAGAGTGAGTGGATCGAGTGTGTCTGTGAGGGCCTGTGGGAGTGCCTGGGTGTGACTGGGTGAGTGATGGCCAGGAGAGGAGGACAGGAGAGAGGGATGGGGAGATGGGGAGGAAGGCAGCCTGGAATCAGATCTGCAGCCGGGTGAACGCGGTGGCTACGTGTAGGCGGGACGTGGAGTCTGTGAAGAAGAGATGGGGCGACTGCCGGAGGGTGGTCAAGAACAAGCTGTCTGACATGGCCAAGCAAGCCCGAGGCACCGGAGGTGGCCCATCTGTGCCCATCACATTCTGCGGCTGGGAGGAGATGGTGCGGCAGAACATGTCTCCGACCATGATCGAGGGGGTCGTGGGAGGAACTGACACTGGGGATGAGAGGAGCCTCCACACTACCGGTAAGTGCAACACTACAGAACAACACACTACAGCAACCAACACCAGCTGCACACACAGTCACACCTCAACACATGTCCATCACTCAGCCATACAACTGCACCAACACAGCACCATGAGGGTTAAAAAAAGGACACAACACCTGGACAAATGGCAACGTCCAACTTGGGACAAACCTGTCAAAGTCCTACTTCAACCCTCCTGTCGCTGTGCTCATTACACACAATACACAAACCATCATGTTCAAAATGTCGACTGTCATAGATCATCACTGTTCACACACAATGTCACCCATGTCCCCACCCCCACCCTAACCCCTTGAGTGCTAGAGGGATCATCAATGCATCGATCAACAATGCACTGGCAACCCCTCTAGGACTCAAGGGGTTAACCTGACAACAAACAAGTCAATAGGCCAACGATCCACAGGGGACATTCACTAAGCGGTGACAAACAGATGGTGGACACAAACTAACCCTCACACACCCTCACTTCACCAGTACCAGTGTTAGTCTATGGAGAATATGCCAAAACAAGAATCAAGTTCATACGGTCCCATTGTACAGACTCCATGGAAAACACTGGAAATGGGGAAAGGAGATCACTGGAGAAGTCACCATCATGTTCACTTCATCAGTTCAACATCACCGCTTACTGAATCACAAAAAGGGGGCATCAGGTCACACATCACAGTGTCCCACAGAATAAATGCTTGTAGGTGCAACACACAGGCCGAAAACTATTTCACAGAATTCAAGCTGGAAAAAGTAGGCATTGGTGTTGTGGCTGCAATCATTTACTCTGACTTGAAATTACATATCCCATATCTGTTTCCCACATGGATCCACAGGGGTGCTGATGCCATGGATGGATGGTACACCAGCATCTCTATGCAGGATACACATGGTAAACAAATAGCAAACATTGTACCTTGGTCACCAACAGGCCATGACTGATGGATATCTAGGACTGAGTACGGTTGCCTCACACAGAAGGATGGATGGGCTCATACACAGAGAAAAAACAGGCCTCAATCAAATATATCCCTCACTACTGGCTGGATTGTTGCCCTTAGGATTCAAATGTTACTAAATATGTTCCAACACGATGTGAACACAGAGATCACTTCACTGAATGTGACTGCCTTACTGGCCAGATATGTGCACCCATCACAAATCAACCTACATTGCTACCATCCAAATACACATACATAGTATATCACACTCTACGTAGATGGTATATACGAGGTATGTTCATATCCATCATATCAATACAATGTATTGTTGGATGGGTGCACATATATAGCCAGTAAGGCAATCACACCTAATGAACTGTTCTCCGGCATCACATCTTGGAAGGATATTACTGTATCCATATGAAAGGTACATATCCACATACATATATGACCATTTCTACTTGTGTGTCACTGTAATGGGATAGCAATGGGTAATGTCATCATGATGTCATATCATTGCCATCGTTAAAAGATGTCTCCATCTAAGTCCCATCCCTCCAACACTCATGGTTATACAGATATTGCTCTATGTGACAGGTGAAGATATTCATCATTTGACCACACAGAGGCTCTTCAGCAGAGCCAAAGTCGCAACATATTGAGATAAATACCTCTTTGGAATGGTCCACAGAGTGTGCTTGTAAACCATGCACACCCTGTACACCATTCCAATTAAGTATTGTTCTCTAAATGGGGCGATTTTGGCTCTGCTGAAAAGCCCTCGTGTGGACAAATGACTGAAATCTCCATCTGTCACATAGAGCAATATCTGAACAACCATGAGGGTAGGAGGGATAGGACTAACAGAGAACAACATCTGTTCTCACAATGTCTACAATCTGACATCAAGGTGGACTTAACCTTTGCCATCCCCCTGGAGGGATAGCCATCCCTACAAGTTGTGAAGACAAATATATGTTGTTGGATTCCCCCCCCCCCCCCAGTTAAACAATGGTATTCCTACTGCTGAAAGGTGTGTTGATTCAAAAGATATCACAGCTCAGACATGGATATGTCAGGGGCAATATCCCAGTTGCCTGAAATTGTACAGTGGTGCTGTTACTACACAATCATATGGACAGCTCTGGTACAGGGACCAGATATCTACATGGGAGGGTGTAGCAACAGCCCCACTGTACTATTTCTGGACACTGTGATATTGCACCTCAAAATGAAACCTTCACCCGTAATAACTCAAACAACACCTTTCAGCAGTGGGAGTACCCTTGTTTACCCAGGGGGATTAACCCAAACACATATATTTTTCTTCAACACATATCAAAGTATAACTGTCTCCACAAACATATGGCTAAGGTCACTAATCACAACATCTTCTTCCTCCACACAGCTTACGGCCGTCAAGCCCAGCGGGAGACAGTGGAGGAGGCTATGTCACCCCCCAGTGAGGAGGACACAGAGGAGGGGACCAGCCGGTGGTCACCTTACCCACCATCACCATCCCCTCCAACACAGGCTGCACCACCACCTACTGCACCCCTTCAAGCTGCACCACCACAGGCTGCACCACCCCTTCAAGCTGCACCACCACAGGCTGCACCACCCCTTCAAGCTGCACCTCCCCAGTACAGTGGCTGGATGCCACAGGAGGAGAGGTGGACATATCCATCCACCTCCACCAGCTACTACCCTCCATCAGCAGCACCACCACCACCACCAGAGAGACAATGGCTGCCAGGGACAGTGGCCACCGCCCAATATGGGCCATATTCCTCACAGATCAACCCACCCTCCTGGATGGCTCCACAACATGCCCCAAGGTATGATCCCAGGTGGGGTCCCAGCACCTATCAGTGGCCACCATATGACCCTTGACCACTGGACTACCCACACCTGGGCCTGATTGGTGAGCCCCAGCGCCCCCTACCCAGGGACATTTTCACACCTCCACCCGCACACATCTTTGGGCAGCTCTGGATCACTTGATGTGGTGGGCATATGCCCATCATCTGCACCAGCCACTCCAACAGCAGCCACAGCACCCTCAGCAGCAGCAGAGGAGGAAAGAGCACCCTCAGCAGCAGCAGAGGAGGAAAGAGCACCCTCAACAGCAGCAAAGGAGGAAAGAGCACCCTCAACAGCAGCTGAGGGGGAAACAGCACCCTCAGCAGCAGAGGAGGAAACAGCACCCTCAGCAGCAGAGGAAACAGCAGCACCAGGGACACCGGGCACATCCACCTCCAGCACCGCACGCCTCACAGGGATGGAGGCGGAGTGTATGGCCCTTCAAAGAAGACTACTCCGGTCAAGCAGAAGTACAGACAGCAACATCACCAGGAGCAGGAGGCAATCCAGGAGGAACATTGCCCAATTGGAGACCAGAATCCAAGCCCTGGAGTCGGAGGTGGCCAGGGAGAACACACTACTTAACCAGCTCAGGACTGGTCTCATGGACATGTTGACACAGGTCCTTGTGGAGTTAAGGGAGATCAACCGCAGAGAGAACCTGAGGATGGAGAGGGTGAACTGGCGTTCCACCGAGGGGTCTACTGCAACCACCACCCCTTCCAGTGTTACCCCTGAAGCAACACCTAGGGGGCAGAGGGTTACCAGGAGATCCACAAGGGCATCCACCTCTGGCACCCAGGCTAAGGCCCCCCACCCAAAGAAGAAAAAATGAAAGGCCCAACCTGTTAAGTTTCCCCTCAATAAAGAAACCATTTTTTTTTTATTCCAGTCTGATCTGTTGTGTCTTCAGTTATGGATTGGGTGGCAGGGTTGTCTGCAATGCATTGCCATACAATGCAGTGAACACAACCTCTGCCTGGGTGAAATGTTTGTGGGATGCTACAGCATGGGTTCACACACACATACACACACCCTTGTACAAATTCAACTGGAAATACATCCCTGGAGCCATATAACACCACTGTGTTATATGGCAATGTTGTGTGTTGAATTTGAACAACAAAACATATCCCTTAGCATAACAAATGGTACAACATTGAACATTCGTCTACATCATATGTTGTGTTTAACCCTTAGAGTGCCAGAGTGGTAGGCAACGCATTGCAAAAAAATGCGTTGGGTACCACTCTTGCACTCAGTGGGTTAATGGGATAACCAGACAAACAGCTCTGTGACTTAGCAGGGACATTACAAGCAGGACAGATAAATGGGACATGTATCCATATTGTCTTGGATTCACACACTCATTGTGCAACTGACTTACTGGGGAAGCCAATGTTTTTAACCTAGGATTTCAATGTGTAGCACACACATTGATATCCTGGGGTGAGCATTGGGGTCTCCAGTAAGTTGAGTTGCTGTTTCCCTAAGGGTGTAACAGACTTCACCAGTGATAACACATGTCCACTTAGTCTGTTTGTTCGTTGATATAGCCCATGTACTGAGATATGTCAAAGTGGAGCAAAATCTCAGAACATGGATTATACTGAGCAATACAGATACTGTGGACAGGTATTCACTGTGGAAGTATGTCCCCTGTATCACTTCTTTATCACTCCCACTACACATTGGTGCATCACTGCCACCATCATCTGTTTGCATGGATACATCACAGAGTCCACTCACTAGCAAACAAGTGGTGGACTCCTGTGATGTGGGTGATGCCTTTCCATCTATGGGGGATACTCTACCCTGGGTGTGGTTACGCATTGACAAATGTGTTCTCAAATATATCCTCCTACAGACACAGATAGAATGGTGATGGTTCATCTTTATTGTGTCTCAAAGTACATTAGAATGTACATGTGTTTTCTGTGTGTATTGCCTATATGCATTTAACACCTGTATGAGAACTCTAAATGTACTTTGAAACTAAATCGTACTACTTCAGTAACACTGCTGCCCTGCTCATGTGTTGTCCACAAGGTTTGACAACTCTGTAGCTGAGCATCCTAACTGTACAGGTTATAACACTCAAGAATTATTGTTTTCTGTGTCTATATGAGAATGTTCCAGTAGAGGTTTGTGTGAACCTCAGGTCAAACTTTGCATCACCAACAACATCACCATAAACAGCAAGGGGTGATCTTCATGAAGGTGTTGTCAAGACATCAATCCAGTCACATGGAAGATCTTCAGTTCAAGGATGGATCATGTTACAGATGCCTGTGGGACAAGAGGACAGGATTTGGAGCAGTAGACCTGAACTGATCATCAAGCAACAATTTAGTCTTTTTAATCCCCTCAATCTTCTTGATTACAGGTGAGTACACAAACCATTGCTTGACAATGTGTTGTGTACTCATCTGTAACCAATTCTGTGGGGAACTTAGGACATGTGCACCAGCCCTATGGATTTGTGCCCCTGACATGTATACACACATTAACAAGTGTTCTGAGAGCTCCATGGAGGTAATGACATTGTGCTGCCACTGTGAAAGTGACAGTGGCAGCCCAGTGTCATTTGTTCCATGGAACTGTTAGGACATATTTGTTGATGTGTGTATTCATGTCGGGGGCACATTTGTCTGCACACTCACAGGTCAGCATGGAGTCCCTGGTAATCTGATCTACGTCTCATGACCTCTACATTGTGTGCCCATACCACTGTACATCCACCCCTCTGCTGCTCTTCTCAGCTGTAGCACAGTACAGGTCCCATATTGAGTCCAATGTCCCTTTAACCCCTGATGTGCCTGAGTATTATCCAATGCATATCATTAGATGATACTCTTTCGCTACTGGGCTAGCATGGTTGTTCAGGATATAATCATGGCATATCCAGTTAGTTGCTGTCAATCAAGCCGTGTAAGGTGATGAACATGGGTAATATGTTGTACCTTGTTTCTCCTGGGGGTGTGCGTGATATCCTTGGGGTCTGTATGTCAACGTGGAGAGTGGAATGGAGGATGGTTTTTGAGTCCACACACACAGTTTGCTACGTCCACTGCCAGTGCAGTGCTGTGTCACTGTTCCTGTGGGGTGAGACAGAACAAAATGTGCAGTGTGGTTAGTGTCACTGGACTGATGGGGGACTTGCATGGATTGTTTGCATGCGTGTGTTATACTCACAGGTGAAGTGTTCCGTGATGAGCCTGTCTCTGATCTGTGCCCCTCTCATGGTCTCCTCCACATGCCCGATTTCCATGGCCACTTCCTGTATGGGGGGGTCCGGGATGTGCTCCAGCAGCCTGGTGTCCACTGCGATGTTGTGCAGTATTGCGCACGCCACAATGATGTCACACACCTTAGCCGGTGCATACTACAGTGCTCCCCCAGAGTGGTCCAGACATCGGAATCTTGACTTGAGGAGCCCAAATGTTCGCTCAGTGGCATTCCTCGTTCTGGCATGAGCCTGGTTGTACCTTTCCTGGGCATGTGTTTGGGGACTGGCCAGGAGGGTCAGTAGCCAGGACTTGCATCCATAGCCAGCATCACCTGTGTAATGTGAGTGACATGGTGAGACAGGGAGCACATGTTGTGTGAATGATGTTTTGTGTGGTGGACGTAGTAGCTGTGGGTCAGGTGCATGCTGAGCAGCGTGGTGTGTACGCCTGTGTATGTGGTGTGATTTTGTTTTGTGAACTCACCCACTAGCCATCCCCCTGTAAAGGTTCCATTCTCAAAATCTCTGTGGACTGAGGAGTTTTGTAGAATGTATGCATCATGTGAGCTGCCAGGATATTTTGCACAGACATTCATTATCCTCATGTTGCTGTCACACACCATCTGCACGTTGATGGAGTGGAAGTTCTTCCTGTTGATGAATAGCTGTGCGTCACGTGCTGGGGCCTTAATCCGGACATACCGGTATACCCTGGGCCTTGGTGGTCGTCTATACATCCTCTGCCCTCCAGGTGGGGATGGACTCCTGTGTGGCTGCTGAGCCAGAGCCTCCTCACTTGCAACAGGTGAAGGCTGTTGATGAGGCGTGCTTGGAGGTTGCTGATGTTCCCTAGTTCTCTCCCTTGCACGCCTTCTCCGCAACAATATGTAACCCAATATACTGTTTGCTCTCTCTATCTGTCTCTATCTCTCTACCTCTCTCTCCCTCCCCGAGTGGAAAACAAGCCACAAGTGAGTGTTGAGTTGTCCCTTTAAGTACTTGATAGGGCGTTGTGTAGGTGTGGTGATGAGGTGAGTGCTAACCAATGGTGAGTTGTTTTTGTCCAGGTAAGTGTTTGCAGGTGTGTGTGTGTTATAAGATGTGGTGTGTTGTGCTTGTTATGTGTGTGCCATTTGCGGGCGTGCAGTTGTGGGGTGCAGGTCGCGTGTTGATGTTGCCCAGGTGAGCTTCTTTTTGCAGGTGTCCGCTTTGTGTGATAACCCCCATTGTTCCGTGCCATGTTGTGTTGTTGTTTTTTTGTGTCGTCCCTGTGGTGTTGGTTATTGTTGTGTGTGGAGTGATTTGTGTTGTGTGTGCATGTTTTTGTGTTGTTTTGGCATTGTACGGGTTAATTTTTCGATTTACATGGTTGTGCGGTAAGCATTTTGTGTATTTTCCTATGTAACGGGTGTTTTGTTTTGCCCGTTAAGTGTCTAACGGCTAAGAAAAGTGGGTCTTAACTTTTTGCAGTTAGGTGTTTCTTTTTTTCAGCCGTTAGCAGTACCGCAAGCCTTTGAATAGCTCTGGGGTATGTTGTTCCATGCGTCTGAATGCACGTAAGTGTATCGGCCGTAAGGATTGTGAAACTGCCGTTAGCTGTTCTTTAGATGGATCTTTGAATTGCAACATGACACTTAACGCACCCGTTAGTGATTTTTTTTATTAACGGCTGCCTTTAAATCGAGCCCTAGGTGTCTCCTCTCTGCTTCTCTGTCCCTTACTTTGATCATAAGGGACAGACAGGCTGATGAGTGACACAGAGAGTGTGTAAATCACACTGTCTCATTCATTCCAAATGCCGGTACACGTGATCGCTGCTTCAGCAATCACATCACCCGACACAACTGATAAGGGCTGAGACTGAACGCTCTTGTACCGGAGCGCACAGTCACAGCCTGGAATGAATTATAGCAGCGTGCATGGAGACACACTGCTATCATATAACCCATGACGGTCCAGGCCCGTCATGGGTCCTTAACTGCTTTCTACCCAGGATGGTCTTGGACCGTCATGTGTCGTTAAGTGGTTAAGCCTATCAGCGTTGGGTTGTTCAAGATGGCCAGCTCAAGGCTGCCACTGCATTATGCCATACTAGCTAAGAGACTTTATGTGGTGAGCAGTTATGGACATATGGACTTACCAGGAGTCTGAAGGATGCTGTCATCTCCTGTGTCACAGCTGCCTTGGATCCCCTCAACAGCAGCCATGGAGAGTTTGTTTCAGAGCATCTTCTCCCAGGCATTGAGGGTCATGTTCAGAGCTAGACCACTGCTGGTGCCTCTCGCATGTAGGGTCAGGTCTCCCATCTTGTTCTTAACTTTGCACTTGTATTCTATCCAGCGCTTCTTGATGGACTCAGCAGTGCTTACACCTGGACAATGTGTTGACTGCATTCAAGACCCGACACCAGGAGAGCTTCTTCCTAGCACCAATCCATCTGGCCCTTTCAGTGGTGAACATTATGTGCTCACTGTCCAGTATGCTCTGCACCAGGGCCATGTTCCCCTTGTAGGATCCCTGTCCCGTATGCCCTGCACTAGAGCCATATTCTCCTTGTTGGAGTACATAAGGCCCCACAGTCTGTCTTCCACCAAACCAGTCTAGGACGTATAGGAACTGTAGGAAGCAGGGTGGTGATCAGGCCCTTCCTGAGTTATCCCTGTTGCACATCAACCCACTGTCAGGTCGGCCTAGCTGCCGTGTACCTCACCAATGTTGGGTACCACACAGACCACTTGGTCTCCCTCTCCTTCCCTGACCAGAGATTCCCTGCTCTTTTTCCGCCTCTCCCCATCCCTCATTTCCCTACATGCAAACTCACTACCATGCTCCTAGCTCCCTAAAATAGCCACTCACACCCAGTCACTCCCAGACTCAGTCTCTGAATCACACTGTACGAAATAAAAATAAATAGGTGTCATGTGTCCAAATAAGGTGTGTTTTTGTGTATGCAATATGTAACAGTGTATTATGTGTATATATTTAATGCAAATCTCTCTCTGCTCCCCCCTCCAAGTCTACCAGTCCCCAATGTAGGCTCCTCTCTCTGTCACCAAGTCTATCCTCCACTCCTGGCCCTGTGCTGCAGCTCTGAAAACCTCCAAACAAGACAATGTGGGTCAGTTATTTTGGGGTATATATATTTATTTGAATGTATTTGTTATGTTGGTGTATTGTGATTGGCTGTGATCTTGAACTTTTTTTGACAATGTTTAGCATCGCTAGATAACTTCGACCGTTAGCTTGTTTGTCCCACCAAAAGAGAACTAGAAATTATTTCCCATATGTATATCATTTATCTCCAGGTAGTTTATTTAATTGTGCCACATAGTGGAGAATCCATCTATTTATTTCAGATACTGTTGGATAACCTGCGCTTACTGTGGTCAGTATCGGTGCCATAGACACACAAAATTTTTTTCACATACAAATATGGCAATACACCCCAAATTTTGATTAAATAAGAGAATTTGATTTGCAAGATCAAGAATTTTATTCACCACGAAATTGTGGCTATAGTGCTATGGATTCATTTTTTTGTCAGTGGGACCATTTTGTTGTAGCATAGATACCAGCTTAGGGTGCCACCCTTTAACTAAGGAAGCATTGACACAAATGTGAATACAGAGTTTCAAATGTATATGTTTGGAAATTATGCACAGCATATTTCTATTATAATATTAAAACACAAAAATTATTATGGATAGGTCTTTATTATGTCATTGACAGATAACATTTAAACTGTGCATCAGGATTGTCTGGGGGTGGGGGAAGTATTACAAAAAAAGCTGGTCTAGGAGACAAATTTAACAAAACTGCAAAGAAACCCAGGTTTTTGCAATATATTAGCCATTTGAGAGCCAGAGAGAGTTGCACAATTCATAGTTACACAATATAGGATGTAATATGTGCATTTTTTCCCCCCAGTAGTTTGGCTAAATTCTTTTTCCTTGCACTACTTGATTCTTGCTGGTTTAGTATTACAGCATCCTGCCTAGGAAATGAGAAGTGCATCTGAATAATGCTTCTCTATGTGTACTGAAATTATAACACAGATATACAAGTTCTAAGAGTATAGAACAAGCAGATCAGTTTTCAGCAAGGTCAGTGACCCTGCACTTGTAATCAGTGACTGTTCATTTTTTAGAAATTTGTACACCAAGAGTAAGGTGACCTTGTACCTTTCTTTTATAAAGTCACTCCTGAAAACACACACACACAATTCAGTGTAGCAAAAAACACTCACAAGAGTGGTATAAAGGTGATACCTTTTAATGGCTAACTGAGGACATAACAAGTGCAAGCTTTCAGGACACTAAGGTCCCTTCTTCAGGCATGGGTTAACTGGCTAACACGGTACCATCTTTTTTCTGTATTATTATATATATATATATATATATATATATATTATATATAATGTGATAGTTTTAGTGTTAATTTGACAGAATGGCATATTCCTACCTCCTATTTACCAAATAAAAGGACCGTAACTCTTAATGAGATTTTATATAAACAAGTTTAACACACTAACACACACACACACACACACACACACACACACCTGAACTTGCCGTAGCAACAGCACCACCATAAGATTTCTAACCATAGAAGTTCTGCACCCAATACATACAAGTTTTAGTGCAATAAGTTTTGGATTCTATTTCACTGTCCAAAAGAAACAAAGACCAATAGATAAATAATGTAAAATGACAAAGTTCATATTAAATATAGATTTTATTTAACAGCAATGAAGCAGTATGTAAAACAATAAATTATCCTGATAAAGAGGTATATGGACAGCATAGCAATCTTCCCCACAGTGACTACTGGATGTATAAAGGAAAAGTATTTGAGAAGTTAAAAGCCCTATTTAAACAAATAGGAATTTGTCCCCTATGGTGCAATTGGCATGCCCCAGAATTGTTCCACTTTTGTCTTTACACATAAGCCGACAATACTTACTAGGCAGTTATGTTTAATAATATATTACATATGCTTTATCCAATGAACGAATCAATCACATGATTGAAGAAAGCCGCTTTGTAAGTACAGATGAATATGTAGCCTCAATGGATTTTATTAGTGCTCTCTCTAATAAAATGCAGGGCTACCATTAAGGGGGAACCACTGACCCAGGTCAGAAGGGGGGTCCTGGGCGCAGGCAAGACAGAGGAGTGCTGGGTTCAGAAGAGATGCAGAAGCAGTGGGTCTGGTGTTCCTATCTACCCACTGCCACCGCACCTCGGTAAAGTCTCCACTACAATATGGAGTAGATGCCACCTGTATCACTACGCCATTATGGAGCAGATGTCACTACATATGCACACTTCCAGCCAAACTGGTGGTTTGCTTTATGTTCATTAAGTGCTCCCAAGGTTGGCTCTACCCATAGGTCTTCATGCTTGGTGTAACTGCTTAACATATTGGCAATGTTGGGGAGCATAACATTTTGTCATAAAATCTTCTTGAGTGATCTGGTTTCCCATAGGCAAAAGTTTGAGCTCAAGATGGAAGTGTGACTATAAGCAGCTGCCCAATTGTTGAGACATTTAGACATATCTGTGAACTATTACCAATTGCCAGGAACAGTCTATGGTTTTGGCTTTCTGTACCTGGATCATGTTATCCCAGTTTTTGTATCTGGATTAAAGTGAAATTGTAACCATGTATAATAATTAAAAAAAAAATACAAAAACACAATTTGAAAATATTCAGCTTTGTCAATTTAAGCAAAATCAGCTACTACAGGCCAGCAAGAAGTTGGGTCATTTAGATCAGTGAGAAATGCCAATCTTCCCACACACCTGGCAGTTTTGCATTAGCTGACAAAGCTAAATCTTATAAAACAATGCCTGACAAATACAGATGCTGAAAACTTTCAAAATCACCCATTTGATACAAATTAGTTCCACATTAAAGTGAAACAACCCATACTCTATGTATGTAAGGTTAACAGTGTAGTAACTTCCCCACATGTTAATTTATATGATTTCACAAGGCGTGGGTTATATCTAGTCTGTGGAACAAGTGCAATTTTACGTCTGTTGTACAAGGATTTCTGTTGCTACATCTTTTTGCTGCCATTAGAACATTTAAACACTGCAAAAAAAAAAAAAAAAAAAAAAAAAAAAAAAAAGAAAGAAGAAAGAAGAAGTGTTACAAAGCTCTGATAATTCCCCTGAATTGATCCTATTTTTAGATTATGTCTGAGGACCGATGGTGGTTTCACTCATTTTCCATATATACAGACAACACCCCTGGCAAGTCCTTCTCACACTATGCATCCTGCAGTTGTGTAGGATTCAGTAACACCTTCTCTCCAGGTTTGAATGCTGGCATCCCAAGGTACGGGCAGCTAGCACAGCGGAATGCATCTCCTAAGTAACACTGAAAAGAGACATGTGTAAAGGCCTGCAGGTCCAGTCCACAGCTTACCACTGATTTACAGACACACAATTCTCACCCTCTCTATAAAACCTAGCCCCATGCTCTGGCACAGATACTCACATTGCCACATGCTGATGAGGCAGTCTTTGGGGCAGTGCTCTTTGCCTTTTCCTCTTCTAGCTCTTCTGCTAATCCACAAGTGCTGCAAGATAAACAGAAGCATGCTCAAGATCATACGTACAAGTCAGTCTTCTAGTGCCACACTGTTCCCCTAGAATCCACTGCTCCATACCTTGTAAGTTCTTCTAGCACCCATCCTCCTGTATGGTTTAATAGGAATCTAGCCACATATTCACAACACAACCTTTTTTAGGTTTTAAACCTCTGAGTATTAGGAGGGGAGAATCAATATGTTGCCCACTCATCTTATTAAGAAGTTAATGGCCATATTCACAAAATCAGAAATGGAGAAAATTTCCAAAATTCATATTCATTTAAAATGGGACTTCATCCCCTGAATGCCAAGACTCTAAGAGGTATAATTTTTTAAGCAGCCAATACCCAGTTCTCTACCATATGCTATAAGGTAGGGAACCTTCCTGCATGTTACAGGACATATGCTAGAATGTAGGGAATCGTCCAGGCTGTACAGCTACAATGTGGGAGTGTTACAGGCCAAAATGGCGCAAGCTAGGCATTCTTGATGCATGTTATGGATTTTGAGGATGCCCCCTACACACATCTACTTCTCACCAGTTTTTGCACGCTTTGCGCTTTTTTTCACTTCCTTCCCCACAGCCACTTGCACGCAGGGAGTCTGGAAGAGGCTTCTTCAAGTCTTCTTGGTCAAGAAGCTCATCAGAGTCCAAAAGATCCTGGGGAAGGAAATACAGTCATAAGAGCACCAACATTTTCCTAATATTCTCGTGGCTGTTTGTTTTATTGGGGGGGGGGGGCTCTTTACTACCGGGCAATGTCAATTAAACATGCATCATTTCCTCTATCATGTTTTTTTTATAAAAATAGAGATGGGATACAAAACAATTCAGAAGAGGTTGGTTTTGATAGCATCCTTATTAAAAGACTTGCGAGCCTAGAAGTGGCAGCAGATGAACAATGTGTTGAAAACACTGGAGTAAAAAAGTAAAGAGGAAGGGGGAATAAACTAAGGGACTGACCAAGTCATCATCATTCATGTCATTGGCTGACAGAGTCCAGAGTTTCACAGCAGCTGGATCCACAGAAGGTTTTCCTGAGAACACAGAGGACTATTAACCCAATGTCCTACAAGCACATACTATAAACAATACTTTGTAAAGTCAGAAAACAAAACAATTAGTAAGCAAATGAAGGAAAATAGTAACAAGGACACTGTCCATGAAAATTTCTGGTTACACGGGAACAACCCTCCAATAGAAATTAACCCAATATCCCTCAATCAGTCAAAATTCTTAGCAAACAGTCACCATTTTAATCTTCTCTGTGTGAACACATTCTTATAAATCATGGCTACACCATTTAATGCCAGAGCATCACTGGGATTTGGCTTTACCCTCTTTGGTCAGTGAAATGCTAGGATATGTTTTATAACTGTGTTGCTCTGTATTGAGAGGGAATAAGGGTTCTGACCTTTGCAGAGCAATCATATAAGTATATGATGCATCATCGAGAACAATAGGGCTCCGCACTCTGCCTACAGAACATCCCTGGGCAAGAGCGATCCATACCTGCAACCTGACGCTTAGGGAGCGAGAGCTGCCGTGAAGATCCCACTTCATAGTTTGGTTTCTTTCCCTTTATTCTGACAGATGCTGCATCATTGCCAGTGTATCCAAGGTGCTCCACCACGACCTGCATTAGCTGTGGGCTTAGAGGCTCTTGCAGTATCTGGAGAATAAAAAGGCATGGAAAAAGTAGTTCCTACTTGAACTGAACAAGTAAAATAGATTTGCTTTAAACACAATATTAATAGAACAGTCAACTTCTTAGCACCTTAAACATTTGGAATTTCCTTACTTGTGTTTCACAGGAAGGGGGGATTTGGATGTATAAAATTAACAAATACAGTTCATATTCAAAACATTCTGGCACCATTACATCTCGTTATTCTCTGCCGTTGTAAAGTTTTATCAGTAATAAAAGACTATCCATACAACAGAGACCAGCATATGGATTTTATCCCTGCAAATTCAGTGAGATCATGGACCACCATTTTCCCCAAAACAAACATTAACTCTTTAAGGACTAGAGGAATGTACAACACACTGCGAAGTAATGCATTGCACACCACTCCAGTCCTTACAGGGCTAACTCAATAGAATGAATAATAATAATGGCCACCTCCATGGTTTATTTCAGTGGTTCTAAGAGTGCTAAAAAGTTTTGCTAACACACTCCAGTCCCATTTTTACTCTGTGCATTTGAGCAACCCAACTGCACCATAGGGTACAAAAGAAAAAAAAGTTTTAACCCTTTAAAGGAAGGACCCCGAATCAGATCCGATTCAGGGCTCCCCAGACGGTGTGCAGCCGGGTGGGGAGCCCTGAATTCCATGAAGTGCCGGGACCGTCACTGGTCCTTAAGTCCGGCACTGGACATTAAGGGGTTAATGAATGGGTTGCTACTTAATACGCTGGAGACTGCTAGAATTCAAAGCAGTTAAAAGTACTGGGAGTTTGCATTCAGGCCATTTTGCTATACCTGTGTCACTTCTGTTAGCCCGGAGAGGGTAAGAGCAGAGGCGAGACGTGCAGGAGTCCGAAGTGGAGTGCCTTTATCTAGGATACACAAGACAAAATGTATGTATGTATTTATGTAATAGGTACACACTCCTGAATATTTGCATTCTAAATATTTTACTACACATGGACTAGAGGAATGACAGTCCAATTCCTGTAGTGTATATGAAGGAGGATGCAAGGCCACATACGTATTTCCCTTGAGGAGCAGAGGTATATGCAATACATCAATTTGAATGTGACACATATCCACTTGGGTCCTTAAAGTGTTAAAGAGAGTGACCTCTTATAACTACATTCTGAAAAGTTCATGTTAACCCTGTGAGTGCAAAGGGGTACAGCAGTGCGCTTTGTACTCCTCTGGCACTCAAAGGGATAGATCAGATTGTCTATGATTTAAATGGGGCTTTTAACTCCCTGAATGTGTTTGGGACTTCTATCATCCTGGGGATAAGGTGCAGAATAAAGTCTATGGGAATTAAAAGAAGTGTCAGATCCCTCCTGTTGTAGTTGTTGTGAGTACATCTTTAGCTAGATGAATAAGGCCCTAAGCACACCGAATACATCACAGGGGAGCAATAAATAAGCCAGTGGATTTAAACGTGGTTGTTAACACCTTGAATACTAGGTCTCCAATGCATTGCAAAGCAAAAGCATTGGAGACCTCTCTAGCATTCAGGTTAAAGGCTGTATTCAAATCAATGGGATTTTAGGCGGTTTATATTTTCCCCTACTGTACATTTGGTCCCAAAATGTTCTATGTTCAAAGAAAACTGGAGTAATTCTGGGACAAGCCAAATTCCTCATATGGGACATGTAAAATCCCCATTGAAAGCAATATGTTGTGTA
Source organism: Rhinophrynus dorsalis (assembly GCA_037306005.1). Taxonomy (NCBI): domain Eukaryota; kingdom Metazoa; phylum Chordata; class Amphibia; order Anura; family Rhinophrynidae; genus Rhinophrynus; species Rhinophrynus dorsalis. Next base: position 275,693,231 of record CM074722.1, on the reverse strand, counting down.
CCCTTCTGAAACGCAAAGGGCTAACAATATTAATGCTTTGTATTGCATCTGAGAGATAGATCATTCAAGGGGTTAAAAGTCCCCATTTGAAATCAATTGGTAATTTGTTTTTGTCTCCTATGGTGCAGCTGGTTTGCCCCAGAATTGCTCCAGTTTTCTTTTGGACATGAGATATTTAGAGTCTTCAGAACAATCTAATTGTGCCAGAGGGACAGACAAGCGTTCTCAAAACGCTTCTAAAAACCTCTTGAAGGTTAAATGTCTCCACACACTGCTTGAGAGACCTCTCAAGCATTCAGTGGGTTAAAGACCTAATTTAAATCCATGGGAAATTCCTTTCCCCATATAATGCAGTTGGCTACCTCAATAACTACCCCTCTATCATAATAAATAAAAGGCCATATGGATGCAATGTAAGTTTCCCTTAGATCTTCTGTAGAGGAGAAAGTGGGCAAACCTGTACTGACAGACTCAAAAGTCAGAGGGCAGGGGTAGGCTGGCAACTTGCGGGGCAATTATTATCTACTGGCCCATTTCTATCATTCCAGTCAACTGTCCCAGCCCACGCGTTTTTGCTAATTTTAAAACTTGCATAAACGTTTTGAAGGCAAATAATACCACATAGCGTACAGTTGAAATGAGGCTACACTAGAGTTTCTACAGAGCCTACAATTTAAGTAAAGCTACACTAGTGATCCCATACAAATGGGTTGTGCTACTAGTGTCGCTCTACTTGGATTCTGGATCTGTGGTATCAGTGTAGCTCAATTTCAACGAAAAGCTCTGTTGTATCACTAGTGTATATTCATTTAAAGCACCAAGCGATACAGAGTGAGTGAAGCAGTGGCCCACAGGTACAGACCAGTGACCATCCCAGGGGGCAACTGCCCCCTTGCCCCCCAGGTCAGCCCTCCTCTGAGGTAGGCAGCTTTTGGCGGCTACATCTCCCATCATTCCCAGGCAGTCAACTGTTGTCTAACCTTGCACTGAGGGGAGATAGTTTTTCCATTCCTATGGAGCTTTTACAAGTTGGAGATCTTAGTCCACATGCTCCATAACAGACTGGAGAGTTTTTCTCCCTTTACAGAGAGAGAGAGAGAGAGAGAGAGAGAGAGAGACAGTATAGTTTTAGGCAAGTGCGAAAAAATGTTGTAAAGTAAGAAAGACGTGATAATAGTTTATATTGATCAAGTAACAAAATGTATAGTCAGTCAACAGATGTTAAAATCTAAAAATCACACCAATATTTGTTGTGACCACCCTTTGCCTTCAAAACAGCATCAATTCTTCTATGTACACTTACACAAAGTCATGATTTTGTAGGCATATAGTCAGGTGTAGGATTAAACAATTATACCAAACAGGTGCTACTGATCATCAATATAATATGTAGGTTGAAACACAATCATTAACTGAAACAAACAGCAGTGTAGAAGAAATACAACTGGGTGAGAAACAGCCAAACTCAGCTAACAAGGCGAGGTTGCTGAAGACAGTTTATTGTCAAAAGTCATACAGTGGCAAGATTGAGAACAGCAACAAGACACAATGTAGTTATACTGAATCAGAAACATCTCTCCCAGGCAGAAATTCCAAGGCAGACAGGGGTTTACAGATGTGCTGTCCAATCTCTTTTGAAGAATAACAAAGAAAAGTGCAACATTGAGGACCATAGATGCAGTCATCGGCCTGGTACACCCATCTACTGTCCAGAGAAGTCTGCCAGAAGTGGTCTTCATGGAAGACTTGCGGCCAAAAAGCCATACCTCTGACGTAGAAACAAGGCCAGGCATCTCACCTATGCATAAAGGCACAGGAACTGGGGTGTAGGAAAATGGCAGCATGTGCTCTGGCTTGATGAATCAAAATTCAAACTATTTGGATGTAGCAGAAGGCAGTTTGTTCGCCGAAGGGCTGGACAGCAGTACAAGAATGAGTGTCTGCAGGCAACAGTGAAGCATGGTTGAGGTTCCTTGCAAGTTTGGGGCTGCATTTCTGCAAATGGAACTGGAGATTTGATCAGAATTAATGGTATCCTCAATGCTGAGAAGTACAGGCAGATACTTATTTATCATGCAGTACCATCAGGAAGGCATCTGATTGGCCCCAAACGTATTCTGCAGCATGACTGACTTTGAACATACAGCCAAAGTCATTAAGAACTATCTTCAGTGTAAAGAAGAACAAGGAGTCCTGGAAGTGATGGTATGCCTCCCACAGAGCCATGATCTCAACACCAACAAATTTGTCAGGGATTACATGAAGAGAGAGAAGCAACTGAGGCTGCCTAAATCCAGAAAAGAAATGTGGTTAGCTCTCAAAGCAGTTTTGAACAACCAACCTGCATAGTCCCTTAACAAACTGTGTGCAAGTGTACCTAGAAGAACTGATGCGGTTTTGAAGGCAAAGGGTGGTCACACCAAGTATTGATTTGATTTAGATTTGTCTTCTGTTCACTCACGATGCATTTTGTTAGTTGATAAATATAAACTATTGTCTATGTCTGTAAGCATTCTTACTTTACACCATTTTTTCACACCTGCATAAAAATGTTTGTATTTTATATCTCATATACACACACTCTACAACAATCTGCTTTTATTTTGGTGTTTATAAAAAAAATAATTTGACAAGATATACAGTAGTTCTCAAACAAAATAAATCATTTTCACTAATAAAAGTGAACAATGTTTGTTAGTATATACTGAAAATCTAAAATGCTCAATATTTGGTATGACCACCATTTGCCTTAATCACTGCTTTAGCGGTTCATGGTTCAGCTGGGTTTGAATTGTGGATGCAGATGCTGTTCTGTTCCATAATGATGTTACATTGATACACTGGTCGTCTGATGGTGTGGACACATTAGGTCTGCTTGGTCTTGGTTTGGATGAAATTGATTTGGTTTCAGAAAATCTCTTCTGTGTTCGTTGTACTGCCCCCTTAGAAATACTCAACATATCTGCAATTTGGCACTGGGAAAGTTTTTCAGCACTCAGAAGAAAAACTTGTCCTCAAATTGCTTCTATAAACTCTTGACACAATTACAAAAATTTATTTTGACAGATGTCCTTGTTCAAAGGCCCTAACAAGAGCACTAGTAGAAGATCTAGCAGGACCATACAAATAGAATATAAATACAAATAAAAAATATCCATAGAAACAATGCCCCCAAAAATGTAACGTCCATTGAATAAATGCCCCCAAAAATGTAAAACATGTCTGTAGAATAAATGCCCCTAAAAACCTTGCTGAACTGTATGCTGCTGGCACTATTGCCACTGGCGAAGGCAGCAGAAGAAAAGAGCAAACCCCCCCGCCTCAGTTACCTCTCGGGCCCTTTCCAGAGCCATTCTAAGGAAAATTTGAACAGACACTGTCTTTTATATGGTCAGTCTCTGTTCAAACTGGTTCCCAGGCTACCACTGGCTGGGATGTGGGGTTGAATACCTCCCAGCCAATCAGCTAGAAGGGTTTGCTCTTCTCTTCTGCCTCCGCAGCCAACAGCAGTGGCAGCGTACAGGTCAGCAAGATTTTTAGGGGCATTTATTCTAAGGACATGTTTTACATTTTTGGGGGCATTTATTCGATGGATGTGTTACATTTTTGGGGACCTGGTTTCTATGGACATTTATTACACGTATTGATTGTGGCATACTTGACAAGTTGGAAGATGTGCCGATAAGAAGACAGCAGAGGAACACGCAAGTTAGAAGATGACGACTGGATGACCAAGGTACTGAAGACCCTGCTGAACATCAGACTTACAGGCAAGTGTTTATTTTCAGGGGATGATGTTTCAGGAGCTTAACCCTGTGAGTGCCAGTGTGGTATGCAACACTCTGCAATGCGTTGTATACCCCACTGGCATTCATAGGGTTAAATTTTCTACCATTTCACAAATTTTTTTCAGTACTTTGGATGTACCGATTTGGGGCTTAGGGCCCCACATCAATACATTCACTGATCACTTGGATTTCTTTCCAGGTTTTTCCCCTTTAATTCCTGCGTCAGCAGATTAAAACATGCAATAGGGGATTCCACGCCCAAAAGATAAGGGGGGGGGGGGGGGGGGGGGAGTGTAGGTCTAGATTTTTTGGTGCTAAAGTGGGATCTTAACACATGTTACTGCCCAATGCTTGGAACTGAATGGTAAATGCAGACTCTTTTTAATAACTTCCAATGGGTGTGCTTTTTCATGCAGTACAGCACAGGTACTTAAATGTCTTACTGTGCTTGAAAAACCACCATTCGCTGTTGTGTTTGTTTTTTGTTTTTTTTTGACCGGGGACAATTGAATCCAGGCCATAGTGTCAAAACAGTATAGAAAATATATAACCAAATGATGTGTGAACAGGATATTCATATAAATGGAAGTGTCACAAATATTTAATAAAGTGATAAAAAAATGAATTGGTCTCAGTGTTAAATAATGCATTCATGAATAAGCAGTATCCACTGATAAATGATCAAATAAAACCAGTTGGTGGTGGTGGACTCAGACTTTTGGACCCTGCTCTATACGTATCCACACACACCACACAGTATATTGTACATATAATAGAGTTTAAATGATAAGGAACTATTAGGCATCCTCCCTCTCTCTCTTTTTTATACTTCCAGCTTGATGCAAGGAGAGGAGCAGCCTATTGGTTGATAATTTTTGCCTTTAATGAGTGGAGACTGTAGTTGAGGCAATTTAAACTGCCCTCTCTCCTATTTGTTTTCTGGGCAATACATAAGCACTTGTGACGAACGCCACTTTTCTGAGTGGTGGTATCTATGATCAAGTTCAATCTTAATATTATTTCACTAGGAGCACCTCCTGCTTTCTTACGCCGACAAGATATACATATGCTAATTGTCTGGAAAAACCAGGATATTATACCTTTGAAGGGCAGTATCGAATCAGTGTAAAAGCCTTTCAAACTATAGATGCCCTAACAGCTGCAGGAACAGAGTTCCCATAACTTAAGAGTCCCCAATTTCTACTCGGATCTCCCAGATCTGCAGGGCTAGAAGACTTCAAAACTTCACAGAGAATCTATGGGAGTTTTTGATCCTCTCTATGCAAATGCTCTGCCAATGGGCTTGTAAACACAGGACTTCAGCGGAGAGCATAGTGATGGGGAGTTCAGTAATTCACAAAGAGCTTATGGTAGAAGAAACATCAAGTCCTGCAAATCTCCAAAAAAATGAAAGCTATGGGTGCTCTTTTGCCCATAGCAGTCAGGACACCACTTTTAGTTTCAAAGGACTTTGCACTGATCCTTAAAAACTGATTGAACCGCTTGAACTCAGACAGTGAACTAAACACACTGCCTGTTCCTGGCATTCAAGATTACACTACACACTGATGTACCAAGAAGCACTGGAGTAGTTCTGAAGTAAACAAATTGTTCCACAGGGTACAAATCAAAAATGCCAATTCATTTAAAAGGGGCTTCTAACCTAATGAATGTTAGGGGGTCTCCAACATAGGGGATAAAAGCCCCATTTAAATCAAATTACATTTTCAGTATTTGTCCCCTATGGTGCAGTTGGTTTACTCCAGAAATACTTCAGTTGTTCTTGGTACATCAGCCACTACCTAATGACAGAATTTAGAAGATTACAGCAGCCATAGCCCCCTTTCCTTATTTGTGTACTTGATGTCCAGTACCATAACTGTGTACAGAGATACATGCCCCAAACCTGAATTACTAGAGAATTTGCATCACTTTTCTTATTGGTTTAAATAGGGCCAGAGGTTTTCTGACACATTGTAAAGAAATGCATTGGAGACTTATCTAGCAGTCAAGGGGTTAAAAGAACCGTTTAAGTTAAAGGGAGTTTACATTTGTTCCATATGGTACAGCTGGTTTGTCCCAGAATTGCAGGACGTTTAGTAAACAAGCATCAGATATAGAAGTCAAATGAGTATGTATGTCAATCATGTACACAAAATGAGACTAAACACTTTGCGTTATGCCAGTAATAAGGGTCTCACCATCACCGGGAGTCACAGGTTCCTGTACAATCACTGTACCTCCTGGCTTCAAAATGCGGGCGACTTCAGCAAATACCTCAGAGCTGTGCACGCACACGCTGCCTGGGACCAGACCGAGCAGCACTACATCAAAGCTGGAATCCGCAAGAGCCGCTGAAGGCAGAGAATTGCATTAATACACAAAACACACAGTTCAAGGACATGACACCAAAGAAATACAATGTTTCATCTATAAGACAGTACAGCTCCAAATTCTTTGCTGTAAGGCAGAACACCACACAGAGTCTGGAACTGGAAGCAAAAGCAGGAAAATAATCATGCACATTTTGAGAGAGTCAAAACTTCCCTTTACGCATGTTAGAAGGGTTGCTCCTGCCACAGGCCTAAATTCCCACTCACCCTACATATACACACACACAGAATCCCATTTTAGTCAATGACAGCAGGGCCCCCTTTCCTTTGCTTCAGTGCTACCAAAACTTACACAGTGCTAAAGTTTGTGCATATTGCCTCACAGAAGCCACAAACACGCTGGTCCTTGTGTAGATTTTCTGTTTCATCAAAAAATGTAAGAAGCTATCCATACACCACCATTTCTGCAAGTAGAACTGCGCAGGGAATTTTGAGGCTTAGTTAACAATCCTCAAAAAGGACCTTATTTTCAAAAGAAAAGTGAACCAATTCAACAGCAAACAAATGTGCCATGGTAGTGGAAAAAAAATTAAGATTCCCATTCATTTAAATTGGGATTTAACCCCTTGAATGCTAGGAGTTGAAAGCCCCATTTAAGTCAACTGGAAATTTGGTGATATATATTTGTTCCCTATAGTGCAGCTGGTTTACTCCAGAATGACATATGTTCCAAAGTGTCAGACAGAGATCATGCACAAAGCACAACATGCAAAGGCTAATGTACCAAAAGCAGTTATGGAGAAAACCAACTGCACCTTAAGGAACAGATAAAAACCTCAAAAACATTGGCTTAAAGGGACACTAATGTCCCATAAAAAAAGTCTTCCAGTTTTGTAGAGGATAAAATAATAAACTACGTGTCACAAATCCTCTCTCTCAAACCGCTATAGTTTGAGAGATATTTGCACCCCCTTCTCCTGAGGTCAGCGTCTAGCTGACAGCAGGAGATCCCGGTCTGGAGACCAGCCGGCGGCTCTGCAGCAGAGCTGAAATCACGTTATTTCAAAAGAATTACTTCATTGGAAAGATCTACAAAGCGTGCCTGGTTTGCAAGCACACTCTGTACACCTTTCCAATTAAGTAATTATCCTATATAATAATTTGCTAAGTTGTGTGTAACGCCCGACATGCGCAGTAGACACTGCTGCGCGTGCGGCAGTCATGCGCAGTACAGACTGCCCGCGCCGCGGCTGATACAGAGCTGGGCGCTCCGAAGGAGCGTCCAGCTCTGTATCAGCAGTGGCGCGGGCAGTCTCTACTCCGCGACTGCCCCGCGACCGGCTGCCAGAGGCACTGTGGCCCGTGTAACGGGCTGTTCAACTAGTTTTGAAATAATGCGATTTCAGCTATGCTGAAGAGCCTCCTTGAGTCTTACGACTCAAATCTCCTTCTGTCAGCTTTACAGCCGACATCAGGAGAAGAGGAGAACTTTGAATGCCCACAGAGATAGGATTTGCGGCATGTAGCTTATTTTTATCCTCTACAACACTAGAAAATTTTTTTATGAGACATTACTGTCCCTTTAAATTGAATGGTAGATAGATCTCAAATACATTGAAAGCAGTCCTTTTCAATACTCAAGGGGTTAAAAGACCCGTTTAAAACAATGGGATATGTATTGGTACTATATGGCGCATCCTATTTGCCCCACTTTTCTTAGTGCATCAGCCTAGGACCCGAGTCAGTACATCAGAAGGTTGGAACAGAGTCAAGGCTGCAGTTTTTTTTTTTACAAATGCTAGCATGATGCGCAAGGCATTTAAGTGTATTATAATCCCTAGTTCATTTTTTTAGGTGTTTTGTTTCTTTAAAGACGGTTACATCTGTATACTGATGTCACGTGAGCAAAAAGACAGCTAACACATCATTCGCTGATCTAAACATAAAACCACAACTTACATTCCACAGAGTCAAGAACTGCAAGAAAAACTTTGCGTATTATTTACAGAAAGTAGATCTGTCACCTTAAGATAGGTTTAGTTCATTCTAAAGAGAAATAAGAACTGTTTAAATGTTGTCCTAGCTAGAATATTGAAATATAAGTAGTTTTTGATAAATTAAACTCTGTTGGTGGCACTTTATACTATTCAGGGTCTGGGACAGTATTATAACACACTGATATGACTGACTTTATGCAGAGCCGACACACACTGCGGTCATTTCTAATAGAAAAAGCAATAGGTTTACCCATGGACAAAAATAATTTGAATATGGTAAAGGAAAGTGGCAAAGTACCACACTGTGCCATCAAAACAAAGGTTAATTTTTTTCAAAAACAATTTTAGAGAAAATTGATAATACAACATACAAACATGTTTTAATTATCTATAAAATAAACATGTCTTAAGGTGACAGGTCCACTTTAAGATGTGATAGTAGAGGACCTCTAAGAAGTTCATATGAACCAAATACTCAGTTTATTGCACAGCCCACTTACAGTTGTGTGGAAGAGGATGGCATTTCATAATTAAAAAGTAAAATAAAGTTAGCATGTGTATGTATCTACATTAAACATAATGCTTCAGGACTAGAAGGTTCTCATTAGAGGACTCACACTGCAGCAGACGCTCTATGTTCTCCACGGAAACCTTCCCCTGTGTTGAAACTGCATCCTGTAGCTTTGATACCAACAGTTCAAGGCCCTCGGTGGAGGAACTGCCATCCCACGTCACTGCTACTCGCTGGCCTGATAGCAGGGAAACTCCCAGTTCTTCCATCCTGCACCAGGGGATATTTATCAAGTATCAGCATCACATTGAAATCAACTCCTCAAACCAGTAAAGCAAATAATGGCTAACCAGACTTGTCATAATGATTTCAGTTATTATGGATTTAAACCAAAAGGACCTCTGTAGGAATGCAGATTAAAACTGGACTTGTGGTGGAAGCCAAGTTAGATTTTGTATTCATGAGCTTTGGAAATTTTATTCAAGTGTTCACAGAGGCATCACCTATACAGGTTTTACACATTACAATGATCTATTCAGAATGCCTTTACTTTGTGCCTTTTGTTTTTCAATCCGTTTATGAGATTTTTGATTTACTAATTGGGAAATCAAGTCTCAGCAGATCTGTTTTCATAACAGTCTAATAATGCCATCATAAATATTACCCACACATACAGACAATCACCTCTTTCCATCTTCTTAGGCTGCTAGAACATATCAGTTTCCACCAGAGAGGTGGAATGCAGTGAGGGAAGGTTAGGAAAGGTGGTAGGCCCTCTAAAGTGGACCTGGCACCTTGAGATTACTTTGCTTATTTGTGTCTACTAAACATCTTATTACAGATATTTCTCAAAATCATTCTGTCCAAATGAATTATTGTATGATTAATAAAGTGGACCTATCACCCAAAGATAAGCTTATCTAATTAAAATTACACTAGTAGTTTGGTTGTCATATGAATGTTTTTTGAGAAGCTAACCATTATTTGTTGGTGGGGCAGTATGGAACTTTATGCCATTTTGTTTCCATGCTGGGCCCGTATTTAAGTTGATGCAATATTGTAGATTTAAAAAGTATCTGGAGAAAGTCCCACCTCTCAAACCTTTATAGTTTCAGACAGATTCACAGCTAAAGTTCCCCTTCCCTCCCCTTTCCCTGTTGTCAGCTGTAAATCTGACAAGGAGATCCGTGTCGGCCAACTCGAGGAGGCTCTCCAGCAGAGCCGAAATAGCAATATTTAAAAAGAACTACTTCATTTGAACAGTCTACAAAGTGTGCTTGCAAACCATGCACACTTTGTAGACCGTTCCAATTGTTATCAAATATCAGAGGTTAACATAAAATGCATCACACAATACAGTAAGGGAAGGGTTAATCACAGTACCTACAGAGACACCAGAAATCCACAGCTCTGTATTCTGTTATCTGCACGGTTGTAGTCTCCAACAGAAAACCTATGTCACTCATTCTGACCCCCTCCCATCTTCCTGCACACATATTGATAAGATGAAAAACTTACAGCTCACTCACCCCCCCCCCCCCCCCTTCACATACATTGATAAGTGGCTGAACACTTATAATTATGTTTTAGGAATAAGTGCTGAGTTTTGTTATTACCAATTATGCACAGCTTGAATCCTAATAGGGGGTGGAGACTGATTATGTTATTTGGGTGGAGGGGGTAATATTAATGCTTTACTATTGGACTAACGAAATATGTAATTTTTGCAATTCTTGGTTTCTGTTAAACCAATCATATTTTAGCTTGAGGGTATGGTATCAGTATATTAGATACCCCTGTGGCTATGTTTTTCAGAACAGAACAAGTTTTCTTCAACATACTAACGTGCTGTGCTGTTCTCTCTCTATCCGAATAAAGAACAGATTCTTGTTTATTTCTCCTCCAATCTTGTCTATTCATTGGCAGGGCCGCAAGACTACAGGCGTTTTGCTTTCACAATGAAGTATTTCTTTTTAAAGATCGCTATTTCGTCTCTGCTGAAGAATTGCTGAGTGGTCCCAGGCCTGGGATCTCCTGCTGCCAGTACAGCTCCGACATCAGGGAAAGGGGGGGGGGGGGGGGGGGACTTTAGCTGTGAATATCTCTCAAACCATAAAGGTTTGAGAGGTGGGACTTTCTCCAGATACCTTATTTTTTAAATGTACAATATTGCATCAACTTAAATACGGGTATTACTAACCCTTTAATCTATGAAAGGCTATTTTATAAAAAGGATATGTCTAATTTATATATATATATATATATATATATATATATATATATTATATATATATATATATATATATATATAAAACACACACTAAAACTTGTCTTAGGCAGACAAGTCCATGTTAAGCTGTGTGCTGCACTGCAAGCTTGATGAGCATACACTGCTGCACCAATTTTCAGATATAAAAGTATGAGTATCTCCAAAACTATGCATCTGCTGGTTGTTTATTATGAATGCATACTTTCTGCAATTATTTTTTGCACATTTTCAAAACAAAAACAACTTTAATTCTTTGAGTGCTAAAGGGGGCAAAGCAATGCTTTGGATACCCGTCTAGCACACAATGGGTTTAAATGAACCCTTTGAGGACTAAGGTGCATTGTGAAACAAAGTGTTGCACACCCCTCTGATCCCTCAAGATTTTGAATAAAACCTCCCCTATACTGTGTGTGAATAGCTTCAGCCAAACAGGTACAGTATAAGTGAGCGACTGACTGGGAGCGAGCGCCATTAAGGTGCTCGCCCCCAGGCACGGCAAAATGGCGGCCGCGGGGGGCCAGCATGCAGAGGGAGAGGGAAACAATAGATGAGTCATGCTGGTCCCTCCGCGGCCGGCGGGAAAGGAGGGGGGTGGGATTTTCACACCTGCCAGGTGGAGGTGTATATAGGTGAGGCCAGCTAGGCTGGCCTCACATTTGCTACTAACCTGTTTTCTTGTGTCTCCCACCCACCCAGCCCAAAAGAAGGTACAGATCTGGAGGGCGATCAGTCCAAACGCCAATGAAGTCAGAAGGAGAAGAAGCAGCGGTCATAAAGGGGGAGGTGGTCGCGGCAATGCGGCATTCCCTGAGCCAGAGGGGAGGAGAAAGCACCCAGAAGGTTACGGTTTTTGAGTGGGCCTAGCTGGAAACTGACTTTGTGGTCAGGCTCGGCGATGGCAGGAAGGGCGCAGGCCTAACCACCAGGTTGGGTTACGGTACAGCGGCAGGCACTGACTTTGTGGTCAGGCATGCTGAAGGGCGAGAGAAAGGGTGGCTAGTGCCAGGTATGCGCAAGGAAAAGGGGGTGCGGCGCTAAGGGCTCCAACAGTACGGGCAGCCGGACGTGGTTGGGTTACGGTGTTGCGAGGTCCGCTGCGACGGTGGCCAAGTGCAGGCGTGGCTTGGCTACCGGCGTTTTTGGCTTGGGGAATGCCGCATTTGGGGTTGGTGCATAGCACCATTTAGTCTGTAATGGTAGGAATAATAATAAATGACTTCTATTTGCCACAATCTCTGTGTCATGTGTGTTATTTTATTTAAGGGATTGGGAGTGCATGTGGGGCTTAGCACCTTAAAACATCTATAGCTTATTTTTACTCTATGCATTTACCCATACATTACAAAAAGAAAATACTACATTTCTAAGTAAAACTAATTTATACATTAATTGACCTACATATCGCGTGTAAATATATACATACTCTCTGCTCTGCAGCAGAGCCGGAATCACGTTTTTAAAACATAATGACTGCATTGGAATGATCTACCAAGTGTGCCTGGTTTGTAAGCAAGGGTTGAAACAATCCAACTGCACCATGGTGAACATCCCTTGAATGCTAAAGCGATTTAGTTTTATGTATAGTCCTTAGAATTAACCATTTGAGTGCCAGAGTGGTACGCAAAGCAATGCGTTGTGTACCACTCTGGCACTCAAGGGGTTAACGGTATATGTACTGTTAGACATAAACAATTGTACGATGTCATATTCTAAAATAAAATCGTGTATTCAACGTATTAGCAAAAGCAAATATACAAATGATACTTGAAGACGATATATTATACTATGACCTAACTTTACAAAATAGATTAATATACAATCACCTTCTCCAGCACTTTCCTTTTGGCACACCGCTTCCTGTCACACAAATGTTTGCCCCGGAAGTCTATATTACATTAGTCAACCTTATGAATATTAATTCATACAATGTCCTGCCCCTCAGTTGGTAACTGTGACACTAAGCTACGCCTATTGCTGCCAGCTTCCAAGATGGCAGCCTTAGTGGCAAGGACGCTGGGAGCAAGTGGTGGCCGACAATTTCTGCTCCTGTGTGGGAGACGACGGCCCGGTGAGAAAGAAAAATAGGGGAGAGAACAGATTAATTGATAGACCGGAGGTGGGAGTAGGGCTGAGGCAGTGACAAGGTTAAGCGAAGGGCAAGGAACCGGAAATAGCCGTAGTCGTTTGGCCATTAACTAGCACACCAGCAAAGTTTGGGTTAATGCGGATTATCCTCCTAAAGCAAGCGTAAATAGCTCGTGTCTCCAGCAGTTACTGATTTTACATCTCCTACCATCATCATCAGTTCTGTAGATGGTTGAGGATGATTGATGTTTTAGCCCCAACAACTGCTGGAGAGCAACTTGTTGCCCACCTGTGTCCAGAAGGACAAGTACAACTGTTAGCTGACGCTGGCCTATCTCATTAGAAAAGTGACAGACACAGAGAGAGCTTATAATAAAATACATATTAATAGCTGTGTGTTTACAACATTATAGTATTACGTCCATTGATGCCATCCTCCTATTCCCCAGCTATTTTGGTTGTTGCATATAAGGGTGATCGTAGCTGGTTTAGGGCTTCCCTGAAAAACCCCAGAATGTATGTTGGGTTATCTTAACAAATATTGAGTACCACCTGCAGAAACCTTGAACATATGAATTTACATGTATGTAAAAGTTGTTATTAGTGTATATGACATCCATATGTATCCGTGTTCGCAAGTAGTATGGTAATAATACATTTGCTATAACCATCATTGTTAGATCTTTACATCTATGACAGCCTTTTTAAAGGTGTCATGAAATGTCCAAAGCATTGCTAAATAATGACATTTTTCAAAGAGATTCTTTTCAGTCTTGTGAAAAAAAATTTCACAGGTTGCAATTTTCAGTCTCTCGGTGCCATTATATTTAATAACTAGGTAGAAATGGTCACAGATAATTTTTAATGCTATTACAGCTTTGACACATAGTAGATAAGGCTGAAAAAAGACATGCGCCCATCAAGTCCAGCTCATGCCAATAACACCCCTGTTGATCCAGAGGAAGGCAACAAAAAAAGCCCTCTGGAGCAATTTCCAGTGTAGGGGTGTGTGTGTGTGTGTGTGTGTGTGTGTGTGTGTGTGTGTGTGTGTGTGTGTGTGTGTGTGTGTCAAATAGTTCCCCAGATCAATATCCTATTTGCTTTGAAGCCATATGTCATAATTGTCAATATTGTTCTGTGCTAGATAGGCATCCATTGCTTTTTTGAATGCAGTTACATTATCTGCAAGCACAACATCCCGAGGCAAAGAATTCCATAGCCTTACCGCCCTTACTGTAAAGAATCCCTGCCTGTGTTTTAGTCGAAAGTTTAGTCTTAATGGATGACCTCTTGTTCTTAGCTCAGCTCATTGCATAAATAATTATTTGGATAGTTCTTTGTATTGACCTTGAATGTATTTGTAAATGGTAATTATATCACCCCTTAGACATCTCTTTTCTAATGTAAACAAACCCAGTTTGGCTAGTCTCTCTTTGTAACTCAGATCCTCCAATCCCTTTATCAGTTTTGTTGCACGTCTCTGCACCTTTTCCAGTTCAGTAATGTCTTTTTTTAGAACAGGCGCCCAAAATTGTACTCCGTATTATAGATGAGGCCTAACCAAGGATTTATACAGAGGTAGGATAATATTAGCATCCCTTGCTTCTACACCTCTTTTTATGCAGGCTAGTACTCTATTTGTTCTTGCAGCAGCTGAGTGACTCTGCACACTGCTGTGAAGTCTATTGTCTATCAGTACGCCTAAATCTTTCTCTAATGAGGATTTCCCAAGTTGTTTCCCATTTAGAGTATATGTAGCAAGTTTGTTTCTACAACCCAAATGCATAACCTTACATTTATCTACATTAAATGTCATCTGCCACTTTTCTGCCCATTCACTTAGTTTATCTAAATCCTTCTGTAGGGAAAAAACATCCAGCTCTGTATGTATTTGCTTACATAGCTCAGTGTCATCAGCAAAGATTGAGATGCTACTTTCAATTCCCACTTCTAGTCTAGATCATTAATAAACAAATTAAAAAGCATTGGGCCCAGGACTGAACCCTGCGGCACCCCACTTATAATCCTAGGCCAATTTGAAAAAGTTCCATTTACAACAACTCTCTGCCATCTATCATTTAACCAGTTCTCAATCCATGTACAGATAACACCGCCCAAACCGAAACCTTTTAATTTATGCAGTAACCTGTTGTGAGGCACTGTGTCAAAGGCTTTTGCAAAATCCAAGTATACTACATCAACAGCAATTCCCCTGTCCAAATTACTACTCACTCTTTCATAAAATGCAAGTAAATTAGTCTGACATGATCTGTTCTTCATGAAACCATGCTGATTCCTACTAATGATATTGTTTGTCTTCACATAGTTCTGAATACTGTCAGTTAATAACCCTTCTAGTATCTTACCCACTATGGAAGTCAAGCTCACAGGTCTATAATTTCCTGGTTTGGATCTTGCTCCCTTTTTAAACAATGGAACTACATCAGCTTTCCTCCAATCACAGGGCACTATGCCTGATGAAAGTGGATCAATAAATATTAAGTATAATGGTTTTGCTATTACTGAACAAAGTTCCTTAAGTACCCTTGGGTGTATACCGTCAGGTCCAGGCGCTTTATTCACTATAACCCTTTCCAGTCTCTTTTGGACCTTGTCCTCAGTAAGCCATGTAGGTGTTGGAGGAAATTCCATGGTTTTGTCTGTTTGCCCACAGCTTGTCATTGCTGCTTCCTTTGTATATACTGAAGCAAAGAACGTATTTAGGGTGTCAGCCATAGCTTTAGCCTCACTAATCAATTCACCTGTTTCAGTCCTAAGAGGACCAATATCAACCTTAACTTTTTTGTTGTTAATATACTTGTAGAATTGTTTAGGGTTTTTCTTGCTCTCATTTTCAATGTTTCTCTCATTTACTATTTTAGCTAGCTTAATTGCTTGTTTGCAGATTTTATTACATTCTTGATATTTTTTAAATGATGCATCTGACCCGTTTGACTTAAACACCTTAAAAGCCTGCTTTTTATTTCTCATTTCCCTGCTAACCACATTATTAATCCACATTGGTTTCGCTTTACTTCTCTTGTGCTTTTTCCCCAATGGTATATATTGACATGTATATTTGTCCAAGAGCATTTTAAATACATTCCATGATTCTTGTGCATTTTTATCTTTGAAAATTTCATCCCACTGGATATCCTTTAAAGCTTCTTTTAACTTTGTAAAATTAGCCTTTTTGAAATTGAATGTTTTGGTTAAACTCTTTTTATTGGGTTTCTGATAACAAACTTCAAAGGATACAATATTGTGGTCACTGCTGCCCAAATGTTCCCTTACCTACACATTGTTTACCATGTCAGAATCGTTTGAGAGCACTAGGTCAAGCAAGGCCTCTTTTCTAGTTGGCTCCTCTGCTAGTTGGGACATAAAATTATCATTTATCATACTTAGAAAAATATTTCCCTTTGTTGTGCCTGAAGTCATATTGCTCCAGTCAATTTCAGGGTAGTTGAAATCTCCCATTATAATTACCTTTGCTGACCTAGCAGCCTTTTCCATTTGCAGTAAAAGAAGGTGGTTAAAATCCCATTACAGTCATATCCATGGGCAATGTGGCTCCCCACAAATGCAGCACAACAATACATTCAACCTGAAGATTCATTTGGGTAAGTACATTCCCCATGCTCAACTCTTATTTTTAAGAGATCTCATAAAGGATGAAATTTGATTACTGATATTTCCTTTTCTTCGTGTATCTCCACGGCACCAACACATAATGGGCTTCATCTCCCCTCCTCCAGCTGGTAGGACCGGATCATTTTCTATTTAAAGAGGCTCCACCCCTTCCTTCCTCAGTTTTCTTTTTAGCCAAGCTGTAATATATAATGAGATGCATGTTAAGGGTAGGTGTGCCGTGGAGATACATGGAAGAAAATGAAATATCGGTAATCAAATTTCATCCTGTCTTCTGTGTATTCCACGTCACCAACAAATAATGGGAAGTTCCCAAGCAATAATAGGGTGGGTAATACCGCAAGCTCCCCAATAATAGAGTGCCAACTATTAGTGATGATATATCTAACATTATTAACCTTAAGGTGAGAAGTGTAAAGGACAAGATACTTCCTACCGGGTTATGAAGGGATGACAGCCTCTAGGACCTTCCTCCCAAATCTTGATTCTGTGGATGCAGTAACATCTAGTTTATATTGTTTTATGAAAGGTGAAGCTGAAGACCAGGTAGCTGCTTTGCATATAACTCAAGGTGAGGCATTCGCCGTGTATGCCCAAGATGTTGACATTGCCCTTGTAGAGTGGGCTTTAATTTTTATATCGGGTTCTTGCTTAGCCTCTGAGTATGCAGTTCTTATACACTGTATGATCCAGCGTGCAATAGAGGCTTGGAGGCTCCTGGCCCCTTGTACTTTCCTTGAAAATGGATGAATAAGGAGTCAGATTTCCTGAACTCCTTGGATCTCTGAAGGTATGTAGAGACACATCTGACTAGATCTAAAGTATGAAGTCTATGTTCTTTTGTACCTGTAGGGTTGGCACAAAAACATGGAAGACTGATCTACTGGTTTAAATGGAATTCAGATATAACCTTGCCTCTAAAGTTGGGTTTCATACGCAATACAATTCTCTCTTGGTGAATAGCTAAGTAAGGCGGCTGGCATGAGAGGACCTGTAGCTCATTCGCTCTTTTTGCCGATGTAATGGCTGTTAAATACACTGTCTTCCATGTTAAGTGGCGAATTTGTATCTTTTCCAAGGGTTCAAATAAAGTAAAGAGTCTGCTAGTTGATTTAATACTAGGTTAAGGTTCCATGATGGAATTACATCTCTTATCCTGCGTCAAGTTTTTTCTATGGCCTTGACAAAGTGTTTGATCAACATGTCGTCCCCTAATTGTCGTACTAGGATAGCTGAGAGAGCTGAAATCTGAACCTTGATAGAGACTGGTTTTAATCCTATATCGAACCCTCTTTGCAGGAAGTTCAAGATGATAGCTGTAGAAATATGGTCTTCTGTAATTTTATTTTGATTACACCAATTAGTAAATGTTCTCCGTACTCTGTTATAAACAGTGGAAGTGGATTTCTTTCTACTTGCCAACATAGTGTTAATCACAGAGTCAGAGATTCCCTTGTCCTTTAGATACTTCCACTCAGCCTCCAGGCCGCTAGATGAAAGAAACCCGGATTGGGGTGATGCAATAGACCCTGTGACAGTAGATCCTGTCTTACCGGAAGAATCCATGGGCCATTTTGGGGCTATGATAATGAGTTCCAATGGTCTTCCTCAATACTTCCCTTATTAATGGAATAGGAGAGAAGATGTATCCCAGAGAGAGCATCCAGGAATGCTTGAGCACATCCTGCCCCATGGCTGTTGGGCTGTGCCACCTTGAGAAGAACTTTCTGCACTTGGTGTTGTCTGGTGTTGCCATCAAGTCTATCTCTGGGAGACCCCATATTGATGTTATCTGATGATAACCCTCCTGATTCAGACACCACTCTCCTGGGTCTATTTGAGTTCTGCTCAGAAAGTCTGCATTGATGTTCTGTATTCCTGAGATAAGAGATGCTGTGAGAGCCAGTAAGCTCATTTCTGCCCATTTTAGAATGGGGGTAATTTCTCTCTTTAGGGGACTGCTCCTTGCTTCCCCTTGATTTCTTATGTACATTACTGCAGTACTGTTGTCGGATCTGATATGAACCACCTTTCCCTGTAACTTTGAATGAAAGTGCTTCAGGGTATTTGCAACTGCTCTTATTTCTAATCGATTTATATGTAGTTTCTGCTCTTCTTTGGACCATCTTCCTTGTGCCTTCTGAGTGTTCCAAATTCCGCCCCAACCTGGTAGGCTGGCATCTGGCGAATTTACTATCCATTGAGGATCCCATAAGGATTTCCTCTTTATTAGGTTCTTCCTTGGTCTCCACATGATAACTGGATCTTGATGTTCACTGGAATCTTTTGGTCTGGGTTTCTGTAGTCCTTGTTCTACTTTCTCAAAAAATAGGTTTTGCAATGGCCTTATGTGGAACCTTGCCCAGGGAACTACCTGGATGGCTGATGCCATATTCCCCAGACATTTCATGACAGCCTGGGCTGTCTGGCTTTTCCTGGCCTGAAGTCTGGCAGTTACCCCCTGAATGTTTTCTATTATTTGTGTTGATAGAACAACCTCTGCTTTCCTGGTGTCTATGGACAATCCCAAGAAGGACATTGGAAGAATTTGGCTTTTTCGTTGGTTGATTACCCAGCCTAAATCTGTCAGTTGCTGTACTACTAGTGTAGTCTGAACTCTTGCTTGCTGATATGATGGAGCTAAGAGCAGAATGTCATCTAAATATGGAACTAAGGTTATTCCTTCTTCTCTCAGGTATTCCAGTGCTGCTGCCAGAAGTTTTGTAAAGACTCTCAGTGCTGTGGCTAGACCAAATGGTAGGACTCTGAACTGGTAGTGATGTTCCCCTGTTGCAAACCTCAGAAACTTCAGGTGGCTGACTCTGACTGGAACATGGTAGTATGCACTCTGTAAGTCGACCTTTGTTAAAAAGTTTTTTGGGAATAGAGTTCTGATTACTGAGGTGATTGTCTCTATCCTGAAATGTTTCTGGACTAGGAATCTGTTTATCCACTTTAGGTCCAGAATGACTCTGTATTCCCCTGATTGTTTTTGGGACAGCAAATAGGATGGAGTATATTCCCTGATGTTTCTGAGAGACTGGGACTGGTTCTATAACCCCGTTCCTATAATATTTGGTCTAGCTCTTTGGAGAACATTCTTGCCTTCTTATTCTTGGGGTATTCTTTTCTGAATCCCCCTCTTGTTTGATGTGAAGATGACTGTCTTCTTTGATCCTGCTGTCTTGTTTGAAAATTCCTGGAGTCCCGAAAAGGATAATTCCTTGATTTGTAGCCTGCAGATCTTGAAGATGAAGATCTTGTGGTAGAAATGCATTTTTTCCTCCAGTCATTTTCTTAACGATTTCTTCTAACTGTTCTCCAAATAATCTTTCTCCAGTGAATGGAAGAGACATGAGTTTACTCTTTGATGAGCCATCATCGGAATAAATGGCCCCTCCAGATGTTCCTTCTCCAGGATTGTCTAGTCTAGGTTTCTTTTTAGGAATCACAGCCTGTTGCATAGCGGAGAAAGTCTCCTGCATGGAGGCTTTCATCCAGGAGATAAAGTCTTGGAATTGGTTAGGCATATCCTGCAATCTTGGCATAAGGAAGAAGGAAACAGGGAACGTTTTATCACAGGCTGAGCAATTTTTTATTTTTCTGGACCTTATTTTCTTTAACAGCTGGCCCTCAGTAGACTTATCCTTAGCAGGGGTATTTTTGAAGGAGGATGACATTGTGCAGCCTAACTAGAACGTGCCTCAAACCCTAGAAAATTGTGCTATAATAATATAAATAGAAAGGTACACTTACCCGTTTCCTTGCTTGGCCTCTTATTCGGCGTGCGTTCTGCTGCTGGAACGCACGCTCCGAGCGACTTCCAGTTTGACTGCAGCTTAAAAAGGAAGCTTGACAAGAGGCCTGCTTCCTACTGGCACCTCCTCCCAATCGTGCGTGTTACTGCTGATACGCACACTGAAGCATTTACTGGTTGATCCTGGAAACTTAGAAGCATCAGGAGCAACTGATCTCCCTAGTCCCAGTGATTTTAGTGGGATGGCAAAGGTAAGCAAATTCTTCTTCCCTCCACAGAGCTTAGTGGCGTTGGAAGTAAACTATCTCTGGTACTGCTCGTTCCTCTATATTTTTCTTCTCAAACAGAGGCTAACGCCTCACGACCCTCCAGCTGGCAAGAACCGGAAAAGAACTGAGGAAGGAAGAGGTGAAGCCTCCTTAAATAGAAAATTATCCGGTCCTACCAGCTGGAGTAGGGCAGATGAAGCCCATTATTTGTTGGTGCCATGGAATACACGGAAGAAAGGAACATTCAAGATGTACAAAATAAATAAAAAAAATAAGAAGAGGCTAGCACTCTGAATGCACTTCTTCCCCTACCATATGTAGTATAATGTGAATTATTATTTTTCTTTTTCATCCAGTGTGGAACACAGGAACCATGGGTAAAGTATCCTCTGGCAAGGAGGGAAGGTCATTTGCCTACTCTACTTTACTTCCTCCAAACATGCTCAGTTTTAAGTGACTTCAAAGGAGGTACATCAATGCAAAGATTATTTTAGCTGCCTTTTTTGTTTTATTAACTTACATGAGGCTGTGTAATCCCACATTAGGTGGGCACCATGTCATACTAATCTTCCCACTGACTCTATTCTTTTCTCTATTATGGGATCCTTGCATCTTGGATCCAGGATTATTCTGTTCCCCCTAAAATACATTTTAGTCTCGGGAGAGGGGGAGGAGGATTTTCCCCTGGATGGGGATTTCTCTGTGGAGGAGGTGGGACATGAGGACGATTTTGCTTTGCCATTTACCCCTTGAAAATTTGTTCAAGGAAAACTCTGGGTCACCTGCTTATCAGGGCTGTTCTTGAGATCTCTGAGGCCTGACTCAAGTTATTCATCCCCGTGTACATTTCAGAGATGCAGAAGGGGGCCTGCAATTTTCCCACACCTCCATTTCTTGGACAATATAGTTCAGGCGGAATTGAAAACTCCTGATAAAATACTTTATTACCAGTTGAATTTCTCTTATATTCTTTTTCTTGTGATGCTGTATTGTAGTAGGCTCCCCCCCCCCCAATTTCTTGCCTTTCTAAACTTAGAGCACTGCCACTTGAGGATGCTGCAACGCTTAAGGAACAGGAATGTGAATTTTGATCATTCTGGTAGCACTTCACTTCTTATCTTTGCGGTTGCTTAGGTGACTAGGGCCATTGCTTTTTTTGGAACCCCCAGCTGACAAGTCTACCTCTACATGACTTGTAGGGGTCAGGTCTGCCTTAAGCAATCTGAGGTCATCTGAGTATTTTGCAATACATCAACTCTCCCTCTGTGGTCGGCCAATGGGTTTTGCTGGTAATTATGGAAAAATATTGTATAGATTTGAAATCCATTCTGCCAAGTTGCTTCTCCATGTCTAGAGTTTGTTGCAGTCTGGTGAGGGGTCATCTATTTTTAGATGTGGTTTCTTCCCTGGAGTATCAAAAAATAGTCATGGGATTATATTTGACCATTTTTATATGAGCTATGTGTCGTTTCTATGTGTCCTGGGGAGTTTTTAGCCTCTCTAGACATAAAAGATGCTTCTCTGAATATTCCCATCCATGCAGATCATCAGGACTTTCTTCGAGTTGCTTTTCAAGATCATCATTTTAGGTTCCCCACCCTTCCTTTTAGGCTGGTGTCCGCTTTGTGGGTTTTTACAAAGGTGTTGACAGCCTTGGCTGTCCATATTCATTCTTTAGGGATTTCTCTTACTCCCTGTCTGGATGATATTTTGTTAAAGGGATAGTAATGTTTCACAAAAACAGCAGCTCCAATTAAAGTGGAACTACCACCTTTAAACAACTTTAACTTCAATAACTCCCCATCTGGCGACTAGCTGCTTAATATCGCTAGTCACCAGAATTATTACCTTGTTTAATAGATTTATCAATTCTTCCTGGACTGACAGGCAGGATAGATAGCAGACATCTTGCCATAGTGATGTCCGCGCGCCTGCTCTGTCAGTCCCAGACGGCTCTAGGAGGCGTTTCTAGGAGCCGTTCGGCCTCCGGAAGGGACTGACAGAGCAGGCGTGCGGACGTCATTATGGCAAGATGTCTGCGAACTATCCTGCCTGTCATCCCTGGAAGAATTCATAAATCTATTAAACAAGGTAACAATTCTTGCGACTAGCGTTACTAAGCAGCTAGTCGCCAGATGGGGAGTTATTGAAGCCAAAGTTGTTTAAAGGTGGTAGTTCCGCTTTAATATTCATAGTTTTTGAGCCATGGAGAGTGTTATTTCAATACTGTCAGAGTTGTAGTTCAAGTGTAATTCAATGATAAAGTTTCCCCCTCCCGTCCCATTTACCTAGTGTAAGCCACTTCCCCTCAGATGTGGAATCTGTTCTTGAGACCAGACAGCTCAGAGCAAGGGACAGTCTTCTTACTGTGAGAACAATGACAACCCTGCCCCCCTTGTCAGGTTTTTCCCTTATGCTAATTGAAGATTGTCCCTTTCTGCTCTCCTCCTGGACACTACCTTGCTGCTCTGAGCTGAGCAGTGTTACATCAGTAAAAGGGGCAGGAGGGGGATACTTTATCATTCAATTACTCTTGAACTACAACTCTGACAGTATTGAAATAACACTCTCCATGGTTCAAATACTATGACGATTAATTGGAGCTGCTTTTATTGTGAAACGTTACTATCCCTTTAAAGGCTCATTCAGCAGAGGCTTTGCTCATTCAGTCAAACTTGTGAGTCCATTACTGGAACAAAAACGTTGGGTACTCAAATTCAAGAAATCCTTTCTGGTTCCATCACAGGTTTTTCGGTTTCTTTCTTGAGATCTGTCCCTGAAGAGTGTTGAGTGTTTCTGCCAGAGAGCAGGTGTTCTCAGGCCTTATTTTACCCATCAGCAGTGGTGTGGGAGTACATGTTAGCTTTTCTGTTCTCTGCCTTGAAAGCGGTGCCTTTTTACCCAATTCCACACTTGGGAACTGCAGCTGGAGATTCTCAAGAATTGGTCGAGGCAGTGGTGTCCTCTCTCCCATGTCATGACTTTATACAGCTAAACAAAGTTGGATCTTCGTTGGTGGCTTCAGGTGTCCCATATGTTGTTGGGATGACTATTTGATGTCAGCCTGAAGAGCTGCCTTGGGCTCTCAAATGACTCAAAGCCTTTGGACCAGAGTGATCCTCTGCCTATTAGTGTTGCAATTACAGGCGATTCTTCTCACTCTGTGTTGTATTGATCTCAGTCCATCCAGGGTTTGCCAGAGCGGATTCAGTCTGACAATGCAACAGTGGTGGATTATATCAGCCAACAAAGAGGGACCAGTATTGCAGAAGTGTGGTCAGAAGTTCTTTTGATTCTCATTTGGGTAGTAGCTCATGTACCGGCTCTCTCCCCTGTTCACATTCCAATGATGTGACTGACTTACTCAGTCGTCAACTTATGGATCCTGAAAATCTGGAACTCAACCAGATGTTATTCAACTCCGGAGTCCATCTGTGGGGTTTCCAACTCTAGATCTACTGGCTTCTCAGTTGAACCATAAGGTTTCACTGTTTTTCTCCAGATCCTGGGGCCATGTCAATTTTGCTGTGGACGAGATGGCCATTCCATGGCAGTTTCTGTGGATGCATCTGCTTCCTCCATCCCCTCTGATTCCCATGGTATTGCAGAAAGTCAGGACGGACTGCTGCTTCATGGTCCCAGCTTCTCTGGGGTCTGCTGATGCAGATTCAGTCTGACATTGCAGTAGCAGAGATATTTGTCAACAACCAAGGGGAGACCTAGAGTGCAACCATGTGGTGAGATGTTTGGTTGATTCTTGCTTGGGCAGAAGCTCTATCAGCCATTCACATTTCAAGGGTAGATAATGTTGCAGTGGATTTTCTTGCCTATCAATGTCTGGATCCTGGGAATTGTGAGCTCAGCCAAATGGAGTTTGACTGTGGGGTCTCAAGGCTGTGGATCTGATGCCATTTCAACTGCAAGGTTCCCCTGTTTTGTTTCAGATCCTGAGACCCTCTCGTTTGTTCAGTGAACAATATAGACATTTGGTGGAAGTTTCCCTTGTTGTTTGTGTTTCCTCCTTTTCATCTGATCCCCAGAGTGTTAAGGAAGGTCAAGATACAGCAGGCACATATAATTATGATTGCTCTTTACTTGCCTCGCTGGGCGTGGTTCTCAGATCTTCTCAGCTTGTCTGTTACTGACCAACTATCCCTCCTTCTATATATCTTGACACAGCACAGGGTCCTCTATGTCACCCAGAAGGTGAAGAAGTTAGCTTTGGCAGCCTGGCACTTGAAGCCAGCTTTCTGAGGAAGAAAGGTTTATCTGATCTGTCTTTCTACTATGATGAAGGTCCAAAGGCCTGTTTCATCCAAAGCATACCATGGGGTATAGTCCTTGTTTTACAAGTGGCATAAAGACAAGGGGTTGCATCCATGTCCCTTCAGTCTTCCAGTTACGTTGGCCTTTCTTCAGAATGGGCTTCAGAAAGAACATAGTTTAAAGTGGAACTATCACCCTAACCCCCCCCCCCCAATAATTAGGCATATGGCGATTTGCTTAGAAACAGCACTATTATCGCTCACAGGTACCACGTTATGAATAAAACCACCGTCTTCTGCAACTGCAGGCATGCATGCATGCAGACATCTTGGCTTAGAGACATCTGCTCGCTTGTGCTGTCCTTCCTGGTATCCTTCCTTGTACCTTAAGGTAACAGGAAGGGACTGGCGGCACAGGCATGCAGATTCCTGTAAAGCAAGAAGCCCGGCCGTCAGTCTCAGAAGAAGAAGGATTTTTTCATAATGCAGTACTTATGTGTGATAATAGCCCTGTTCCTAAGCATCTTGCCATATGCCTAATTATTGGATGGGGACTTTTTTTAGGGTGATAGTTCCACTTAAAGTTCTATCAAGGTCCAGATTTTAGCTCTCTCTGTGCTTTTTAGATGCTTATTGCCTGATATGCAAACCTTTGTGCAACGGGTGGCTCATACACATCCAGTCTTTTGGGATCACACTCTTCCATGGGACTTGAAGTTGGTCCTGGGAGTGCTTCAGAGGGTTCCTTTTGAGCTTAGCTCTTTTTTCCTGTTAGTTCCTGACTCTTAAGATAGCATGCCTGCTTTCGATTGTTTTTTTGGAGTGTAGCCAAACTGCAGACTTTGTCCCTTAGACCCCCCTGGATCAAGGTGACTATTTTCCAGGCCTACTTTCTTAGGGAAAAGACTGTGTGCTTCATGGTCTTACAAGAAGTAGGCCTCTGTAAAGCAGAATAAGAGAAGTGGAATTCTGGGTCAAATCAACTAAACTATAGGGAATAAATGAAAATTGTGATGACTTTAAATGGGGCTTTTACCTCCTTGAATACTAGAGGTCCCAATGCGTTGGAGACCTCTTTATTGTTTAAGGGGTTAAAACACACATTTAAAAAAATGGGAATTTGTGGAATTTTCATTTCAAATCTAAGGTGTATTTTGTGTTCTTGAGTATTGCATCTCATTAGCCTGATGAACAAGAACCTGAAGATTTTTCTTTCCATGGTGACAGTGCGTAGCGTTAATGATCGGTGGGAGGGGTGTTGGTAGTTTCTTGGACAATGTAGCCTGAATGTAAGGTTAGTTTGGAGTTGCAGGGTTCTGTAACCTGGTCAGCATGTTGACACTTACATCTCTTTCCAGTTCTAGCACAACCATTGTTGAACTTACCCAGAACATTCTGGTGCTCCTCTGCTCTGAGATCAGAAGATGAGAAGCAACCACCTTCCTCATCTTCATTCACACATGTTGAGACCCCAGAAACGGTTGAGGAACAGTACCAGCAACAGTCTCCCCCCAGGTGTTGTAATTTTCATCTATTTCACATTATCACAAACAAGCCACTATGTACTAACAAATGAAGTTGGTCATACAGCTTAGTCTTATGACTCTATGACAGGGGTGGGACACCTGAGGCCATTCAGCTTAACATACCCGGCCAGCCGTTGATGATAGTTGTAATCCAACTCGCAGCAGGAGGGACTTGGGTCACTCACCACTGCCCTATGAGCTGAAGACTTCATATAGAATTTTCTTTATTTATCAAGATGTGAATGAGAAAT
This sequence comes from Rhinophrynus dorsalis, assembly GCA_037306005.1. Classification (NCBI taxonomy): domain Eukaryota; kingdom Metazoa; phylum Chordata; class Amphibia; order Anura; family Rhinophrynidae; genus Rhinophrynus; species Rhinophrynus dorsalis. Next base: position 275,666,529 of record CM074722.1, on the reverse strand, counting down.
CCTACATATTTATCTGATTTGGAGGCCTGCCATGCATAGGTGCCATATGTGGGGAAGTACCTATTCATGTTGGGTCTGTAGATCAACACTCCTATTAACTATAATGAGAATAAACAACTGGCCAGTTCACAAGGAAAATGGAATTGTCTCAGGCTAGGGTTGAATTGCTCTTAGTAAATAGAAGACTTGTAAAATGAGATTTGCTTTTCCTTCTTTTTTTTCTTTTCAATGGATGAATTCCCCCCTTGGCAATTGGTAGCCACAGTGTCATTCAGAGTTGTCTTTTATGTGTAGTGAAATATCTGTCTTTGGAACATAATCTATAAATAAAAGTAATCAAATGAAGGATAAATGTCTGAATGATGGAAGGTGGTTTGCATGTAGATTAAAAATGTGATGACCCGCAACAGCTCCCAGTACTACACACACCTCCAATATTCATAAATAAGATTTGCCTTTGTTATAGAATGTATTGAATCCAACAGATTAATTCCAAAGTGGAGGCTTTCGTGAGTGTAAATCTTACTAAGACTAGACAGACAGTTGAGATTTTCTAAGAAGCATGGAACCAGGTCATTTCATTCTGTATATGTATGTTCCACTATTGCTGGCTTGTACTGGCTTATTGCCATATAATAACAGATAGAAAAAGGTGCCTAGAATGACCTGACTGAAGATCACCGCAGGAGACAGGCATGTTGCAGAGATGTTGTTTCAGTATGGAAAAGATACAGTATGAAGATTGGTCTTGGTGTACAAGTAATGACAAGGCAGTTTTGATAGGCATGAAATGTCATAAGGTGGCCTCAGTGTGGACAGGTCACATTAAAGTAGGGTGTGGCTCACTGTGGACAGGACACTTTATGGGAAGGTTGTGTGAACAGGGAATTTTACTGAGAGAAAGTCAGTGGTGGCCAATGTACAAGCTATCCTATATAATAATTCGCTAAGTTGTGTGTAACGCCCGACATGCGCAGTAGACACTGCTGCGCGTGCGGCAGTCATGCGCAGTAGAGACTGCCCGCGGCGCGGCTGATACAGAGCTGGACGCTCCGTGGCGAGGGCAGTCTCTACTGCGCGCCACTGGCTGCCAGAGGCACTGTGGCCCGTGTAATGGGCTCTTCAACTAGTTATGAATAACTGGGAAAGGATTATGGTAAAAACTTTAATCATTTGGTATTTGGGGGAATCATTTGTATCAAGGAGAATCTTGTAGGAAATTATCCAGAACATTATCAGGCAATCTCCATTTGAGATTTCATTCCCTTATTGTGATGTGGTGTCCTGGATTTCAGATACACTGATCAGGCAGGAGAGGAATCTGAAGGGTATGAGAGTGAGGAGCAGCTACAGCAGCGCATCTTGTCAGCAGCCCTGCAGTATGTCCCAGATTATGGATGGTCTTCAGAGGCCATTGCTGAAGGAGCCAAGGTAAACAATTGAACAATCAGTTTTTGTTTCTGTTTACCTCATTTATGCATGTCTGTCTTCCCTTTGCCTCTCTATAATGCTGCTGTTATAGGGATAGTAATATTTCATTTTTACTGTCCCCCATGTTGTAGCCCTTTAAAATTCTGAATTCAACGATACCAGCGTCATCTCTCAAACCTTTATGGTTTGAGAGATATCCGCTTTCAGAGTTCCCTCTTTTTGCCTTTCCCCTGACGTCTGCGTTCTAGCTGTGAGAAGGGGAATCCGGTCCCAGGACCAGCGGCGGCTCTGCAGCAGTGCTGAGATTGAGTTATAGAAACAGAAACCCTTCACTGAAATGGTCTTCTAGGTGTGCTTGCAAACCAAGCACACGAAGAAGACCATTTCAGTGAAGGATTTCTGTTTCTATAATGTGATCTCAGCACTGCTGCAGAGCCGCCGCTTGCTCACTGATCGGATTCCCCTGCTCCCAGCTAGAATGCTGAATCCAGGGGAGAGGGATGCCGCTGGTCTCATTTTAATTCCGATTTTTTAGGGCTACAAGAGGGGGATAGTAAAGATGAAGCATTGGCTACAATGGAAACGAGAAGCCCAAATCAATTTTAGTGACAAGTCCAACATGAACAGATATGCGAATCCAAAGTGACTGATCACTTGTTAACACAATAATTCTCAGATTTATTCTTAAAACATATCATGCTTTGCACCTGTGGTCTCATAACTACGGTATATGGTTCTTATAATCTCAAATCTATTAGGAAATTTCATAACATAATAATTAAATTTCTCCTATGTTAAAACTTTCAAAAAAATGTGTGTGCACAAAAATCTCCTGTGGCTAACATGCACATTTAGAAGAGGTGTGTGTGCATATGTCTCTCAGATAACGTGAACTTCCCCCCACCCCTGAAAATGCGTGAGAAAAAAAAGTGCTCACCTTCCTAAATTTTAACCCTTTCAGTGTCAGAGGGGTGTGCAACGCCTTGCGCCCTCTGGCATTCAAAGGGCTAATTAGTCCTGCAGAAAATCTTGCTTAGTATGTTTATTTAACAAACAGACTCATGTAGGAGTCCTTCATATATCAGTCGGATATATATTTATAAATTTTTGTTGCATTTATGTCTCTACTGCTAGTTTCAATCTAGAATCTGATAAACATAAACATATATTGTTATATAAAGGCTACTGCAGATACAACTGTGTATAAACAGAAATACCAGAGTGAATAAATGTCAATATTAGGTTATTGGTATCCCTCCTCCCAATAAATAAATAAAATAACACATCCCCTTCAATCTTGTCTACTGTAGTGCTTTGTAGACCTACATTCATTTAGATACCAAAAGTGTAAAAATATATATACGTCACTTAATTAGTGCTTAATATACAGATTCTGGAAAATTCTGCAAAATATGCAGGTAAAACAGACATGCTGGCTTTAGAATCATATCTGGTACGCCTATATAATTATTTAGCATTCCTTTTATAAAATGCTAGCATATTCGGTAGTGCTTTACAATTGGGGAACTCATTAGAAGCTTATTACAAGCACATGACACTTTTAACAAATGGATTCAGACGGTGGAGAAGCCCCTGCTCACAAGAGCTTATATTGTAATGTAACCATTACATTGGGATAGCTAAGTGGGTGAGCACAAAATAATGTAATCTATACACCTATAATACGCTACAGGTGATAACTTTCACTGGTTTTACACCCAAATTTCAAATACACTTCAGTAAGAATCTGTGAAATGTGATAACATTTATCACCGGCAGTGGAATCCAGCTCATAGTTACATGTAGAGCATCTTCCCTGATAGTGCCTTTAATAATAAATGTGTATACAGATCAGTATACGGCTTGTATAGGACTGAGACACAAGTGGACTAGTCTAAATCTGTGTATCTAAACCATATTGCTTTCAAATTGACAGCAACTCGGCATTATAAAATTGTAACCCAGTACCTATTTTTTATTTTAAAGGGATAGTAATACTTCGTTTTAACTTTATTTTATTTTGTAGGCATTAAAAAAACATGAAGAATGATATAAGTCTTATCTCTCAAACCTTTTTGGTTTAAGAGATATTCACAAACAAAGTATCCCCCCTGTTCAACCAGATCAGAAGGGAGGTGCCCAGGTAGACTGCAGTGAGGGACAATCTTCAATTAAGATAAGGGAAAAAGCTGAAAAACTTGTCGAGGGGGGAAGGGCTTTCATTGTTTTCATACAAAGAAAATTGTCCCCTTCTGTTATCTGTCTGGTCATACAACCAGATTCACATCTGAGAAGAGATGGCTTACACTAGGTAAAAGGGGCGGGAGGGGAACTTTGCTTGTGAATATCTCATAAACCATAAAGGTTTGAGAGATAAGACTTATATCATTCTTCATGTTTTTTTAATGCCTACAAAATAAAATAAAGTTAAAACGAAGTATTACTATCCCTTTAACCTCTGTTTAGATATATGGAGCTTTTCTTATGCAGCTGGTATTGAAATTCAACTGGTATTGAGAATGTAATTCTATTTTATCACTAACAACCCTAGCCAAGATTGAGGAGGGATAACATTTAATTCATTTGAGACTGGAGTAAGGGAACTGGTTTTATGTGAATGTCAGGATTCAGCACAGGGGTGCCAAAGTTCAGTGTTTTGGTGCCACAATCAGATCAGGATTTAAAAATATCCCTGCATGAGCATAAGGAGGGTCAGTCAGAATGAATGCGTCACTGGTCAATTTACCAGTGCTTAGTCATGGATATCTTCACATCCTGGCCTGTTATTAGGAACCAAACTTCGACACCCATGAATTTTAATATACTGAGTAATGCAGGGCCTTTACGTGTCCAAATGTATTTTTCACTCGTCAGCACTGCCTCTCTCTCACACTCTGCCTTGCTTTCTCTTTCTGCCCTAAAATCCTTCCTGGTACCATACATTTCCATGTATCCCTCTTTCCAGTCCTTGGATCTGTCAGCAGCAGTAGCAGGAATGTTTGAGGATGGTGGCAGTGAGCTAGTCCTGCACTTTGTGTCTCAATGTAATCAACAACTGACTGAACAACTGGAGGAGGAACATAAACTGGTCCAGTTGGGCAGCGCTGAGTAAGTGTGCATGATTTACCCTATGTAGGCTCTGTTACTTTTGTTCCCAAGAGAGATTCTTATTTTAAAGAGTTTTGTTTAAAAATAAACAGGCAAATGTGTCGAACAATGGTAGCTAACACTGGTCCTCACGAGCAGTTAAAGAGTGCATGTTTTTAGTATATCTCTGCTTGAGCACAATGGGTTAATTAATTTGACTAAGAAACGAATCCGCCTTTACTAAAGCAGAGATGTAATGAAGTAATGTACTGTTGTTAGCTCTTGAGAACCAGTGTTGGATACCCCTTATAGAGAGTTTATGAATTTAGCTCTTCACTTAACTTGCTAATTTACAGTTTCCTCCTTTTGGCTACCAGTAGGGTCACCAACTTGTTTCTATAATTGCGTCTCTAAAGAAGGGATGTGCAACCATTTGTTTTTCAGATGTTGTTGGACTACAGCTCCCATTAAGATCAGCTGGACAAATGTTGCTAGTTCTAGATGAACAGCAGCTTGAGAGCCAGTTGCAACCCATTCCTGCCCTGGGGTTGTAATGTTTTCTAACCAGACCTCTACTATGCATCTTTGATATGCAGACAGTATTGAAGGATATGAGATGCCAACATTGCTGTCAAGATGATTCTAGACAGTTACCTCTTTGACTTTCCCTACTGAACTCATCCCTCCCCTAATGACATCACACATAGTTCTGTGTATTTGACAGCACTCTACATATAGGATAGTAGCTGGCTGGATTAATCTATCAAACCATAAATATATGTGTTACTGTTAAATGTAACAGAGTAATTTGGCTCCATAGAAAGAGAGATGCAGAGGCAAGAGAAACTTGAAAGGAATGCACCAGTTAGAAAACAATCTGCTGTGGCAGTTGTCAATTACTGTAAGGAAGTGTGTCTCTTAAAAATAATACAATTTGTCAGCCACAAAGTTTAAACATAAATAAGTTGCATACATTTGGTCTGATATCTGTTTTTTTTTGGCAGGAAGAAGCCTACAGAACAGTTCTTGAGAGATGCAGTGGAAGCTCGGCTAAGAATGCACATCCCTTATATTGGAAAATGGCCACAGGTATAGTACAGATATTCCTCCAGATGACTGGGAGTGAGCATAGGCAGAGTAAAAGTTTTGTGTTCTGTAATACAGGTTGTTAAGCTTCCCTATTACAGCAAGATGATTCAGTTTATTAACAATTTACATGCCATCAGGTGGAGTTTTTTGTTTCCTTAATCTGCTGGATACTAGAGATTCCTTCACAATCCCTTGAGCATCCAAGGGGTTAGAAATAATCAAGAGGCTCACTGATTTTAGATACTGGGATTATATCATGGGAATCGGTAGTTAGGAGCTATGATTTGGGCAAATCTGCTGCCTGGGAATACAGGCAAGGTTGTCATTATTTGTTGGATGTAATTTCGAAGGGTTATGCTCCTAGACCCCCTTCTCCCCTAGAATTTACCCTTACATTGCAGACCCCTTGTTCCAAGCCTCTATCTTTGTTTTGTAAACTCCTTCTCTCACAGACTCCTGGAACAAAACTCTCCTTTATGTTACAGTGGGAGGCAGATCTCCAGGTAGATTGGACCTTGGAAGTTTGGGGCCAGATTTTCCGGATTAATGTGTTGTTCCCCCAGGATACCTCATCTAAAGAAATGAACTATAAGATCATCTCCAGATGGTACAGGACTCCAGCATTACTTTCACGTATCTATTCTCAAGTATCGGATCAATGCTGGAGGTGCAAGTCCACTCAGGGTACTGTCCTACATATTTGGTAGAGCTGCCTTATCGTAATTCCATTTTGGGAGGAGGTGGGCGCGGATATTGCTAGAATGCTGTGGTTTGATCCCGCTTGGTCCCCTGCCATATTTCTGTTCTCTCTTCTGGAGCTGGCGTCTCCTGGCTGTGGAAAACTCTCAGCACCTCAAAGCTCTCTATTGTACATATTACTTAACTCCGCTAAAGCATTGATTCCTCTCCATTGAAAGGCTACATCAGCCCCTACTTTGGCGCAGTGGAGGACTCAAGTGAAGAACATGATGGATCTGGAGCGAATGGTGGCTCTGACAGCTGGGGACATGGATACTTTTGGGTTAACTTGGGGACCCCTATTGCCCTCTGGATCTCGGGCCATTGTGGGAAGCCATTGAGATGTTTTTCGATACGAGGCTTGATTTTTGACTTCTATGCCTTACTGTTGCCCCCATTTGGGGTATGGGAATCGGAAGTTACCCGGGTATGGGTCTTTCTCGGCTGGAATCCTTCTACCCCTGCCCTTCCTAACCCTCCTCCCTTTTCTCTTCCTTCTTAATTTCTCTCTTCTTCTCTTTGTTTTCTACTTTTTTCACTTCGTTTTGCTTTATTTCATCCGTGTGATTACTGGACTGTCTAATGCATAGCGTGTGACATTTATGTATCTTTTACTCTTGTACTTCTTTAGTCTCAATAAAAACTCTTTAAAAAAAAAAATAAATAAATAAGAGGATTGGGAATTCCCATTAGCCTCACTGCGTACCTTGTTGATAGGAGGCACTGCAGCTCCCTCATCGGGGCTCTCCCGCCCCAGGTTGAGCTGGTGGGTCCGACATATGTATGCACAGAAGGATTTTGTGGACGGCCACTTTAATCACACACAGAAATTATGTGCACGTAATTGTTTTTGTTTAGTTGTGGTTGTACTGTTATTACCCCTTTAGCTGTGCTTTAAAATTGACTTAGATTGGGCATGACATCTATTTCTTTGGGTGTTTTGGAGACTAATCTAATAAGCATACCTGAGCCAACATCAATAACCTATAGTATCACCATGTGTTCTTACACAGTCACATAGCTATTTGCTCAAATTAAACATAATCTTTGTGGCCAACGATATGCCTGGGTGCAGTCTTCCCCTCTTGATCCAATTTACCCACACTTGGATCTAGAGTGAGAATGCTGGCGCCAACCATTACTGACTTTGGAAAGTTTGAATATTGGCCTAAATTGCTATGAACTAGATTTCTTCTCTTTTATATCAGCTTGAGCTTACTCTGCTATTTTACTGCAAATCTTAAGTGTAAACCACCTGAGTCCCAGCCATGTCCAATAAAATGTTATTTTTATCATGTTCTCTATATGAAAAGTTTGAAATAAATGGGTTATTAAAAATAAAATAGCAGTGTTATCAAACATTACTTTGTATGCCATACATTCATTTAAATCTTAAATATAAGTTAAAAGGTACAGAGAGAATGGAATACAAAACAAGGTTTATGGCGCTCAACTGAGCAGTTAACCCTTAATGTATTGCATAACACTGTGTTGTTCAACCCTTTAGTCTTCAAACGTTTCAGATTTTAACCCTTTGAGTGTCAGAGGGGTATGCAATGCTTTGCGTACACCTCTGGCATTCAAAGGGTTAAGACCCATCATTTTTGTTTATGGTAAGAATAGAACTGATATGGATTGAGTAGAAGAGCTGGATCTTGCTGTGCTTTAACAGAAGCTGATAGACACACATTCATCCTTTGTTTGGAGACATTATTGTGAAAGCACCAGAACCCTGTTCTGACCTTGTCTCTGCTTTATGGAGGAGGGCTTCACAAAATCTCAATGAACCAGATCCTCTTCTCTCCTTTTGCTTTTGGGAAAGCAAGCACGGACCTCTCTTCTTGTATTTCAATGTAAGACATGCACAGATATATTGTATGTGATTGTCTAACCAGTCATAGATAAAACATTATACCAATATCTATATTCACACCCTTGTGTCTTAACTTCACAGGCTCTAGGTTTACTACTGCTCCCACACAATATTCCTTCCAGCCTAAAGCTACTCACTGCAATGGTGGATGACATATGGCACTATGCAGGAGATCAGTCTACAGATGTAAGTCCTAGGACTTTTATTTTATACCATCTTCACTGTGTGGGGTACTTTCTAAGCTAAGAATATAACCTTTGGGCTATTTTCTCATCTCTCCAATTCTAAATGGTATTGGAGAAATCTCTTCTTTAGTAAAATGTGGATACAAATATCTCTACTGATAGGCAGGTGAAAGAGAGTCCTTCTCCCATTGATAACATTGTTTTATTCCAGGGACTTAAGATGTGAGGACTAGGAAATTTAGTTTGATTTCCATAAAATAAACTTTTTAGGTTTTCTGGACTTTAAGCATGTGACTCTTCTGTGTGTAAAATAAATGATTACGTTCACTGAAAAGCAATGCTGGTAAACAAAATGTCTACTCATTTATCAAGTTCAGGCAAAGTGACAATATTGCAGATAAAAAAAATGCAATATAATATATATATACAACCCCACCCCTTAGTGACTTATATGGAATAAAGTATGCCATAATTCAAGTGTTTTTTATGAACAAATAAACAGAAATATTTATTACTTGTGTTACATTATCAAATGAATATGGAACAGAAAGTCTTGAAAATACAAGTAAAATTATTTAGAATGTTTTAGTACACACATGTATTAAAAATCCTTATCTCGTTTTGACATTATGCCTAGCTAGTTATATGGATATTCTATACACTATAAATTATTTTTGAGTAGTATGTACTGTTGTTATTTAATAGAGAATAAAACATGGCAGTAGTGTGCTTCTGTGGAAGCCTCTTTGTTATGGGTGACTGAGGTTTGTGGAGCAGTATATAGGAATTTCTCAACACTTAAGGGCCTTATGTGCAATAGAAACTTAAGTAACTATGGAGCAAAGCAGCTGTAACATAGGGAAGCAAAAACTCCTAGTGAGTGAAATAGGGCTTTTAACCCCTGAGATGCAAGGGAGTGCTTCAACACATTGCATTGCAATGAGTTGGAGACATGTAGCATTCAAGGAGTTAAAAGCCCCATTTCAGTCAATTATTTTTTTTCTCCCCTATGGTTTAGTTGGTTTATTCCAGAATATCGTCACCATTCTATTGAACATAAATGGCACCCTGGCTGATTGCAAATCCTCCACACCCTTTATGTCTGGCTCCAGAGTTCCTTGTCATTTTCTTTGGCCCTGTGTTACAAGATAGGCAGAACTACAAGCTGGTTCTAGAAGACCTGGTATAGAGTTTGGAGAACTGGTTCAGATTCTAAGGGAGGAGCACTATTTATTTAGGTTTCAAAAGGGAACACATGTGCTTTCCCAGTAATTGTGTAAGATGAGGGTAACTTGGTGTATTTAGTTTAGCCTTTCGTATTTTGCATGGATGTTTTTTTCCACTGGCTGAGTGTGTCTCTCTCACACAGGTTAGCTGGTACACACGCCGGGCAGTACTGGCTGGGATATATAACACAACTGAGCTTGTGATGCTACAAGACTCCTCCCCAGATTTTGAGGACACATGGAACTTCCTCCAGAACCGCGTCTCTGAAGCCATGACCATGGGGAAGTCAGTGAAGCAGGTACAGACGAAGCCTAGTAGCAGTCATCCATCTGAAAAAGCAGGCATATGTGCAGCCAGATGCATTGCCCTTTTAGTAATGCATGCTGACTATACAATAGCTTTGATTCCCTTTCAGTGGCAGTTAAAGGTGTAGTCAGTAGCATCACCCCTCACGTACTCAAAAAAGTAAGTAGAACTACAGGAAAAAGAAAGGACCTCTTAACAAATGAAGGTAGAGGTGTAGATTATTCCCCTTACAAACAGATACAGGAACAATCATTGCTCCTTTTAGTGCCAGAGAGGTATCTAGTGCATTGCAGTGCACTGGACACCTTTCTGGCACACAAAGGGTTAATGAACTGCTATCCAAAGCTTGTACAGACCACTAGCTGGTTGTAGGGATGAGACTTTGCTACTGTCTTTTATATGCGTGCCCAACCCTTTGCTGTTACCTTTTGATATGGGGCCAGACCTTTTTGAATTAAAAACAAAACTGGCCAACCTCACCTATGAAGCTGGATAGTTAATACAGTATACAATTAGTTGAATAGATACTTTGTAGAGTTCATTTAGGTATTTTGAGGCAAACTGTAGTGTTCTGCAGTGTGTGTTGACACGATGCTCCTTTAAAGGGATAGTAATGTTTCATAATAAAAGCAGCTCTAATTAATCATCATAGTATTTGGACTTTGGAGAGTGTTATTTCAGTTCTGTCAGAGTTGTAATTCAGGAGTAAGTCAATGACAAAGTATCCCTCTCACGCCCCTTTTACTGATGTAACACTGCTCAGCCAGAGCAGAAGGGAGGTGCCCAGGTAGATTGCAGAGAGGGACAATCTTCAATTAAGATAAGGGAAAAACCTGAAAAGTGTGTCAAGGGGGGCAGGGCTTTCATTGTTTTCATATAAAGAAGATTGTCCCCTGCTGTTATCTGTCTGGTCTATGGACTGCATTCCACATCTGAGAAGAAATGGCTTACATTAGGTAAAAGGGGAGGGAGGGGAAGCTTTGCTTGTGAACATCTCTTAACCCGTAAAGGTTTGAGAGATGAGACTTATATCATTCTTCATGTTTTTTTAATGCCTACAAAATAAAATAAAGTTAAAACGAAGTATTATTATCCCTTTAAGACAGCTGGGAAAGTCATATGCCTTTTAGTGTCATCTGAGTAGACGCAGAATATTCTCTTCTACTGCTAGTTACAACATTTAAAAATACAATGAATATTAACCCTTAGAGTGCAATGCATTCTGTACCCCTATGGCGCTCAAAGGGTTAATTGGGTGAATGGAAATTGTTATTGTTAAGGTAGAAAGTTTTTCTTGGATGTTCATTAAAAACCCTTTGAGTGTCAGAGAGGCATCCAACTCATTGTGTTGCTATGTGTTGGATACCTCTCTGGCACTCAAAAGGTTAAACAGAAACATAGACAAACTACGTAAATTACTTCAGGTTTTCATCTTCTGTCTATTTACACAGTAGTTATAGCAGAAGGAGTAGGATGACCATTTAATTCCCTAACCTGGGGACTATGCTTAAAGGGATAGTAATACTTCGTTTTATCTTTATTTTATTTTGCAGGCATTAAAAAAAACATGAAGAATGATATAAGTCTTATCTCTCAAACCTTTATGGTTTAAGAGATATACACAAGCAAAGTATCTCCCCCCCCCCCGTTCAACCAGATCAGAAGGGAGGGGCCCATGTAGACTGCAGAGAGGGACAATCTTCAATTAAGATAAGGGAAAAGGCTGAAAAACTTGTCAAGGGGGGCAGGGCTTTCATTGTTTTCATACAAAGAAGATTGTCCCCTACTGTTATCTGTCTGGTCTTACAACCAGATTCACATCTGAGAAGAGATGGCTTACATTAGGAAAAAGGGGCGGGAGGTGGAAACTTTGCTTGTGAATATCTCTTAAACCATAAAGGTTTGAGAGATAAGACTTATATTGTTCTTCATGTTTTTTTTTAATGCCTACAAAATAAAATAAAGTTAAAACAAAGTATTACTGTCCCTTTAAAAGGGCAATTTGAGGGTAAACCAATTGCACTCTGGGACAGCTAAATATTCTCATTGGTTGAAATAGGATTTTTAACCCTTTGAGAGCCAGAGGAGTAAGCTCAAAGGGTTAGCTCCATGAATGCTTGACAGGTCTCTTGTTGCAAAGAGGTGCATTAGAGACCTCTAGCATTCAAGGGGTTAAAATCCCCATTTAAACTAATGGTAGTTTGGGGATTTTTTTTTTTGTCTCCACTGGTGCAATTGGTTCCAGGTTTGAACCACTTTTGCATATTGAATTTGGTCTTTAGTGTCTACCTCTATGGAAAGTGTGTTTATCTGCATACATTTATTGTCTATGTTTAGGCGACATCTACAGGCGAGGCTGTGATACAGGGACTGATGGGAGCTGCTGTTACAGTAAGTACCTCTGAGTGAGCCATGCACGTGCTTATTCTCATTCCTAGCCTTGAATATCCACAACAGGACATGTTTTAGAAATGTTCCTGATAGGGGCACTGGTGCATTTGTCTAATTGACTGCACCAATGTCCTCAGTTAAAGTATGTCTTTCACTTTTAGGCTCTTTAAGTTGCTTGAAGTAGAACATATATAGAGTCATTACTGCTTCTCCTACAGAAGAAATCTAAGGTAGTTTAACCACATCCTTCATGAGGAAGAAACTGAACATTACTTAAAGAAATATGAACACATAATTACTTAATCTCTCATTATCTGCACTTAAATAACTACTCCAAAATGTCAGCTGTTTAAAAAAATAAAGGCCCATCATTATAAAAACAAATTAGTTAGTCTGAAGTAAACCAACCACACATACTGAGACAAATAAAAATCCCTTAGTTCCCATGCAAGGGACAAATAAAAATTCCTAAATTCCTGAGCTTTTTAACTCGAATGCTAGAGAGGTCTTCAAAGCATAGTTTTACATTGGAGACTTCTAACATTCAAGAGTTTAAATGCCCAATTTAATTTAACAGGAATACTTGTCTCCTATGGTACAGTTGGTTTACAATAAATATGGGCCATAGACCCCTAAAATCGAACCAGTGGTTTTTATATACGTGGGTTCATACAGACACTGGTTTTTTTGTTTGTTTGTTTTTTTGAGCCTAACAGATGAGCACATTGAAATTGAACTGGTCAGAGACTCTCAACTAAGAATGAGTCCGCCATAGAATTGAGCAGGCTTTGTAGGAATGGTGTCCTACCCAGGGTGCAATCTCTTTTAGCCCACTAGTGCCTTACACAGAGAAAATATCCTAAATCATACTGATCCTGCCAAAATTTCAGTCCAGCCACAAAGTGCCAGGAAATTCCTCCCTGATCAACCCCCAAGGATAATTTGTGTTTAACCAGTTGTTTTGCATATGCAAATTAGCCTTGAGGTTGGTTACCCTAAGGGTAACAGAGGAATCCAGCTGTGGACCCTTGCTCACTTTGCCTAGAGAGATCAGGAAATTTACTCACATTCTTCAGAGGCTATATCCTGCCTCTCGGTATACACACAGGCTCACACCCCCAATATGGTGCTCTTTCACTCCGACTGTACGATCTTTGCTCCTAGCAACTCCACCAAAGGGAATGTGTGGAATTAGCCAACCAAATAGAGGGTCACAACACACCCAATATTATCACTGGCCAAAACTTTTTATGATATTAAAAACCTTTATATATTAAAGAACTGTTGGGAGCCATTGACTCTTAATTGAAGTGAATACTAGTGAAATGTTCCACAAATTTATTAAAAAAAAATAATAGTGCAAAAATATGTATGTGTGTGTGTGTGTGTGTGTGTGTGTGTGTGTATATATATATATATATATATATATATATATATATATATATATATATAAAAAATAATATGACTGTATAGTAAAAAAATATATATATGATCAAGCAAATATATCAAAGTGCTATAAGCTTTTAAGCTTTTTCGTGACATAGTCACTTCCTCAGAAGGAGGACCAATATTTTGTGGATTTCCTTTTGTCCTAGTATCACGGTGCCCATGTATTGCTGGCAACATTTTTCCTGATGCCTTCTTATTGGCTAGCGTAATGTTGCTCCACCCAGTGGTAGCCTTTAAATACTGAGCCCTGTCACTTTTGGAGGGGCCTTTCGTGGTGTTCCCATTGCTTAGTGCTTGCTGTCTATATCGTGTGAATCCTCTGTATGACCCGGACTGCCTGACTACTCTGCCTGATTCCGTTCCTGCTCTGTGTACCGACCCGGCCTGGCTGACGTTCCTGCTCTGTGTACCGACCCGGATTGGCTGACGTTCCTGCTCTATGTACCGACCCGGTCTGGCTGACGTTCCTGCTCTGTGTACTGACCCGGTTTGGAGGACGTTCCTGGTCTGTATATCGAACCGGATTGGCTGAGACTCCTGCTCTGTGTATGACTCAGGCCTGGTTCACTACCTCGTCCGGTTATCTGGTTGGGGGAACTTTCTGGTGCTCTGTCCAGGTCTTGTTAAGACCCGGTTGGTTGCCTCGATTGCTGCCCTAGCCATTCAGCTACTGTTCCTTGTATCTCCATACCCCAGGGTAGGAGCTATTCCCGGTTGCACACAGTACGCTTGGCTTGTTACTGCACTCCTACTGAGGTTGGTCTCCTGGGTGCCTCAGTTTGTCTCTACCACCTGGCAGTTGCCATTGAGCCCGAGTGTCCGTTAATCCTTGCTGTCTGGTGCCGTTATCCTTGGGTCGCAGTTCCTGCTGGTTCGGTTTGGCGTTACACTGTTCTTCCGGTTACAGTGATACTGTGTTGTCCGGTAGTCCTTTATTCCTTCAGGGCCTCGCTCACCCATTGGGGCAAAGTCGCTATTGTGTCACTCTCTTTGTAGAGAGTGTTTCTTGGGCCTTCCGCTATAAGGGCCTATCAGCCTCCCGGCCTAATGGCACCTTCCTATCGTTGTCTCACTGAGTCACACAAACTGTAACCTGACCTGTGTCAGCAATTTATATTTTGCTCTCAGATATATGTACTGGACCCCCGTGGGTTAATGTTTACTCTGTAAACTGTCCTGTGTCAGTATTACGTGTTAACTATTGCTGGACCCGCGAGGGTTACTTTATTCTGTCTGGTTTCAATAAAACTGTGTTTTACCAAACAGCCTGCCTCTGAGTGTACTGAAAAACGTTACACCTAGCCACAGCTTAGAGGGTATTCACGAAAGTGTTGGCTCTCCTGACTGCCTATCTGTGGACTTTGGGATTCAATGTGACTTCATATCTCGACAACCTTCTTTTGAAGGAGCTGTCTCCGGTTGGTTGTAAGAACAGCTGAGTCTGTGTTGCTTCTTTAGCATCACAGGTGGACGATCAATCTTACCAAATCTCATCTGGTCCCATCTTAGTAGCTGCTCTTTCTGCGACTTTTGTTTGACAGTTCTCTTTGCAAAATCTTGTTGCCTCTGGCCAAGGTGTCCAGTTTGTGGATTAAGATTCAGCTCTTTCTGGCTCAATTAAGGCCCTTGATCATGGACTTCATGAGTCTTGTGGGCATTCTAGTGTCCACAATGGAGCCTGTTCCATTTGCACAGTTTAATTTGCATCCGCTTCAACTGAATACGCTTCAGCATTGATCTTTTTGCAAGCTGGACTTGAGAAAGGTTCAGGCTTCTGCTTTATATTATTTTCCAGCACAAAATCGCTGATATTCCTGGGGTTCAGACCTTTCTACAAGTGGTGACTCACATGCATACTGTCGTACAGAGCTCCTACACGTCCGTGGGACCTGAACCTGCTTTTGGAGGTGCTTCAGTCTTCTCCTTTTGAACCTCTACTTTCAGGTTCTCTTCGGTAACTGACTTGTAAGGCGGGTCTCTGAGTTGAGTGCTCTGTCTTGTGAATCTCCTCACGTGTTTTTTCATCATGCCAAAGTGGTCCCACTTTTCAACCTAAGCTTTTTTCTGCATTTCACATTAATCAAGAACTTGTTCTTCCTTCTTTGGTTTCCTCTCCTTCCAATTGGAAAGAGAAAGTTCTCCATACTTTGGATGTGTTTCTCTGTCTTCGACAATATGTGGATTATACCCATTTGGTATGTCAGTCTGATACTCTGTCCTTCCTGAGGGTCCTAGGAAGGGCCGTCCTGCTTCTAAGATGACTCTAACTTTGTGGCTGAAATGCACTATTAGGCAAGCCTATCTGCTCCAGTGCAGTCCGCTCCATTCCAGATTATTGCCCATTCAACTTGTGCGGTTAGCACTTCATAGGTTTTCAAGAATAAGGCTTCTGTGGCTAAGCTTTGAAAGGTGGCCGCATAGTTATCTGTTCACACTTTTGCTATGTTTTATCCATTATTTCTTGAATTTGCTCTCCCTTCTGTTTGTGTCTGCTTTGGGACGTCCCCATGGTCCCTGCATCCCTCCAGAACTTGTAGAAAATGGGATTTTTTTTTTCTTACTGATAAATCATTTTCTCGTTGTCCATATAGAGATGTCAGACATCCCACCCATTGACATCTGGTCTGGCTTGGGTTGCCCTGCACTGCTTCTTCTGTTCGATTACATTCTGTTCTGTTACGTTACTAACTGAAAACTGTGTGATCTCTGGTTGGTGCTGGGTATAAAAGGTGGCCAGTAGGAGGAGACACTCTATACCCCATAATCTCTGCATCCCTCTAATGAGAAGGTTTTATCTGTTAGTAAAAAATTCTATTTTCAGCAATCCTTTATGGTGGAGTTGTATATTTGCATTAATTTAAACAAAATGCAATAATATTAACTTTTTAGGGGAGGAATAGGAGAGAAAACGGAGCAGCTAACTTCAATTTCCTGTTGAATAAAATTTTTTAATATTTACACATATTCACTCACTCACCCCTCCTGACACAGGAACACACACTTACATGGAAATCCATAGATGGATCTGTCATTTACTCCAGGTCCTCAGAATCAGTCCATGAAAAGAATCACTGATGTTTCTCTCATCCATAAACATGGGTAATGTGTCCTGCTAGCTAGCCTGGCCATGCTCATTCTCTATGCCATTAGTTCTTTGCTGCTTTCTCCTGCATATTGAGAATCCCAAACTGCTGAGCTTCCTCCTGACTCTGCCCGCATGGATGGCCATATGCAGGCTACAAGTAATTGTTTAATAGAATGCAAGCAGCTAAAAATGATCAGGGATTATACATACATACCTTGCACTCCATGCTAGTATCTGTAACAATTAACCAAACATTCTATACATGCATTATAAATGTAAGTTTAGGGTTAGATGCTAGCTGGAAGTACATGATATTTAAATCATATAACCCAATTTCATTTTAGGCATGTGCTTTGCAATGCATTGGATACCCCTCTGGCACTCACAGGGTTAAGGTTTATTAGTCTGGAGAACATTCCTACAATGTAGACCTGCTGACCTGGCCCTCAGCCACAATATGCAACCACAACCACTGTCGCAGCTTGCATAATATTGCTGAGGTCCGACCTCATCTACACTGAGGACTTGTGCTATTTTTGTTACGTACCCTCTGCCTGTGTCCCAAGTACCAGAAGGGATACTAGTGCAACAAGCTGAGAAACACTTCTCTAGACAGCCTTTACTCTTCCTTACATTCTCGGTGCAGTAAAATATCATATATATTAAAATATATTATATTATACATACCCCTATACCTATAGGCCACTTATTCCAAGGGTACAATTCCCATTTAATTTCCTGAAAATTATCATAGTTATTTAATGACAACCATCATTTGGCCTGACTTACTGTTTAACCCCTTGAGGACTAGAGGTGTACAATACATTGTGCACTCCATTGGCCCTCAAGGAGTTAAATGACACTCTGTCATCTGCTCATTTCTTTGTATACAAGTGGAATAATACAACCTAGTTGCACCATAGGGGAGAAATAAAAATTCCCCAGATTACCACTGATTTAAATGGAGTTTTTCATCCCTTAAATGCTGGAGCTATCTTCCAGAGATGGAAGGCATTTCTAACATTAAAGAAGTTAAAAGCCCCATTTAAATGAATGGCAATGTCTATTTTTTTATTTCGGGTGCAGTTGGCTTGTCCTAGAATTACTACACTTTTGTGTATAAGGCCGAATTAGCCTAATTAATTCACTTCTGTGTATAAGGCCTAATTGGCCTTATTAATTCACTCTTGTCTCTAAACCCTTATTAGCCTTATTAATGCACTTTTGTGTACAAGGCCTAACTGGCCTTATTAATTCACACTTGTCTATAAGGCCTAATTAGCCTTATTAATTCACTTTTGTGTATAAGGCCTAATTAGCCTTTTTAATTTGCTTTTCTTTGATACTTTGACTTTTTTGTGTTTTTTATTTTCTTCTGAGATCAAACTGGCACATGGTTGTTCTAATAATTCCAAAATCTAAGGCCACCTTCCTTTTAGATCTAGACCCGTGGTTGTCAATTGTTGGACCAGCTGATGAGTATAATGGGAGTTCTAGTCTCCAATAGCTGGAGGTCCAGCAATTGTTTACCCCTGGTCTAAACATGCCAGCATTTGACACTTTTAATAAATCATTTACTCTTTAGGCTTCTTCTTATATATGCCTCTGTATGTTACAGTCTAGGTATAGAGCTATACCGGTACATTGTACTAAATGAGAAAACCTCTTATTAATTTTCTTTCCTTCTGTCTTATAGTTAAAAAACCTAACGGGACTGAACCAACGCCGGTGAAAGGAGCAGGAGTGTGTGCTTACCCCAGGCCTCAGATCTCCACACTGCACATCCTGGCTTTTTCTGCTTGTGTTGTAATGAATATGCACCTTAGCATGGTTAATAAAGTTATTTGTACAATGATACTCTCCTGTTATTGTATTAGACATGTGAGAAATATATAATAATATGCAGTTCTTTATTATTGCCTGGATACCAGAACTACTATTGTAAATAATGAAAGGATGAACTGCACCCACAGGATACTTCTTAAAAGATGACACTTCCTTACCATTATATGCTTTTTTTTCCGTGTCCCCCCATGGCCATAATAACACAAAGGGGTTACATCCCTCCCACCAGCTGTTGTAAACTTTAATCTGGAAATATGTAAAAAGTGCCCTTCCTCTGTCCTCTTCAGTCAGCCATTGTCATAGCTGAAAAATATAATAGAGAGAGGTTAAAGGGAAAGTGTTTGTGTGGGGATACGGAAGAAAAGGAAGTAACAGTAAGGAAATGTAATCTTTTCTTCCGTGCCCCCTTCCACGCCCATAATAACACTATGGGTTTTACCATATCAGTAACTAAAGGGTTGGGTCATTATAAACACACCCCCTGACGGACTATGGAAAATTGTAAAAATATATATGCATATTGCAGGGCTTATAATTTTAAGTCCTTTACTACTAGCCAGACCTGAAATGTTACTCACCACTGCAAGCCAAAACATACCCACCAGGTCTGAATTTCTACTTGCCAGGGCTAAATTTTCACTCGCCATTGGCTAGTGGCGAATGGAAATTTTGAGCCCTGCATATTGTATACATATAGCTATGCAGAATGCTACCATTTTGACAATCCTGCTGATTCTCTGTAGAGACAAACAGGCTAAGTTCTTGCTTGTGTCCAGAATCATTCCCAGAAATTGTAATTGGTGAAAGGGCTGTAAGTGACTTTTCTGCTTCTTATCCAGCCCAGCTCCTTCAGGAGGAGGTTGTCCAGATATGGGATTATGGTGATGCCTTCTCTCCTTGGCCAGAGTTTTTGTAAAAACTCTTAGGACTGATGTTAGTACAAATGGTAGAGCTTTGAATTGAAATAGACACAATTTCAGCAGCTTTTACATCCAATATCCAGGACTTTAAACAAGTGATAATACACAAATGCAGGTATGTGCTTAAACTATCCGGATGGTACAGTGACGAGTTGCTATAAGTACAGTATCAGAGTATCCCCATATAGTCCATAACATCACTTGAACAAAATCCAGAAACACTGTACATTTAAACCAGCATGAAGGTATCAATAAAAGCAACAGTAACTTTATTGTGAAACAATATAAAAAAGTTGCAAGTACCTTAACAACATCCCTTTCACAGAATTGGAGGAGGGACTTGTAGGGTATTCATATTTCTACCAGCAGATGACAGTGGGTGCTTCACAGATCAGTTACTATTGCTTTTATTGATACCTTCATGCTGGTTTAAATGTACTGTGTTTCTGGGTTTTGTTCTAGAGCTTTGAATTGCCAGTGTCTGCTTTTGTGGACAAATCTGGGAAACTTTCGATGTGACTTCTTTATTGGAGATAAGAAAGTACGCTTCCTAGAGATCTACTGAAGTGAGAAAAGCTCCTGGCCAAATCGTCTGCAGGACTGATCCTACTGTCTCCATCTTGGAGGCACGATAATTTCAGAAACTTGTTTAGATATTGTCTTTGGGGCTATTCTGTAAGTTCTGAATAGACTTTTCCAGTTGGACTGCTTTTACTCCATTCAAAGGTATCCTTGACACTTTGAAGATATTCTTGTGAGGCATTATCTCGAAATCCTGTGGATACCCTGTCTCCTGGCTTTGAGCTACCCAGCTGTCCAGATTTGTTGTTTGTTATCTCCCCAAGATCTAAGACATAAGGCCCTACGTGTGGTGATCTGAAAGCGTTCTGACATGGTGACACTTTTGCCCCCCCCCCCCTTGTTTCACTCAGATTTAATAATGTCCATTACCACATGATGCACAGGAAAGACTGGTGCCAATCTTCCGTTTCCAAGGAAGGCTGCATCTAAAATATCTTGTTCCTTTTGTTCTTCAGATAAATCTAGGGTTTGTCTCAAGTGCTTTAAAAAGGTTCCCATTTTGTCAGCATTAAACAAACCCCTTCTTCAATGATCTCTCCTTACTCTTCTGAAAAATATCCTGACAGCATATCCTGAGCACTCTCAACTTTGGTATCGTCCATTCTGCTTAAGGTGCCTTCCTCTGGATATTCCATACGCAGTCTTTTATATTGGACTGGGGGCTGTTATATAACATTAAAGGTCTCCTGCATGAAAGATTTATCCAGGTCAGAAATTTCTTAAACTGACTTGGCATATCCTGACCCGTTGCCTTTTTCAGGGAATCCTGACATAACTTTGCTGCCTCAGACACTGGAAGTTGGTTTATCGCAGCCCAAACAATTCTTAACTTTCTGTGTGGATTTGTCGTCTTTAGCCTATCTCCTTTATCTTTAATAGCCAGACCTACTGACTTGGGAGTAGCCATACTGCACAATTTGATAATTAAATCATAACTTTTAATCAATTCCCCCTAAAAAATTAAATGACTAGCTGCATATGAGCTGTGAGATAGCCCTTTATTTAATATAGCATATAGGTGTGTATTTCACGATGGAACACGGAGACCTTCCATTTAAGCCAAATGAGTAATGAGTATAAAAGATGTTCCTTTCCCAGCATTGTCCTGTTGCTTGAGGCTTATGTGCTATGGTCCTTCCAAGCCGTCTATGTTCCACAGGTGAAACGCTGCGTTGCTTCAGTGAGCGTCCTCTTCTGCCTGCCTACTGGGAAGCTCTGGCACTCCAGGGATCATGCGCCTTCCATAACCGGTCACTGACAGATTCAGGGGTTCTCTTACCCTGGCTGGGAAGGCAAGACTGCAGCATAAAACAACAGGAAGTTAAGGTATGCACATTGAACTCATGTGCGTAGCCATAATAGGATCCAGGAGCTGTCCCACAACTCCCCTTGCCAGCTGGCATAAGACTGAAGAGGATGGAGGAAGTGCACTTTGTAAGTATTTCTGAATTAAACTTTAC
>CM074722.1:275627361-275642361 GCA_037306005.1 Rhinophrynus dorsalis | reverse complement strand
TCTGACGTCGCCCTATTCACGCAGGAGACATTTTAAATGTGCTGTTTTGTTGATCGACAAATAGTGGGCTATATTTCAATAGGAGATACATTCCTGGAAACCCTTACCCACTATTAAGCAGGTGGTACCTGTCTTAAAGAGGCATTGTCAAGTATTTTTCTCCTGAGGAGGAATTAGATTCAGAAGATGATGAGGCTATGGACTCGTCCTTCTCCTTTGGCGATTCCTAGGAGTTTGATCCAGTCCCTGCAGTTGAGACTTTTCCTCAGTAAAATTGTCTCTAAATGTAACCTTTCACAGATGAGGTGCTAGCAAAGTGGGCTTCTCCCCAGTTGTTGGCCCCCACTATTTCATAATATTTCATGTCTGGATAAAAACACAGCCAGTCCCCTTGTGGATGCTGCAGGGCTGAAGGAGAGCGAATAAAGAACAAGGTTCTTACATTTGCAGAACTGATTACCATTAGATGTATATTGACCAACTGGGTTACAGACCTGGTCCCACAGTTCTCTGTACAGCGAGGGCGAACCATTTTATGAAGTTATTTTGGCTTTTGCTCTGCAGGACAGGGTGGTGCTGGGATTGAGGTTTTTGGAAATATGGGAACCTTTTATAAAAACTTTACCAACAGAAACCCAAAAACATTTGTATAGAAGCTTTAACCCCTTAAGGACCAGGGGTTTTTGTGCATTTAAGGACCGGGTCCATTTTGTTTGGAGACCCAATATGTGTGAGTGATCACATGTACCGGCTCACGATGGGAGAGACTGAAACAGACTGCTCAGGTCTTGGAGCAGTGAGTTTTTGACTCCCATTGTGATCACAATGTGCCCACAGGAGCGCTTTGATTAAAAAAAACTCATGGTGTGCCAGGACCATCACCGGTCCTTAACTCATGGAAAGTTGTGACGGTCCTGGCATGTCATTGGTCTTTAAGGTGTCAAATATACATTCTGGTAGATGCTAGCTGTTGTAGGCACAGGCTAGGATACTGACAAGAGGAAGAGAGGGAATGCAGCACACTGCATATCTATGAGCATTCAGTTGTGGTGCAGATGTTAACCTGACTTTTTGGATGCCTGGGTTCCACTCTGTTTTGTACCCCCACTTCCACACTCCTTTCCTTTGCCCTTGGTGGGATGGAGGGGGAGGATGGGTTTGTTGTGATCTGTTAATTTTGTTGTTTAATAAATGTTCCGAAAGCTTCCAGTGGTTTTATTTTAGATTTCACTTGCCCAGATCTCCACTCAGAGATGGTCTGCTTTGGGCAATTGAACAGTTGCTGGTTGGTGGTGAGTTGTTCTCTTCAACAATGGAATGAAGCATCTTTTGTGTCCCCATTTCATTGGAATGGTATAGATCCTGTCACATCACAATGTTTTCTATTATAATGCTGCGAAGAATGGTCCTCTAATAAAACATTTATTAAAAAAAAAATATATACTGTTTATTCTTTC
The DNA here is from genome assembly GCA_037306005.1 of Rhinophrynus dorsalis. NCBI lineage: Eukaryota > Metazoa > Chordata > Amphibia > Anura > Rhinophrynidae > Rhinophrynus > Rhinophrynus dorsalis. Next base: position 275,640,904 of record CM074722.1, on the reverse strand, counting down.
ATCCCCAGTACCTGAATTCTTCTTTTGTGTTCTCTTGTTTACTCCTCTAGTTACTCTTGTGCATTTTTACCTTTTCCTCCTGTGTGTTGTTCTCAAGGTTTTTCCTTTACTCTGGTCCATTCCTTCTTATCCAATTGTGAATGGGTGTGTTATGTTTATGGTTTTGCTCCTAGTTTAGTGAAGATGTGATCCTTCTTTGATAAATAATGTTTTGAATAAATGAGTTTTGACATTGTACTGCTTTCTTCTGATTGTAAATCAATGAATTTGGTTTGGTCTTATGTTGTTTAAATTTCTCCTGTTTCTTTGCTTGTAAAAGTTAGGTAGTTGATAGTCCAGCTGTAGATCCTTCTTCTTTTCTTATAACTTCAACTCTATTGGACCTTTGTATGTGTGTGGCAATTTGGCTTTGTTCTTTCTCTTATGTGTTAGTCTTCATAGTTTTTCTCTATGTTGATATACTGTATCAATATATGTAACATAGTAAATTAGGTTGAAAAAAGACACAAGTCCATCAAGTTCAACCTTCGCCTCATACCTCAGTAACTGAGAATTTTATAGCTTTCCTGCTACCAATTAAATTAGTCTTTATGAGACCTTCCTGATCAGCCTACTGATAAACAGTATAACTGTATGTTCCCTTTTGAAAGAAATGTATCTAATCTTCTCTTAAATGTATCCATTGTATCTGCCATAACTACCTCCCTGGGCAATGAATTCCACAATTTGACAGACCTTACCGTAAAAAAACCCTTCCTCTGCTGAAGTTTAAACCTCCTTTCCTCTAATCTCAAGGGGTGTCCCCTGGTCACCTGATCAGACCTTGGAATAAATAGCTCACCACAGAGATCCTTGTATTGACCTCTCATATACTGATCTATTTTCTTTGTAATCTTTGTCTCTCTTCAATTTTCTTTGTTTTAAACATACAATTTGCTTCTCAGTCTAGAACAGGATGGCAACTTTTGGCCTGTGGGGTAAGTCCAATAAAGTGACTCATTTCTACTATTGCTACAGCCCACTCCCTTTTGTTAATTTTATAATTGGCATTAATGTTGTGAAGTAATGCAAGTGAAACCACAGAGCTTATGAAAGAAATGGTACTATGCTAGTTATAACACAGCTTACAATTGAAAGCGTAACTTTCAGATAATAACAAGTCACCATGCATTCATTAAACGCATGGCGACTAGCTTGAAAATAGATGTCTTACCATAAAAAAATAGATGTGTCTAAAAAAATCCGTCCCATTTGTCCATCTCATTTGAGACCAGAACCCAGGCTAGAGCGCAGACATCTTTTCTGTGCACCTGCGCCGTCAGTCCCGGTGTCCATAGAGTAGACTGCTTTGCACCATATGGTCACCGGAAGGGACTCACGGCACAGGCTCACAGACTGCACTAACCTGCCCGTCAGTCCCGAAACGGGACGGATTCCTTTAGACACGTTTTGTTTTACTGTAAGACATCTATTTTCAAGCTAGTCACCATGCATTTAATGAATGCATGGCAACTGGCTATTATCTGAAAGTTCTGCTTGAAGTAGATCTACAAAATTATACCACATACTTACAATTGAAATGGAGCTACATTATTGATACCATAGATCTTTCAACTGAAGTGATGCCACAAAAGTGATAAAACAAAGCTTACGAATGAAGTGTTGCTACACTAGTGATACCACAGAGCTTGCTGGACACTGCAGTGCTCCCTAATACTAGTTCCAACATCTGTCCCCAGTCACCACTATGTCTTAATCAAAACACAAGGTGAGCAGTACAACAGGACAGTCTGAAGACAGATGAACTACAGATACGTTGGCTTATTGTCATGGATTTGAAGACTCTCAGACTTAAGGTTTGTTAAAATAACTTAACTTTATTAAAAGTTAAAGGCAGTCCCTGTAGGGTAAACATACATAACAATACAACAGTAAAATAACATATAATAGGTTCTACCAGCCTTGACTAAATACCGGGCATGGCAACCCAAGTGACAGTTTTAATTACAGGCTCTACCGGCCTTGCCTATACCGGGTAAGGCAACTGTGAGATGACATATACCGGTTCTACCGGCCTTACCAATACCGGGCAAGGCAGCCCCCACGGAATGCTGAATGTAGACTCTACCGGCCCTGCCAATACCGGGTAAGGCAACCTTAAAGATGGTGAATTACAAGGTTCTACCGGCCTTACCAATACCGGGCAGGGCAGCCTGAGCGAGTAGACCAGCTGTCAGGTGACTAAGACAGCATAGAGCATAAGTATAGAGGTCTTACTCAGCAGGAGTCTATTGCCAGGGATACTCAGACAACTGCAAGGAAGTGGACAGCGACTGACCACAGTACAGGATGTTCAGGAGCAAACCAACGTCCGCACGTTGGGACTAATGGTAATAGCGCCACCAGGTTTAATGGAGCAAACCAGCGACCGCACGCTGGAACCAACAATGTATATCGCAACCATGTTTAGTGGAGTAAACCAGCGTCCGCATGCTGGGACCAACAACGTATATCGCAACCAGGTTTAGTGGAGCAAACCAGCGTCCGCACGCTGGAGCCAATAATGTATCTCGCAACCAGTTTAGTGGGGTAAACCAGCGTCCGCATGCTGGGACCAACAATGTATATAGCAACCAGGTTTAGTGGAGTAAACCAGCGTCCGCACGCTGGGACCAACAATGTATATCGCAACCAGGCTTAGTGGAGTAAACCAGCGTCCGCACGCTGGGACCAACAACGTATATCGCAACCAGGTTTAGTGGAGCAAACCAGCGTCCGCACGCTGGAGCCAATAATGTATCTCGCAACCAGTTTAGTGGAGTAAACCAGCGTCCGCACGCTGGGACCAACAATGTATATAGCAACCAGGTTTAGTGGAGTAAACCAGCGTCCACACGCTGGGACCAACAATGTATATCGCAACCAGGCTTAGTGGAGTAAACCAGCGTCCGCACGCTGAGACCAACAATGTATATTGCAACCAGGTTTAGTGGAGTAAACCAGCGTCCGCACGCTGGGACCAACAATGTATATCGCAACCAGGTTTAGTGGAGTAAACCAGCGTCCGCACGCTGGGACCAACAATGTATATCGCAACCAGGTTTAGTGGAGTAAACCAACAAAGTATGATCAGCAGTGAGAAGAACAATGTCGCCAGAGTGACGGCTGGAGCAGGAGATTCAGGAACTCAGTAAGATTAACCCGCAAGGTGCTGGAACACAGGAACACTGGAACTCAGTAAGATTAACCTGCAAGGTGCTGGAACACAGGAACACTGGAACACAGGATCAGCAAGTACAGCAGGAACAGGCCCAGAAGCCTGACAAGCAGGTCAGGCAGAGTGGAGTCAGAAACACCACAAAAGGGCAACCTGGAAGTGCTCAGCCTGGGTTTAAAAAGGCTGTGTGAGGAGGGCTAATCACAGACAGCCAATCATGATACTCAGCAAGTGACTGACACTGAACAGCACCAATCACGGGCACAGTGATACTTATACCCAGCCTTGTTCATCTGGTAGCCACAGAACCACATATACAATATCTGATACCCCGCCTTGTTCCACTGGCCACCGATAGCCACAGAACCACACACATACACTTTGATACCCCGCCTTGTTCCAGTGGCCACTGGTAGCCACAGAACCACACATCACTGTCTAATATTAGCATTTTGCCACTGGTAATACTAGACTCACAAACATACACTGTCTGATACCAAACTTTGTTTCATATTCCACTGGTAGTCACAAAATCACACATACACAGTCATAACCTTGTGCCACTAGCCACTAGTAGCTATGCACCCACTCTCAGATACCCCAGTGTTGTGCCACTGGTAGCACCAGGCCCACACATAGACTGATATTCCAGCCTTCTTCCACTGGCCTCTGGCAACCATAGAACCACAGATACATTGTCTGATACCCCAGCATTATTTCCTTGGTAACTGGTATCCACAGAACCACACATACACTGTGTGATACCCCAGCAATGTTCCACGGGTTACTGGTAGCCACTCATACACTCCCTGATCGCCAGCATTGTTGCACTGGCCAATGGTAGACACAGAGTCCCCTCATACACTGTGTGACCCCTACCAATATTGTTTCCTTGTCCACTGATAGCTATAGGTTTCCCTCCTACACGGTGTGGAACCCACCAGCGTTGTTCTCCTGCTCACAGGTAGACATAGATATCCCACATACACTGTCTGACCCCCCCCCCAGCCTTGTTTCCCTGCCCACTGTGGTAGCCACAGATTCCCAAGATATACTGTGTGACACCTCATACACTGTGTAACGCCACCAGCTTTGTTTCCCTGCCCACTGGTAGCCACCGATTCCCTACATAACTGCGTGACGCTACCATCCTTCTGCCCCTGCCCACTGGCAGCCATAGATTCCCATCATACACTGTGTAACCCCAAAAGCCTTGTTTCCCTACCCACTAGTAGCCACATATCCCCCCTGCCCCATCCGTAATGTCTGATGCCCCCTCCCTCATAGCTTCTCTTTTGCTCTGCCCCACTCTGCTTTTAGTTTGTGTGGAGCCATTAGCTCCACACTGCTTCCAGATACTTCCAATTGCACTTCGATGACCTCATCTCAGTGCACCCGGAAGTACTAGAAAAGCCAGTGTGGAGCAGATGGCTCCACGTTGAAGCTGAGAACAGAGGACTGAGGCAGTAGCCTGTTGAACCCTAGCAGGAGTGAGGCAGCATCCTGCTGGGCCATCCCAATAAATTGGATACTTATGCACACAAGTTGCTGAACTGGCTGCCAGCCCCATGCAAGCCTCCCACTGATAGAAAGCAGGAGATGGTGGGAGGCAGTGGCTCACCAGCCCAAATGTATGACCAGCCGGGGGGCAATTACCCCCTGGGCCAGCCGCCTCTGCAAACAGTTCAATACTTTTATTGAGCTTTTCATCTAAAGACCTAAATTCCATCAGATCATTTAGGCTATTTGTTTTTTTAGTTCTTCTGTCACCTCTACATCAGTGACTTTCACTTCTGTATCTGATATAATTAATTTCATTAAATTTATAGAACGTTTATTCAGTTCCCATATTCACTTTGCATGAAAAACTCTTTCATTTTTGTCAAACACTGGTTCTTTAAAAATTCTATAGAAAATAATTTCTATATATTTCTGCAGGGTAATCATATGTCACAATGAAGTCATTCCCTCTTGAGTAATTTTTCTAGTTTATAGAATTTTTCTCTTAGATTGCCATTTGTGGTTACTATTTTTAATTATTATTTTCTCCTTGTTCAATTGCCAAAAACTGGACTATTAGTCCTTCCCTTTTCTATTTTTTTTTTCAAGTATGACCTGGACTCATTTTATCTACCTTAGAAAGGTGAAAGGCTGAGCTGACCTTGCCAGAACTAGAACCTGCAATCTCATGGTCTGAGCAGATTCTATAGCTGGTGCCTTAACCAACTGAGCCAATCTCTCCAGCTCTTTTGCCTTTCTTATTAGACAGTTAAGTGTAGTCATTATAAATACATTTAAAATAGGAGGAATGTGAGAGGCTAGGATTGAAGGGGAATAAGGTTAAATACTGATAAAGGGAGACAGCTATAACTCCAGAATTCTCACTGTGAGATAGAGTGCACAGGAATACAAGAAAATGCCAGAGGTAAAAGGAGTCGAATATAGAGCCCACCTATGCAGTATATAGCACTCAAATAATTAAAGAAAAATACAGATCCAATAAGGTCACAGAGCATTGATATTAATGTGGGTTTCCCTAACAGTAGATGCAAAAGATCTATTAAGGGGTAGGGAAAGGAAAATGAAAGATAAAAAATACAAGAGTTGATACAACTGACTAGTAGTCCCATATACCGATGGCAGTCACCCAATGACCTAAATAGGCTTAATTGTGTTTGACTGATAGCCCTTGGTATTGTGACCTGCAAGCAGATAGGTCCTGGTAGTGTACAGGGAACCAGTATGTGATAATGTATAGTGATAGAATATAAATATCTTTAAATATATATGAATCACCAGATATTTGAAAACAGAACAGAAAGTGAATAGATAGAAAGATCTAATAGAATTAACCTGCTCAAAATCTATATCCACAAACTGTACAATATGCATATATTAGTTAACCCAAATTAGTAATAGTCTGGTGTGAGCAATCTCTCGATTCTGCTGTACAAGTGCTGTTATAAAGGAACACTAGTATACTGTCAACATAAAAAATACAGGGACATTTTTCCCTGGGAAGTCACTTTACAGTGTCTCACTAGTGGTTCATAGTACCTCATGGCATGATGTCAACCAAAAAATCTTGTACAACAGACTTAAAGGGATAGTAATACTTCATTTTATCATTATTTTATTTTGTAGACATTAAAAAAAGATGAAGAACGATATAAGTCTTATCTCTCAACCCTTTATGGTTTGAGAGGTATTCACAAGCAAAGTTTCCCCTCCCGCCCCTTTTACCTAGTGTAAGCCATCTCTTCTCAGATGTGGAATGCAGTCCATAGACCAGACAGATAACAGCAGTGGACAATCTTCTTACTGTGAGAACAATGAAGGCCCTGCCCCCCTTGACAATTTTTTCAGGTTTTTCCCTTATCTTAATTGAAGATTGTCCCTCTCTGCAGTCTACCTGGGCACCTCCCTTCTGCTCTGGCTGAGAAGTGTTACATCAGTAAAAGGGGCAGTAGGGGGATACTTTGCCACTGAATTACTCTTGAACTACAACTCTGACAGAATTGAAATAACACTCTCCAAGGTCCAAATACTATGATGATTAATTAGAGCTGCTTTTATTATGAAACATTACTATCCCTTTAAGTCTGCACTTATGCAGCAGAATAGAGAGTATTACCATCACCTAAATATTATATGAAATCATATAAATAAGCAATATGAACATGCATGGAATCCCCCCAACCTTTTACATCTTAACTAGTAGGCATTTAGAATATGGGGTTGAAATTCAGTTTTTAAAACTAGGGACAAAACAGGGATAGCAGGATACAGGAAAAAGGGGAGAAAACAGTGTCTGTTTCTTGAATTCAGGGACAGTTAGCAGGTATGCACTAACATCAAAGATTGAAACAGGTGGCTATAATACAAAATATCAGACACACTTACAGCTAGCGTGTGTAAACATTATTTGGGTTACATCCCTAAAGTATAATTCTAAACATGTGTTTTAATGATTGTAAATTGTCCTGTTCAGAGAGCATTTTTAAAGAGTTAGTAAAAGATGAAAGAAAAAAAATGAGCTCTGATTGCTCTACATACTTTTTGAGCATGTAGAGTGGTATGACAAGAGCATGTGATGTGTAGTTCAATAGTAATTTAATTATAAAGGATCCCCCTCCCACCCCTTTTAACCATGTCACACTGGCTCTCATGCCTTTCTGGATGGAGTGCTGTGAAGGACAATCTTCAATGAGCAGAAGGAAAATCCTGCTCTCCTTTGTCAAGGAGGGCAGGGTTTTCCTTATACTCCGTGTATGAAGATTGTCCCTTGCTGCGAGTTGTCCAGCCTGGAGGGGAGGTGGCTAGGGAGAGGTAAAAGGGGCAGGAGGGGTATCCTTTATACTTTCATTACTATCGATGTACACATCACATACTACCTCTCTACATGGTCAAAAAAGTATGCAGGGCAATCGGATCTCCATTTTTTTTTTATCTATTACTATCCCATTAATGTTGTTTGTGCTGTTTTTGTTGAGAGACAAGAGCAAACCTGGGAACACTCAGAATTTGACCCTGAAACTCAGGGTTTTCACACAAATCTCAGGGTCTTACTGTGAAAGGTCACATTCTCAGGGTGACAGAGTTCAGTGCTACCTATTACAAATGTTTTGCTTCTGTTAACTGCTTCTTTAGTCTCTAGATTGGTGCCACTTTTACCGGTAAGGCAGAGGGAGAAGTCCTGCTTGTCGTGTGTGTGTTCATTAGGGTGATCACATTTCCGTTCTGCCATTTTGGGACATGTGGTCACCCTAGTCCCGCGGCTGAGGCTCCCGCTAGCGCTGGCCATCTTTCTGAGGCTGACATTGTGTAAGAGTTCCCAGTGGGAACTCTTACTCTGTGTCAGCCTCAGATAAATGGTCAGCTCCAGTGGGAGCCTCAGCCACGGGTCTCACTTGCAGCACCAGCATACATGCTCCATCCTAGCTGTCTCGCATGCACCAGCCCAGCCAGCCAATGAAATGTATTTGCTATATGGTCTTCATTGGCTGGCTGAGCCAGCCAATGAGGACCATATAGCAAATACATTTCACTGGCTGGCTGGACTGGTGCGTGTTGCTCCATTCCGGGACTCTTTGTTGTCCCGGTGGGGAGTGACCCCGGATGCGGGACACAGACCCCCAATAAGGGACAGTTCCGGGCATTCCGAGATGTGTGGTCACCCTAGTGTTCATGCAGTGATATATTTAAGTTGTTGTATATTAATTGCTCCTTGAGGACTTATTGAAGCACCTCTCAATTACAGGGATCAGAAACATAGCATTGAGAATCCATATTATGGTAACTTTAAGGGCTAATATTTACAAGATCTCAGGGTCAGCTCATTTTAAAAGTTCCAAGGTATGGATACGATCTAGTCAGTTAATTGTGATATATACTACTGCTCCTGCATTCTAAAAGGCTGATATATTAGCTCATTTATAGATAATCCCATAAAATTAGCGTGGGGGCCTGGAAAAGGCATGAATGTCTCCTCCCTCAGAGCAGCTATTAGGCCTCAGTAAACAAATGGCATACCTCCCAACATTTCAGATTGCCAAAGTGGGACACTTGTGTTTTAGGGGGTGTTGCTGGGGGGGGTGTCTGGTGGGCATGGAATTACCAAGAATTTTTAGGCTATTTCATGACCTATTGACACCTACTTGTGAAACCTAATAAATGATCTAGAACAAGACCAAAGTATTTTATTTACACAGACTAATTTATAAACACATATACTGACATTTATCCAAACAGTAATGTGAGTTTTATTGGTGCGGAGCAATGTGATACACTTATAAACACACCACACAGTCTGAACACCTAAAAAGAGGGACATCAGGATGGGAAAGAGGGACAGGGGGATTTGGGTCTAAAAGAGGGACTGTCCCTCCTAAAGAAGGACACTTGGGAGGTGTGAAATTGTGACCTTTTGCTAGCATGATGTGTAGGGTATTTAAGTGTATGTGCCCCCCAGTTCAGTTTTAGGTGGTGGTGTTCTTTTAACCCCTTAAGGACCCATGACATGCCAGGACCGTCATGGGTAAACTTGAGTTAAGGACCAGTGACGGTCCTGGCACATCATGAATTCAGGGGTCTCCGTTTTGTTGCACGCTGCTCAGGGGCTCCTGAATACAAATTATGAAAAAACAAACAAAATGCTCAATGGTACTTAACTGCCTTAACCCCCTAAGGACCGGCCGTGCGCATATGTGGCCGGCACTTAAGGACGGCAGAGTTTTTTTTTTTAATTGGATCCGATTCAGGGCTCTCTGAACGGCATGCAGCTCTGAATTCCATGACATGGCAGGACTGTCATGGGTCCTTATGGCAAGTTTACCCATGATGGACCTGGCATGTCATGAGTCCTTAAAGGGATAGTAATACTTCATTTTATCTTTATTTTATTTTGTAGGCATTAAAAAAACATGAAGAACAATATAAGTCTTATCTCTCAAACCTTTATGGTTTGAGAGATATTCACAAGCAAAGTTTCCCCTCCTACCCCTTTTACCTAGTGTAAGCCATCTCTTCTCAGATGTGGAATCTGGTTGTAAGACCAGACAGATAACAGAAGGGGACAATCTTCTTCCTATTAGAGCAAAGAAACTCCTGCCCCCCTTGACAAGTTTTTCAGGTTTTTCCGTTATCTTAATTGAAGATTGTCCCTCTCTGCAGTCTACCTGGGCACCTCCCTTCTGATCTGGCTGAACAGTGTTACATCAGTAAAAGGGGCGGGAGGGGGATACTTTGTCATTGAATTACTCTTGAACTACAGCTGTGACAGAATTGAAATAACACTCTCCAAAGTCCAAATACTGTGATGATTAATTAGAGCTGCTTATTATGAAACATTACTATCCCTTTAAGGGGTTAAGTCCATTGTACAAGAATTTATGCTGCATACCTTCCACCAAAGAAGGACACTTTTGTTTTAGGTGGTGCTTGTGGGGCGAGACTGATGGGCAGAGCAATTTTTTAGTTTATTTCATGACCTATTGACACCTCTTTGTGTGACTGAATAAATGATTTTGAACAAGACCAAAGTATTGTTATAGATACTAAATACAGTAAGAAATTATATGTTTTTCTATGATTTTAGTATCTTTTGATGCGGATGAATGTCTATTTTCCAAAATGGTATTCCTTGCCTACCTTTTCTGCAAATCTGTAATGAATATGACCATTTTAGTGCAGGTAGGTAATTTCAAAAAGAAAAGTGGCAGGTGTAGATTAGTGTTCCTGGCACCCCTATAATTTATGTTAACCCACACGAATGGGGTACCATTTTTCTCAGACAGGTAGCAGCTACTGAATACAGTAGGAAATTATATGTTTTTCAATCATTTTAGTATCTTTGTAGTGGTGGAATTGTAAAAAAAACATATATTTGTTCCAATAATGCCACTTTCTGGAAACATTTGTACACACCAACCTAGGGGTAAAAAGGCAAGTGACACCTCATTTAATGCAGCTGAATGTTTACATTCCAAAATGGTATACCTCACCTACCCTTTCTGTATATCTGCAATGATTATGACCATTTTAGTGCAGGCAGGTGATTTCAAAAAGAAAAGTGGCAAGTGTAGGTTAGTGTTCCTGGCACCCCCATAATGCATGTTAATCCACTCAAATTGGGTAGAGTTTTTATCAGGCTAGTAGCAGGTACTGTAGGAAATTATATGTTTTCCAAGCTTTTAGTACCTTTGAAGTGGCGGAAATGTAAAACTAAACATGTATTTGTTCCTATAGCTCCACTTTTTGGAAATATTTGTGCACTTTATCCTAGGGATAGAAAGGCAAGTGACCCCTCATTTGATGTGGATGAATATCTATTTTCTAAAATAATATATCTTGCACACATTTCCATCATGTCTCTAATAGTTATGACCATTTTAGTATAGGCAGCCATTTTAAAAAAAGAAAACAGGTAGGTGTAATTTTGAGCTTTTGGCACCCCGTACAGTATGTGAAATCATACCAATGTGGTACCATTTTCTCTTAAAGGGATGTTATCTGTCTGGTCTATGGATTGCATTCCACATCTGAGAAGAGATTGCTTACACTAGGTAAAAGGGGCGGAAGGGGGAAACTTTGCTTGTGAATATCTCTCAAACCATAAAGGTTTGAGAGATAAGACTTATATCGTTCTTCATGTTTTTTTAATGCCTACAAAATAAAATAAAGATAAAACAAATTATTACTATCCCTTTAAGAGCAGTAACTAATAAATACAGTTGAAAATTCCATAGCTGTAAAAGATTTCTGTACATTTGAAGAGATATATATATGTAGAACAAAATGCTATATTTTTCCTTTGGCACCACCTTCTGGAAACATTTGTGCACACCAGGATGGGTTAGGAAAAATTATACATATTTGAAATTTTTGTACTTGGGGAACTCAGAGCTTTTTCAAATAATTGAAACAATAATTATGACATCAAATATTTTGCACATGATGCAACATTTATTTCATGTAACGCACCATGTAAAAGTTCAATTAGTTCTGAAAAAAATACCGATGTAGTTTTCATAACTCCCAAGTGTCCCTCTTTAGGAGGGACAGTCCCTCTTTTAGACCCAAATCCCCCTGTCCCTCTTTCCCACCCTGATGTCCCTCTTTTTAGGAGATCAGATTGTGTGGTGTGTATATAAGTGTATCATATTGCTCTACAGCAATAAAACTTACATTTTTGTTTGTTTAAACGTTAGTATATGTGTTTATAAATTAGTGTGTTTAAATAAAATACTTTGGTCCTGTTTTAAGTAATTTATTAGGTTATACAAGGAGGTATCAATAGGTCATGAAAAAGTCTAAAAATTCTTGGTAATGCCCGCCCACCAGCCACGCCCCCAGAAACACCTCCTAAAACACAAGTGTCCCTCTTTGGCAATTTGAAATGTTGGGAGGTATGAGTTTTCCATATGTAACTAGAAAGTTACTAGCAGAAATCAAGGAAACAGAAGGATAGCAAAATTGCTGAAAATGTGTCTGGTCTGCAGGGTACAGGAAATGGTCCAAGTACCTAGAACTGAAGGGATTAATGTGCGTTTTATTGCTGTAGAAAATGTGGTATACTTATATACACACACATCACACAATCTAATCTCCTAAAAAAATGGGACACCAAGGTGGGAAAGAGGGACAGAGGGATTTGGGTATCAGAAGGACTCCTAAAGAGGTACACTTGAGAAGTATGCTGCTGGCATTAAACACAGTAGTTTGGACCTCATGAGCCGCTCTTTGATATGACAGCCCAGATGAAAACTGTATCTTGTAATAATTTCTAAATGTTGGAAATATACATGTTATTTATTACAACAATGAAGGAGTAACATTATTGAGTTTCCTTCTCTGTCCAGCACTAAGGTCAGTTACATCCCATTCAATGTAAATCCAAATGATAAAGGGATTGGAGGATCTGAGTTATAAAGAGAGACCAACAAACTGGGTTTGTTTACATTAGAGAAGAGATGTTGAAGGGGGCGATATGAATACCATTTACAGATATATTCAAGGTCAATACAAAGAACTAGGCAACTTATTATTTACACAAACCAGCTGAGCTAAGAAGGAGATGCTATTTAAGACTAGAGGAAAGGCACTTTCAACTTAAACAAAGGCAGGGATTTTTTACAGTGAGGGTGGAATTCTTTGCATCTGGATATTGTGCTTGCAGATATTGCTTTCAAAAAAGCGTTGGATACCTATCTACCACAGCGCAATATTGAACATAATGGCAGATGGCTTCAATCATGTCTTCAAGGCTGTTGATCCAGGGTAAAATCTGACTGCCATTTGGAGTCTGGAATTAATTTTTACCCACAGGGCTTAATTAGAAATGTTTTTGTTTTTTTGTATTCCTTTGGATCTACAGCGGTGTTTAGGCATAGGCTGGAGTTAATAGACTCGTGTCTTTTTTTCAGCCTCGTCATCAACTATGTTACTATGTTAAGCTAGGAGAACATCTGGGGGAAACTAACTGCTCCATATACCTTGAGCAAATAATCAAGCTTACAATTATTTTGCGACATCTCTAGTGTTGAAACGGTTTAAATACCAATATAAATGAACAGTGTTGTGTCTTTTAGTTTTGGTTTTATCCCTTATAGCAGTATAATTGATTTGTTACACTTTCGTTTACATAACCCCAAACAGCTTGTTCTTGGATGTCTTAAGCGTACTCTATGGTAAGTCAGGAATGAAAGTAGCCGCTCCTTCCGTATTTTCATCTTCCTATTCCAAACTTCCGGTTACTGCGGAGTAAGTGGTACTGATGAGAAAATGCCGTATGCGAACCAGCCTACGGTCCGGATAACGGAGCTGAGC